>CM040424.1:58614613-59214613 GCA_022702705.1 Papilionanthe hookeriana x Papilionanthe teres
ATAATAATAATAATAATAATTATTATAATTATTTATTATAATAATAATAATTATTATTATATATTATATCTTTCTATGCGCGTAATTACTGAGTATTCTTGTAACGCTATAATATTGCCATCTCTCTTATAAAAACCCTTTCTTATTCGTGAACAGCTTATTGACTATCATGGATTGAATTTTAATGATAAGGTTACCAAAATCATTAATAAATTTGTTAAATAATATATAGTAGATTAAATAAATAATATTTTTTAGTATGAATCAAAATAGACAAAAATTGATGATCTAATATATGATATGGACAAAATGGCAATTTTTTTATTTTATTTTATCTTTGAGCTACATGTTTATCTTATTTACAAAAATGTCTAAAAAAATAGATGGAGCAAATATGAATTATTACATGGAATGTTAAAGATAAATATGTGAATCATTTCACAAAAAATTAATGAATACTTATCATCAAAAAAATAATAGTATAGTAGTGAATGATAAATAAGTAATATAAAAATATTTAGCACTTGCAATTGTCACTTTTCTTAATCAATTTAATATTTATTTTTGTCAATAATGCTCATAAAAATCTAAATAAAATTTCATTATTACTTGAGGGGTTTTTAAAAAGTTTTTAAGTTAAAAATATATGATATTGTTTTTGTTAGATTGATTCGTCTAAAAAATGAGGAAAAATTAGACCTGATGCGGTTTCCAATCAGTGTCTGTCGTGTGTATAGATAAGTCCACTCATGTATCAAATTGTGGTCTGTTTGTACATATGACAAAATTTGATTTAGAGTCTTGATCTGAAAATTACATCAGGACTCCTGATACAATAATTTAAAAAAAATGAGAGAAAAAATATTTTAACTTTTTTTTAGAGAATATAACCATGAATTCTACACGGAATTAATAAAATAATTTTGTAAATATTATTTACATATAATAATATTTCTATGAAAACTATAATTACCAGAATATAAGTATTAATAAAAACAGTATAAATTAACAAAAATTCAACAACTTGCACAGATATGTTCTAAAAATTATAAAAGAAAATTTGAAGTTATTGATGTTGAATATGTAAATAACAATAATAAAATATTGGTATGAATATAATTAAATCTTCTTTAAATAGAAAAGGACAAAAACCAAGCATGCCAGCTGGCCTCCTGCCACGTGTATTGTACGCGCCAGCTAAGATTGGGCTGCATGTGGCGCGTGGACGATCAAAAACCGTATTTTTAAAAATTATTATTTTTTCACATTTTTTATGCTAAAAATTCAAATCAGAAATCATAATATTTTGTCAATGATTTTTCGACAAATTTAATTTTAATTAATTAATCGAATAAATTGAATCAAATTGGAATTAAAATAATTTCAAAATATAATATTTTTTTTCTTATGAAAAGTCTAATATTTAGATAGCATTTTTAAGATTTAATGCATTCATGTCATCTAATTTCTAAGTATTTATATATCTAACGTATAATCTTTAAGGCAACAAACCATTTGAAAAAGTCCTCCGCTTAGCTCTGCTTTACATTTAAATAAAGTTTTGATATGATAAATAAATATGGTAATTGCATAAATTGTTGTTAAGTCATTAGAAATAGGCTCATAAAATGTGATTTATAAAACATTATCTTACAACTTATTGCTGTCATACGGTCACCATTGGGGCATCATCGATATCCAAGAGTTATGGTATGATAAGTATGAGTCTCAAGAGATAAGATCATTTGATCATTATTTAATCATGGGAGAGTGGGATCGATCTCCATCATCTATTCTTAATAACTATGAATAATATAATCTTTTAAAAATGTCTGAATTATTTTCATAAAATAAAAAATAACATGGTCATATATATATATATATATATATATGTATATATATATATATATATATCAAATCAATATTTAGGGAGGACTAATATTGTCCCCTAAATACTGATCCCTCATATGTGCTAATTTGACCAAGTCGGGATTTGAACTCGGTGCGGAGGAACTTACGTCGAAGCTACGCAATCCAATATGTCACGGTTGCACACATAGTCATCTATATATATATATATATATATATATATATATATATATATATATATATATATATAAATATATATATAAAAGGAAATCAATATTTGACAAAGTCCCAAATATCGATTTCGCATGCGCATTCTAGTAGCATGATGAGAGCCGCACCATGTGTCTATAATTCGAGAGCCCCGCATAACGTTGGGATCGAACCCTTGACCTGAGGGGACTTGCAATGACCCCGCCACCAACAGGCCAAGGTATGTGGCACTTACACACACACACACACACACACACACACACACACATATTAGAAAGTGCAAAAGCATTGGCCTGTTGGTTGGTGGGGTTCACTATTAGTCCCCTCAGATCAATGGTTCGATCCCCCGTGGTGTGAGATTGTCAAACGATAGCACATGACGTCAGACTTCTATCAGGGGCTGCAGCACAAAGGGGAATTAGTATTTGCGCTCGGGCCCCTGATGGAAGCTTGAGTCTTGTTTCTATTATTCAAGAACCTCGTGTCACGAGGGATCGAACCCTTGACTCTCGTCAACCAACATACCAAGTCTTATTGGTTAATTTAAAGAGTTACACCCTTCCCCGTGGGATCGATACTGGAGTTTTTAATGAAAATCATATATTACTTAAAACGATACGCATATTTGTGTTGTACTCATAGTGTAATAATTTATTATATATTTCATAAATCATTACATTTATTCACAATAATCACTAAATATAATCTGAGACATTTTTGGCAATATTTTGGATATTAAAAATACACGTAATTGCCGGTTGGGTCAATGCCCAAGTCCTGTCTCGATTTGTCAGAAAATCCCAAACGAGCCCTAAGTATGCGCTTAAAAACTTATGGCTGCTATTTGGTTAGCAGGGTAGATAAATTTGAAAATGCTCAATCAAACGCAAGATTTCAAAACTCATGGTCCGTTTGGCACAGCTTATTTGGGTGTTTGGCGTTTTCAGAACAACTGTTTGTTTTCTGCGTTGGTTTGGTAGTTCAAAAACGTGCGTTCAATGTTACAAGATATAATGAAGGAATTGCAGTTACGGGAAATACCCTGCGGTCCGCGTTCCGTTGCAGCTTATTACTCTTCAGCACATCGATCCCGTCTCCATTCTCGCGTCGTGGCCCTAGCTTTGAGATCAAATTCCCATACTCGTCCCCGTTCTCGCCACTCGATCCCTTCTACCCTTCTCCTCTCCCTTTTTTCCGTATGTGATCTGGTTATTAGTCCTCGTTCTCTCCAAGATATTTTTGTGCCTTTAGGAGATGAATTGAAACAAATTTCGCAAGTAATCCCTCTTACGACATATAGTTTTGTACGGGTATTCTTCAATGTATTAATTAGACGGTATTCTTCAATGTTAGTTTTCTTGGGTTTTTTTTCCTTCTCTGAAGTTTGTTTCAGCGATTAATGGTTTTAGTTCATGCACAAAAGTTCTGAACTTTTTCGGTTATATTGATGAGCTTTTTCAGTTAGACTAGTTTTTGCTATCTTGGATTTTTTTCCATGTTTGTTATTTAATATCAAAAAAATTTTTCAGTGATCATAATCAATAACATGTTGGTATCATCTTCATTGCATATATGTGAAAACTGTTAGAATTTATGTCGTTAAAATTATGATATTTGTTATGTGTTATCGCGAAGCTTTAAATGATTGTATTGGTTTGTAAGCTCGTTAATCATCACTAGACCTTATGGGTTTGTCTGGGGCTTTTATCTGTCGGAGATTTGACGTGGCCTATGAAGCTTTAAGTGAAATTGCCATTTCCACGAATCATAAATGTGAATTTAAGTTCAAGGGTTTGGAAGAAGGAATGAGTCATCCTACGTGACATGCCGTCCTATCCATTTTCCAAACAGGTGCATATTGTGGTGGTCACACTTCATAACTTCATCCGACGACTTTTCTCTCGATTAGATACGGACTTCAGTATGTCTGACGATGAACAAATGCACGTCTCTTTAGAACCTTCAGAATTTATGGTTGTGCATTTTATTCCCGAGTATGAGATGAAGTTGAATGAATTTGACACTAAAAAGGGCTAAGGTGTAGCAGAGATGGTTGTTTTGATGGTCTATCACAGATGCAATCTGTGGCTGTTGATTGACCCAATCCTTTTTATTTATCAAACAATATGTTTTTTTTCGTATGTATTTTGTTATATTGTAAATTTGAAATTTATGATTTTATTATGTTTATTTCATTGATTTTTTCAAAGTTATAATATTAACATGTTTGAGATTTGTTTTTCTGTGTTTGTTTTTTCTTCGTAAGGTTAATGACGAATGATGAAAAATATGATCCTATGAGTTCTTTTGAATGACCTGTTCGTTGTTGTTGTTTAGTGCTACAACTGAAATCCTAATGAAGGCAATTGATATCATCTCTCTTGTTGGTGCATCAGATTATGAAGATTTATGTGGATGTTCTTTTTTTAATGATACACATCTGGCACATGACATACATATTTTGTTAGTATTGCGTATAAAATCCTAAAGAAGGTGAAATAAGTCTCATCTTCTTTACCGTATCGATATATAATGATCTACTGGATGATTTTTTTAGTGATAAGCACATTTATCCCAGAACGATCGTTCTCCGTGTGTTTGTATTTTTTTCAAGGTCCACTGTCTCCTTGTTCTGACAAATTCATGAGTTTTGGTTAGTTATTGAGACCACACACTCACATTTTTTCTATTCGATACGTTTTCGTTTAATTTAATTCTCTTGTAAACATTTAAAACTTAATTTAATTTTCTGAGATTTCTTTATTTTTTATCTTTGTAACAACATGAGCTTTAAAATTTCAGAAACCTCTAAAGATTTATTACCGCGGTCTACAAACTCCTTTACTCACATCACACCGGCTGTGAGACAGTTCTACAGTTGTCACATTCTATGTTTCAGCTAAGTGGGGTTTCTTCCGTTAGGCTGACATTTCAACATATTCCACAGCCGACAGTGATTAAAGTACGATGATTTCCTATGAGGACAGTGTAGCTGAGGACATAAATCGATTGTTTATATGATATGTAATTGTTTGTGATTTCTTTTATCAATTATTTTGTCCAGATAGTTATGTTGCAAATAACATTACTTATCAGAAGCAGAATGTTCATTTATTCAGAAACAGTTGCAAATAAACTATTTTGAATAAGCTTCCCTAAACAACCATCCATCTTATCAGACAATCTACAGTTTATCAAATCATTATAGATAATTTGCAGCTACTCAAACGAACCCTCGGTTTCAAAAGCGGGTAAACAAGCTTAAACAAACGCATCATATGTCAGGTACAATGACCAAATAGGCGTTAGACTAGTAAAAAAAAAAAAAAAAAAGGTGGTGTGAAGCATTCGCACCATTGCCTCCGAAAAGCAACCTGAAACTTAAATAATAGCACTTTTGAGCATAAAACTACTACTCAAAGTATAACTAACTCAGGCTAACTCAAATTCCTAATCCATATAAATGAGCTAAATCATCAACAACAAAAATTTACATACATCGCATAATTATTATTCAAAAGAAAACACTTCCACAGAGCTACACATGAAAAAATAACCATGCAAGGACTGTTGTTATAAGAACAACAACAATACAATCACAATTAGCAAACTTTTCATGGCAATTTTTTTTTATTTTTTTTGGATATAATCATCTTTTATTTATTACACACACACACACATCTTATTGATGTTAAAAAAATTGATCTGGCCATTATAATTTTTTTTATATTTTATTATTCATTATTATTATTATTATTATTTTCTGCAGCTAGTTAGGACAGGTGCTGTGCCGCTGCCCCCAAAGAATCCTAATCTTTATCAGCTGCCTGCGTCTCTCTCTCCGCAGCATCCTTATCCTCCTTGGCCTCTTGACCAACTCCTAAAGTGCTTCTAACCGCTTCTGCTGCTCTTTCCCCCGCCTGCTTGCAGTCATATAAAATTTATCAATAACAAGTTAGAAGATTTATATATCTAACATCAAAATTTTAATTTTTACATATATGTAAGTAAAAATACCTGATGTAGAAAGTCGGCTGTCTTCTCCTTTCCCTCGATCGCATGATCCTTGGCCGTCTGCGCCTTCTCTCTGGCAGCCTCGGCGTTCACCGCTGCCTTAACTCTGGCTCCCTCAGCCGTCAAGCCCGCCTTCTCTCTAGCTTCCGCCGCCAACGCCCTGGCTTTCGCTACCTTGTCCCTCGTTTCTTCCTGCAACCATTAAATCAGATCTTCAAGTAAGAGAAAAGTGATGATGGATTCATTCCAAATTGAAGAGAGACAGAGGGCGGGGAGGAGGGAGGGACCTCAGTAGGGGCTTTGTCCTCGCCGGCGTGGTGGGTAGTCTGGTCCTGAGACGCCATTGCTGTTTTCTTTCTTTCTTACTTACTTTGTTCAGATCAGTAAGGATCGTAACGGAGTAGGGAGGGGGTTTTATAAGGCGAGGAGTCTAATGTCCATGCGGCACGTATCGTAGCTTCATGGATCTGTTGACACGATAATGGGCACCTGTCATGAGGGGGAGGTGTGAGCAGACGTCGTCTACAGCCTGCATATAATCAAGTATATTATTCTTAATATAATTAAATTAGAAATTTTTCTTGCAGAAATTTCTACATCTGATAAGGGTGCTCGGTCTGAAGCCACACTTTATACTAAAAAAATAATCAATTGGGGAGGCGGTTCAGTATTTTTGTCTGTTTGGTTAAACTATATTTTGACAGTGCTGAAATCTGTAGCTAGATGCGGTGATAGTTTTCTAGCTGTGATCATATTTTTTTTTCAAAAATATTGTAATAGTCACTGTAACTTTTTGAACATCTCATTTTTTATCAGCAAGTTCACTATTTTTTTTTTTTTTTTTTTTTTTTGTGAAAAACAACACTTGCTCCAAAGAGATCCTAAATCTTCAATCACTATTCTACATTTAAGCACACATAATTTTATCTGTTACATAATAAAATAAGAAAATGAATCTTTGAAACAAATTTAAATTATACCCACGACTTATTTCTATAAATAAGATTAAGTAGAGAACCTTATCAATGCTACACTCCATCTTAGCCTTAAGGTCGAGAAAGGTAGGTCTTTAGTTAAACCTTACGCATAATACAACAATAAGAATGAAAATTATATATGTACGATTTTTCTTCATATTTAAGATTTTAGTGCCTTATGTACAATATTTAAAAGATAAGGATTTAGTAATAATAAATGTGAACTAGTGTACTAATCAGAGAAATGAGGAGCTACACTATGAAGCATTTACCATAATTCCTAAGTAAAAGAGAAAAAAATTACTAGTAGTAGTTTTAGCTAAATGTGTTTGATCCTATTGATTCATGGTATAAAATCTTCCCAATAGTTTTTGACTAGTATGTGCTAAAATTTAAACAATCATTAGTTTTATTGTAATAAATATTAAGTTTGTTGATTGTCATCATCCAAAATAAGATTACATTATGTTAGAAGAGGGAAATTTTGGCCAATTTATCTGCCAAAAAATTAAGCTGAATAAAAATTTTATTTTATTTTTCTTTCACAAACTATTTATTTTCTTTTTTCTGGTAATAATACGATGAAATTTTAAATATTACACACACTTTTAGCGTTATAAATTTTACTTGTGATGCATGTTATATGATATGTGGTGGTAGAGTAACAAATTAGCATCTCTATGCAGTACGTAATCCAACACATACATAAATAAAAGAAAATAATAGAAAAAGACATAATGATTTTTATGTGGAAAATCTTGAAAAAGAAAAAAAATCACGAAATATGGTCCATGCGAAGTAATCAACTATGAAATTGCAACTACTTAGGCATGCTCTCCTTTTGAATTATAAAAGATGAAATTACGATAGTAGTTCAGCAATAATAGTCATTATAGACTGCGAAAGTCGTAGTCGATTAATATGGAGGTCATAGTTTGTTGTTGACGGTAATTGTAACGCCAAGTAATTGTAGAGACCACAGTTAAAATTAATGGTAGTAATTGACCATATAGGTTTCAAGGAGTAGCTTCTAGAGCATCGGTTAACCATATAGGTCATTATAAGGAGCTGCAAGAGTTGAGAGCCGCATAGGTCGTAGGCTATAGCGAGGAGTTGTAATCACGTACATAATCCATAGTGGTTGAAGTTGGGAGCTGCACGAGTTGGGGACCATTTAGGTCTTAGTTGGTCACATTGATCATAATGGTGAGCAGCAATTACATATGTAAGCCCTAGAGAGTGAAATTGGGAGTTGCATGAGCCATGAACTACATTGGTCATATTTAGTCACATGGTTTGTAGTTACAAGCTTCAATAATGTACATATACCACATCAACAGAAATTGAGAGTTGTATGAGTTTTGGATAACGTAAGTTATAATGGTAAGCTACAATAAGGTAAGTAGGCCATGGAGGTCAGAGTTAGAAACTATATTAGTTGTGGACCACATGGGATGTAATTGGTCACATAGGTCGTAATGATGATTTGCGAAGATGCCCGTATGGTATAGAGATTGAAGTATACAAGAGATTTGGACCATGTATGTCATAGTTAGTCACTCAGGTCATAGTGGTGAGCTGCAATAATGTTCGCAGGCAATAGAGGTTAGATTTGGTAGTTACATAAATTGTGGGTCATGTAGGATGTAATTGGCACGTAGAACCTAGTGGTGAGCTGCAATAACATTCGTAGGCCATAAAAGGCTAGAGTTGGGAATTGCGTCAATTGTGAGTCACATAGACCGTTTTTGGTCACATATACCATAGTAGGGGGTTGTAATATAATCGATTGGTTGTGAAGGCCATAATAAGGGGATGGAGTTGCAATGAACCGCATAGGCTTTTGGCCATAGTAGAGAGTTGTGAGGAAATAACTTTAGAATTTATGAGAAAATCACTATATTATGAGTATGGCAGTTGCTAGCAATTATTTTGGGGAGTCGCACACTCTTTAAGGCGCATTATTATATGATCTTCGAGGTGAATCGTTATATCGTATTTGGGGTGATTCATAACTCCATATTTGGTTGTGTCATGCACTATCTTCAACTGATCTGTTACATCTTCGTTGGGGTTCATCGTTACAGTGACTTCAAATGCGTCATTACACTATCTTTGGGAAGTGTTGTTACATCGTCTACAAGATGTGTTGCTCTGCAAGAAGCTTAGTTGATCTGCAAGATCGGTCGTTACTCTTCACAATGATTCATTACTCCATACTGTACATTGTGATTTTGTAATGGACTTCTTCGAAACCAACAGAGGGTAATCAACAATGGAAGGTGGTAGTTAGTAAGCGATGGCCGACGATTTTCAGCGAGAGCGAGAGCGAAGAGTGTTCACCGAGTATTCGGTGCAGAATAACACTGAAATTATGCTCATTGTTCTCCATATTTGGCTCTCACTTCAGCTCTTCACACCTTCTCTTGAAGGGGTAGGACTCTATTTATGAAGTTCATGAGAGGCCTATCTTAAAAAAAAAAAAAAAAAAAAAAAGATTGGAGCACTCCATCGAATGACCCAGCAAGGTTCCATCGATCATATGATATTTTATAGATATTTGAGTGTTTTAACATCATTAAAATTGAATGATCATAATCTCTTTCGATTTGCCTCATCAATGTCAAGATTAGATGTGCTCTATTGTGCTCAATAGGAAGAAGACGAAGTTAAAAGAGCCGAAGACCATTCCGAAAATTGTTAAGTAATTAGATTTTATACAAATTTAGTTACTCGATAAAGCGGTCGTTGATTGGGCTATGAGTTTAGTTTGAAGTAGTAGATAATGCTTCTAATTTTGGCAATCAAAATCGGATTAAAATAAAAGAGTCATGTTATGAGTTGAATTTTTAGATCAAAAATTTTTCAAGCTAATTTCAAGTCATATTTGAATCCGCTCGAACTGACTTGAGATTGGCTCATTGTATTTTTATTTTAAAAATTATACATCTAATGTTAAGTAAAATTGAATATAACGAGTACCGAGTCACTTTCGAGCAATTTTCGAGTTGGTGTAGATTAAAATAACTCAATTTAAGCAAATTAATTCCAATTTTGTGCCACTTCGAACTGATTCCGAGCTTAAATGGATCCAACTAACTTACTTTGAACCAGTTTGCTTCAATTTCAAGCCGGATTGAGTTTAATTTAATTTTGAGCATGCTCAACACAAAAGCAAACATAACGAATCACAAATCAATTGTGAGCGGCATTAAATTTATTGGAACCGACCCTAATTCGGCTCGGAAACGAACAGCTAGAAATTTATTTGAAAGGGGACGGACCAATTAAATTTAATTTTTTATTAATAATCGATGATCGTCACACGTGTGTGCTGCCATTCCACACATGACCCACATGGGCAGTTTGGCAGCATTAATGTGCAAAAGCCACCTAATATCTAATATAATTTAAATACGAAGTATCTTCTTAATCGTTTTCTAATTTAAAAGAAAAAATAATTTTCAGCATTTAAAATCTTGGGCATTTACATGTCTGCCACATATTTGAGGACCGCCTTCACTACTAATCAATCTCATGTATCTAACTATTTGAGGACCGCCCTCACTACTACACTATTAACAACCTCACATAAAGCCTGAATCAATCTTGATTATTATTTAGTATGTTACAACATTTGTCCGCAAAATTTGCCCAACTATCTCTGCATATGTTTGCATCGATTACACACAAAGAGAATTTTGTGAACAATAGTCACTTCTATAATTTAATGCAATATTTTGAAAATATTGTGTATTTAATAATAAAGTCATACATTTGTCCTTTATTAAATTTTACATTTTGCTGCCCAATGAACAGATTAATTTATTTGGTTCACAATAAATAATATTGTCAGCAAACTAATCTGTTAGACATTTATTATATCCTTTGTCTTGTACCCAACTTTGTTGGCATTTCCACCAAATATTGGATATTTAATATATTTATATTACTTCTTTTTACCCTTTTTCAATTTTGGATGAGCAGGCAAACTTATGAGGCATATTTATCGGACCGAGTGAAGCTAATGCCAAACCCGACTGAATCACGAGATAGACCAAAGACAACTGGAGGATACAATAAGGACTCACGAGATGAATGAGTATCCGAGACAATTATAAAAAAGAATCGACACGAGGGAAAAACATATTCTCTGGTATCTCCAATCATCATATGAACATGCAGAGATTCCTCACCAGAGGTCAATGACCAACTACCAAATAATACCAACCAACCTGCTCATATCAACCAAGCTCAGCTGACAAAGAGATTCTCAGTCGCCCGATCTAATCTTTCCATTTCGAAGGCACTTATACTTGGCCCATTGAGCCAAAAAGCAATCCATCATAGGCTTATCCATGTAAAATACCAAAAATACACTAGTACTAATGTCTTTGAAGGCGAGCCAAAAATATAACATCGCGATATTGCACAATCTCCTCTATTAATATGGGGATCAGTTTAAAAATAAGTTTTGATACGACGTATCAGTGTTCACTCTTCTCTCTCTCTCACTCTCCTACATGCGCTATATTTCTTGAGTGTGATTCACAGACAATTTAGAATTCAACATCATACATATATATTCTTAGCATCATTAATGCAATGCTTTAAATGAACTTTAATTTGATCTATTCGAAAAAAGAAAAAACAAAAAAGCCGATTCCTACCAAATGGTCCACCACCCTCAATCACACTCATGACTTCCATGAATCCCAACTTTCTATTACATCAAACACCTAAGCCATGTGAAGAAATCCAAAGGAAAATAGAAAGGAAACCTTAAATTCTTGGTCCCCTCATCTTCTTCATCTGTTTTTCCCTTATCTTTTGGCATTTCAATGCAAGTTTAGATCTTACACAGAGCAGAAGAGAGCCTGTCAACAGCTACTGTGGAACATAAAAATGACTTGAGTGGATGAGATGGAAGTAGTGGACAGTACTCTTAGGAGATTGCAAAGGGAGAACTCATTAATGTAATGCTAGTAAAAGCCCCCACCCTCATTTATAGAGTTGTCGACATTCCCCAGTTGGCGTCTCTTGTTTTTTCTTCTTCGATTCCTCCACCTAATTGTAGAGCTGCCAGACATATTTGTCTTGATATTAGTAACATGATTCTCTCTCTCTCTATCTCTACGTGTGTGCGCGCGCGCACATGCAGACATTTTCGAGTCTATTTTCAGCTACACATGGGTCATATCGAGCTGACTCGCGATCGGCTCGTATCATTCTTTATTTATAAAAATTCTAGAAAAATAATACTAAGTGAAACTGAATATTGCAAGTCACGAGCTATTTTCGAGCTGGAACGGATCCAAATAACTAAACTTGAGCCAACTAGTTTCACTTTTGAGCTGGATCGAGCGGTTTTCTAGCTATAAAAGATTCAAATAAGTCAATTCAAGCCAGCTCATTCGTTTCAATTTCGAGCTAGATCAAGCTCCATTCAATTTTGTGCCGGCTTGAAATGAAATCAAATATAAATCGTTAACAATTCTAGCCAGCAAGCTACACTATGACCTAACCTTAGCTATTTTTTAGAGCTACAATCTGCCTCGAGCTCTAATATATTGTAATGTGAGAGAAACACTATAGAAAACTAGCCAATGAGGGGAAAATATACATTGTAAAGTGTAAGCTCACAAGTTCCCGAACATGCGGGTTCTGTGGTTTGTTAGTAAAGCAACTTCTTTGAATATTGTACGTCCCCTCAGGTCACAGCTTTGAATCTTCTGGTGACGGAGTGTCGTCTTAAAATAAGTGGTACTCAAAATTATTTACACACTGGGTTGCCCCCAGACCTAATGGAGGTTGAGCCCATTGGGTGGGTTGGGGACCTCACGCCCCGACCCATTCTTTTAAAATTGATCTTCATAAACAATCTCCATTCAATTTTATCATAATTGATCGTCAATTTTTTGTATTTTAAAGCTTGTGATAGATATATATGACATCAAAAATTTTTTTGTATTAATTCTGATAGTAGAAAATTTGTTAAAATTCAACGTCCAAGTTCTTCTGAGAAATATCACAACTTGTTCTGCTTGAACGTAAATGGGCTATGATCATAAAAAGCCCATATTTGATCCAATGTAAAAAATCTCAAATAGAAGATGGGCCTTTAACCAAATCAAACCCATCTACAGACAATGGCCACGCGTCATCTTCTTCCCCTTCCCCTCATCTTCAGAAGAATCGCACCCCATCGACACCCTCTCACTCCACTCTTCTTCTCCAATTCAACGATGACATCACCTGCAGCAAAGAAGGTAAATTCCCGTTGCGAAAGTTACCACCAATCCTTCTCAAAGCCATACTCACCGATGCATGTTTTTAGGTACTAATCCCAATCGCTAATGGCACGGAGCCGATGGAAGCTGTGATCACCAGCGATGTTCTTCGTAGAGCCGGCGCTGACGTTACAGTTGCTTCGGTAGAGAAGAATCTGAGGGTGGATGCTTCCTTTGGGATCACGCTTGTCGCCGATGCTCTCGTTGTTGACTGCGAGGGATCCTCGTTTGATCTCATTTCACTTCCGGTGGGTTTCTGATGAAGCTCTTTTTCGTTGTTGACTGCAAAGATTATTTCGATTCATGGGGTTTTTGGCTGATTTGACTTTGGGCTGATACAGGGAGGGATGGTTGGCGCGAATAGGCTTAGGGATTGTGCGGTGTTGGAAAGCATTGTGAAGAAGCATGTTGAGAAAGGGGGTTTGTATGCGGCCATATGTGCTGCGCCGGCTGTTGTGCTTGGACCCTGGGGTTTGCTCGAAGGATTAAAGGTAATATTTTATCTTGTTTGGTTAAATTTTCTTTCAGATGAAAGTGGATGCTGTGGACTTACTGTTTTATTTGGGAAGGCTGAGTAATAAATCACAGAGCATGTGTCCATACCACACAATTGTTATGTTTTTACATATCTAACTCCTAAACATTCATATTTACAAGTACATTTAGCTGATTAAGCTGCGAATCCTTTCACACTTAATACAAGTACATGCTGTTGATATTGTGAAGTTTGTGCCTTATTGTGATTCAGTATTATTGACTTTCAAGTGTGTTTAGTTGTTGATAGAGATGTCAATTTTTTTAGTAATGCTGTTAGCTTAGCTCAGGATTATCATATTGGCATGTCAATATATATTTACATTACATGCAGGCCACACAATTCTTATGTATTTTCATATTACTCAGCCAAACCTTTCATTTAGATGTATAACATTACTTCAAAATAACACTATTACTTACTTTTAAAACTGAAATGCACTTTTTCATGCATAGGTTTATGCTAACAAAATGTTGTAAATGTAAATATCAAATTTCAGGTTTTAGCTTTGGGTTCTATGTATGTAAATATCCATACCGTTTATATTAAAATATAGTAATGTGATTTTTCAGATGTCTAGATGTCAATAAAAACATTAAAAGTGTTGTTAGTTTTGAAGTTCTATTTAAAAGTGCAAGCAAATTAGTTATTTAATATATTTAGATAACATAACATGTTAATCAAATATCCTTAGGAAACATTGGAGTCTAAACTTAGTTATTGAATGAAATATGTAATATTTCTACTGTTCTCCACTCCTCTTCTACCAATCTCTTCTTTCAGTAATTGTTTTCCTTTACACCTCCATGCCGCACTTCGATTTTTGGATGCAGGTGACTTGTTACCCCTCTGTAATGGATAAATTTCCGTCTAATGTTACGAAAGTGGAATCAAGGGTGATTGTGGATGGACGAGCTATTACTAGTCGAGGGCCAGGGACAGCGATAGAGTTTGGTTTAGCTTTGGTAGAGCAATTATATGGGAAAGATAAAGCTGATGAGGTTGCAGGATTTATGGTAAGATATCTTTTGTGCTTTTTCAGCAGAATCTCAAGTTAAAAGCATTAATATAAGAGTTCAAATATTTTTCAGATATAGCATATTTTTAAAATTTTAACATATCATATTAACTTACATACATGTGTATCAAAATTTTCCATTATATCAATATATATATGCCATAGAACATGCATAGATAGCTAGTAATAAGATGTGGGAGGTACCAATTTGTCTTTTACTTTATTAGTGACAAATATTCCTAATTATTGCTATTTTATGTTAATTATATATTAGCTTAATTACTTTATTAGTTACCTGCTATTGGGCTATATGGTCCACTACAGTTTTGCATAGCAGTTTTTGTAATCCTCCAAAAAAAGTAGTTTCCTTTTTTATTTATTTTTCTTGTTTTCTTCTTTTAGTAATTTGGCAATGATGATGCGAGGTTTGCCTTCTTTTGTTTTTCAGCTTAGTTTAGCTTATTCAGTCATGATTTTTTTTCAGCTTGGTTTAGCTAGTCGGATTTAAGAAAAGTTTGCTCGATTCAAAATAAACATTTTGGTTTCTAATCTGATTTGAATTTAAATTGAATCACTTTTAAGCTGAGTTACATTTCTAATGATTATTTTGATTTGTTAATTATTATTTTTTTGCACAATTACATTTAAATGAGCCTTACAAAAAAACTTACAAGTGTATACTCAGCACTCGCATGAGATTGCATTTAACTGTTTTAAGGCGGTTAAAAGGAGTTTATTATTATTATTATTATTATTATTATTATTATTTCTCCTCTTGTTGAAATGATGATCTAACAATTTGAATTTTTGTGACAATAAATTTATGCGCATGTAACATTTTCTATTGGTGACTTCCATGTACTTTATGCATGTATGTATGTTAGACTTATTTGAATTTTAGTATAAGATTGATGCTATGAATGCCAATTGTCATAGTGGTTTGATTTATTGATTGCCATTTATGATGAATTACTTTAGTTAATCCAATAGTAATAATATATTATCAATATTGAAAATAATATTTGTTTCTAAATTATGGTTTTTTTTGAAAAAAAGAACTTGAAATGATTTAAATAATCCTTTTCGGGAAATTTAAATGAATTAATTATGTTATAATAATTTTTATTCTCAATAAATTTGGTAATCTTTTTAAGACAAATCTGTTTAATTGCGATATATATCATTTTACAATGATGAAAATTCATATTAAAAGATTGTGTTATTGCACAAATTAAATTAGTCTCAACTAATCTTGAGATGACTTGTACACAAGCTTCTACGGGATTTTTTAATTCAGTTCCACCATGATAAGTTATCTCTATCATAATGAATATTCTAATGAGTTATAGATATAAACTATAATAGATTATCATTTAAATTGTCATCATAATGCTTCGAATGCATGCAATTTGTTCATTTGGTGATCATTCAATTTTTAAGCTACCAAAATTTTTGATAACTCAAGTATTCACCAATGACTCCATAAGAGAAAGCGTGCAAGGGCTTAATTGAGGTCCAAATAACCTTGATATACTTTTGGAATTGAGCAGTATAATTTTATTGATATGAATATGCATATAAATACATATTACAAGACCTAAATGAATGAAAATGCATAACTTCAGAAATAGACCAACTAAGATATACATAAATATGGAAACAAAAAATAAAATAAGCAATATAATACGTAGCAAATAACTAATAATTAGGCTAGTAGTCAAATATCTCCGAAGCTAATAATTAGTAGCTTAATAATCCTAATACTCCCTCTCAAGTTGAAGCATAAATGTTTATCACGTTTAACTTGGATTTGAAATCGTCAAACAATTGTTGAGGATGATTCCTGGTAAGGATATCTGCTAATTTACCATTGAATGAGACAAATGGAATACAAATCTCCCTTTAATCGAACATCTTCTTAATGAAGTGTCTGTGAATCCCTAGATGCTAGGTCCGATCATGTTGAACCAGATTATAAGCAAATATTAATGACATCTTTATTATCACAAAACAACTGTAGAGAGACAAAGATCGTCATACACAATTCACAGAGCATGACGCATAATCGGAGAGCTTCATAGATACCCGACGACATGGATCGAATCTCAGTTTCAACACTGCTCCGGGCTACAATCGATTGTTTTTTGCTTTTATACTTGATAAGATTCCCCACACGAATGAGCAATATCCTGAGATGCATTGTTGATCATGGACAAACCCGACCCAATCCGCATTTGTATAAACAACAAGAGGAGTGGCGTGGCTCAAGAAAAATAAACATGAGCTCGATGTGCCTTTTAAGTAGTGAAAGATCATGTGAACAACTTGGAGATGATGCTCATAAGGATCATGCATGAATTGATTCATAATACGTACTGCATGACAAATGTCGAGGTGAGTATGGGTGAGGTAAATGAGTTTTCCCACAAGCCGTTGATAGTGAGTCTTGTTCAACGGAATCACATTGGAAATATCAACTAATTTTTCATTGGGATCCATTGAGATATCCAATGGTTTGTAAAGGAGAATGTTGGTCTCGGTCAATAGATCAAATACATATTTGCGTTGAGACAGACAAATGCCCGAGATGACCGAGTACCATCCATGTCAAATAAGTGCTGGAGTGACCTCAAGCCCTTCATTTCAAATGAAGTAGCAAGAATACCTTTCAGATACTCCAATGCTGGTAGATCTTTACCCGTGAGCACAATATTGGCGACATAGACGATAAGGATAACAATTTTGCTATTGGAGGAATACTAAAACAAGAAATTATAATGTAATTGGGCTTGAGAAAAACCATGACCCAATACCACCTTTGTGAACTTACCGAACCAAGCATTGGAGCTTGCTTCAATCCGTAGAGGGACTTCCGCAACTGACACACATGTCTCTGGGAATAGTAGAATCAAAGTTTAGAGGGAGGCACATGTACACCTCCCCTGTGAGACCCCCATTTAGAAATGCATTTTTGACATCTAGTTGGAGCCATGGTCAATTCAAATTTACAACTAGGCAAGTAGGACACAAATGGTGTTTAATTTAGCAACAAGAGCAAATGTCTCCTTATAATCAACTCTGTATGTTTGTGAGTAGTCTTTGACGACTAACAATGCCTTGTTGTGTTCAAAGGATCCATCCGTGTTAAACTTGGTGGTAAGAATCTAGCGGCACCCTCTGCTGCTTTCTTACATAAGGGAGATCCACAACATCCGATCTATAATTCCGGTGAAGAGTATTCATTTCATCCATTACTACAACTTTCCAGGAAGGGTCAGCTAATGCCACTTCAATAGTGGATGAGAGGTGCTGATCCGTCAGGGAGGCAACAAATGTTTTATAGGTCGATGATGAATTGTGGAAAGAGATTTATTTTTTCATGGAATAAAGAGAGCTTGTTTAATTACATAACTAAACATGAGCATTCACATTATTATTTGTAGCTGCTCCAGAGTGGGAACATGAGTGCGTCCAGTATAGACACAGAGAATGGGAGGAGGTTCTGGTTGTTTGGTAGGTGATGAATCCAGATGAAAGAGTGTTCCTCGAATATAATGGTTGGAGAAATATCCACAGGGATCGGATAAGAAATATTGTCCAAGAAATCAAGCGCCCCTCACTTGAGGGTGTGATAACGAAGTAGGGAACACTTTCAAAGAAATCAACCCGAGCACTTACATTGAGTTTATTTGTGTTAGGATTAAGACACAGATAACCTTTTTGAGTGACTGAATATTCGAGGAAGACGTATTTTAGAGATTTGGGATTAAGCATACTACGATTAGGGGTAGTATTCCGAACAAATGTTGTACACCAAAAAAATTTGAGTTTAATAGTGGTGAAGAACAAATTGATAGGGAAACATGACATAAAGATGGCTAATAGAGTTCTAAAGTTATGAATTTTTGTGGGAATTCTATTGATGAGATTGGTGGTAGTAAGACGACAGCAGTTTGAAACCTTTTCAGGACATTAGATTGAAATATAATTGAGTGAGCTACTTTAAGAAGGTGTCAGTGTTGTCTCCCGATTAATTCGTTTTGTTGAGGCGTGTTCGTATATGAGCTCTGATAGATGATACCCTTATTTACCAAGAACTCGTCTAAAATAGAATTTAAAAATTCACAGCCATTATAGGTTCAAAAGACTTGAATAAAAGTTTTAAATTGGGTTAAAAGTGGAGTGTAAGCTTTTGAAGGTGACATCAACTATAGATTTATCTTTTGACATAGACTCACATCATTCGATTGTGCTCATCAATTAAGGAACCACCGTTTATTAGGGTAGTTGGGAGTGAATAAGAGAAAAAGAAGCAAAACGCTTGTAAGGATGAGATGGATAAAAAATGCGATGATGTTTAGCTGATTGACAAATCTTACATTTGAAGTTAACAAAATTTTCATTAGTAAACATCGACAAATAAAATTGTTTTAAATACTTAAAACTAGGATGACCCAAATGATAATGCACTAACATAATAGTACATTTAGTAGATTGAGAAAAAAATGCAACTATTAGGAGAAGTTTCTTCATTTTCTGTGTCATTTTGAATGAAGTAGAACCCAACTATTCTTTTAGTAGTTCTAATCATGCTCTCTTAATGACGATTCTGAAAGACAAACATTATGAGAAAAATTAGCAACACAATTCATGTTATGTGTTAGCTTACTAATAGATAATATGTTACACTTCAACAGAGGGACATGTAACACAGATTCTAGAGTTAGACCGGTTGTTAACAAAACTGATTCTTCACTAGCAATAGAGTTATAAGAGCCATCAATACTTTTAACTATTTCTTTCTCAGAGGGTGTATAATATGTTGAGAAAGTTTGAGATCATCCAGTTATGTGGTCCGTGACACTTGAATCAATGATCCATGGACTAGAAAAAGAATTGAGGGCTATAGGAGTGATTCCTTGACTGACGTAGGAGGTTAATGAACCAGAAGTTTACTGAGTGGATCCGAGCAGTTTGATTAATTGCTCCATATGACTCTTAAGAGTCGGGTGATTCCAGAATGTTTCGAGTAGGAGTTGGTAGTATCGTAGTAGACTGAGATGTTATATTGAGACGCTTAGCAAAGGAGGATTTGGTTGAAGGTTTGTATGTCAGTTTCACTCGGAGTGTCTAACACTTTCCTCTAGATGATTGGGCTGTGACAACAATCACAGGTGGACTCAGTGGCTCGAGATGGGTGTGACGAGTGTTGAATACTATTAGTGGCCAAGGCAGATGATTCGATTGAAGTGGAAGGGTCAAGCATGGCAATCCTCTAGCTCTCTTTGTTTGAAATTTCTGTGAAAGCAGCACAAGCGGAAGGAAGAGGATCTCAACCCAAGGATACGACCTCGAATTTCATCAAGGTCTTTGTTAAGGCTTGCCAGAAATTAGAAATGCGATTTTCTTCTACATTTTTCTGAAAAAAGGGTCACTATAGAGATCACATTCCATCTAAATCATTATAATACCTGGTCACTATCCTCGATACCTATTTCATGTCGTCGATTTTCTTGAAAATCACATAAAGTTGGTTGGAGTTCCCTACCTCTGAGTATGTGTCTCGAACTATAGTCCATAGGACACTGCTAGAAAGAAGAAACATATATGAACGACCAAAGGTGATAGCATTTGAGGCCGAGCGCTCTCTTGCAGCTGTGGGTGGCCATAGCTCGTTAGAGGTTCAACATGAGGAGCTTGCTAAGCGGTGATGTTGAATGAAAAGCTCCAACAGGATGCGTAAAGGCGAGCAAAGGGTCGAAAATGGTCTAGCACGTCTAAAGAGAGTTTTAGTCGTTGGGGCAAGTGTCATATGAGTGTTGTTGAGGAGGGTGAGGAGGAGGAGCATGAAGAGCATGATTAAGTTTTTATTTTTTTTTTGGTAGATGTTCCCTCACCATAGAGGCTGATTGTATGTTCTTTACTTTATTATATTTTCTTTGTTGATGAAGTTGAACTTGAACGCTGAACACTTTGATTCATCTATCTTTAATTTAATTTGGTATCATTATTTAGATATGTTGTTGGGTTTTTTTATCAGTTTTGATGATATAAATAAATTTCATATTATGTTGTTTGTATTTGTTTTGTACATGTATGTGAAAATCTAAGGGGTTTTTTGGGATCAAGTTTTATATGTTGTTTTTTTGTTTTCGAAAAAAGAACATAGGAAACAAACAAGAAAACAATGTTTACTTTCTATTTTTTATTTTTTGGATAAACATTTCTGTTTTTAAAATACTCAAACAGAAAAAACATGCTTTTGTCTATTTTTAAAATACTCAAAATGAGTCCCGCCCGACCCCTGCTTGCCTCTTCCTCTTGCTTGTCCGCCCGTTCACAGGTAATGCTTCGTGTTAGGTGGAGCAAGGAAGTCGTATATGCTATCGGCAACAAAGCGTTATACTGGAGCACACATTGTCCCAACCGTTTTATAAAAAATATAGTTTTTATTTTAAAAAAAAACTCAACCAAACATATTTTATATTTTTTATTTTTAAAACATATAAATCATAACAATACCAAACATATTTTTTAAAAACAGAAAATAAAATAAATATAAAACATACTAAAAATAAAAACAAAAATAGAAAACAAAAAGTGATCCTAAACAGACCCTAATCGTTGTGTTGTATTTTTTTTGCTACTTACAGGTTAGCGTCGAAAAATTTTCAACGATAAATAAACCATATTTTATTTGACACTTGACCGCACAAATTCGACACTTGGCCGCTGGTAATTTTAGCGTCCAGAGCCAATGCTTATTAGGGCCAACTCCGTTTGATGATTCTAAAACGACTTTCGTCTAGTGCGATCAATTTTTCAAAGTAAATTCACGCCGACGGAATTTTTCTATGCTTATTTCAACGTTAAAAAATATTTGACGTGAAAGTCGACGTAAAATCGATTAACGACGCTGAATTCAGTTAGTGTCGGAAATAAGCTACTTGTGTTAGAAATGTCCGATGCTAATCCTATTGTTTCTTGTAGTGATATCTAGCGAAGAGATGTGCGGTATCTTTAATAAATACGACGTGTTTCACAAGATCCGGATCAAGACGAGCAAGGAGACTCACAACACTCGTGTTTCGCAAGATCCGGATCAAGACGAGCAAGGAGACCCACAACACTACCTTTGTTGTCCACGAAAACATACAATGCTAAGGGTGTTGTCGGATCACCTCTTCGGGTTCAACGTTGCGAACCGATATCTTATCGCTTTGTATTACTAATAGTTCTTTGGTCTATATCCTCCCAGACTTTAGAGAGTGCCGGCGGCAAAAGAAAAAAACACGGGGACGATGATGTCAGTAGGGTTTGATCCTAAGCTCTGATACCATATAGACTTTCGGAATTGAGCAGGATAATTTTATTGATAGGAAGAAGGGTATAGATACATATTACAAGGCCCAAATAAAAGGAAAGGTAAATTCAGAAATAGACCAATTAGAAAATATATAAATATAAAACAACATCAACAACAAAGCCTTAATCCCACTAAGTGGGTCGGCTACATGAATCCTTTTTCTCCATTGCGTCCTATTTAGTGTCAAATTTTCGTTTAATTCTAATAAATTAAGATCATTTTTTATGCAATAAGCCCAAGTTTTCCTAGGTCTACCTCTGCCTTTCTTAACATAAGAAAAATATATAAATATGAAAACGAAAAATAAAGAAAGCAAATAAAAGCTAATAATAACTTCAATAGTAATTAGCCGTCTAATTAGGCTAATAATCCTAATAATATCTACAAGTTATGCAGAACAAATTGGAAACTTTGTAGAACTTGTGTGTTATTTTGGATTTTTCTTAATCTTTTTTTAAAGTGATCAGGCACATGTTAATCTTGTTTTTTAATTATTTTTAAAGAAATACTCATTTTTGTATCAAAATATTTGGTTATTTAAACATAAATTCCATAAACCATTAACTATAAAGCTCTACACATAGTTGACTTTTTGTTAGATCAACCTGAGTGAAATAATTGACTGATTCTTTGAGTTCATTTATGTATTTTTTTATTTCTTGGGACATTTTATGTTTGATGCACAAATTCTCACACATACTCATATCCTTATTCAAACCCTAATTGTTTGAAATTATAAAGGATTGTGTTTTTGATTGATTAATGTTGATACTAGTACACATATGTCTATATATTAAAAAAAAAAATAATAATAATAATAAAATACTATAAAGAACAATATCATCAAAAGTAAGTATATGTAATACTAATAAACATTATAGAGTTATGCTTAAATCTGAGCTTATCAGAGAATACCTTTGGATATGGAACGCAGACAAAGCGGCCAGAGAAGTCATAAGCAATTATATATTTTTCAGATTAAATCTAATGCTACTACACATATTAAAAATGAATTATAATATGGTAATTATTTTTAGTCCCACATGAAATTACTGAAAAACATATTAGTGTAGTGATATCATTGGATTGCCGTCTTATATTTTTGGGCAGAAAATGGACTTGGCTATTGACATATCATTGGTAAACTTTGGACCCTCAGGTTTACACTCCCTAACAGAAAGAATTTGACATGCATTAGGTTTGATCTTTACTTTTTAGCCTAGGTCTCTGAAGAATGCATTAACCCAACGTATTTTAGTTGGCTAACATTGAGAACAAAAATAGTTAGAAAATCTCTTTATGATTTTTCAACCTAAAGCGATCTTGAAAATAGCCATCTTCATGAAATTCATGGAGGGTTGAATCCACGTCTTAGTCCAGATTCATGAGAAATCTTTTTTATAGATGTCCCTTTGAATGTCTGGATATTTTTCTGTGTGTTTATGCTCATTTGAATCATCATCTATTGTCTCATCAACTATTTGAAGTTCTAAATCACAGGTAATCCGCCCTCATCATGGTGAGGAGTATAAGGTGACTGAACTAAACTCAGTGGTATGGAAGTATGATAATACGCCACAGGTAACAATGTGATTGAACTGTTGTGCTTTGTTTTTCACTTTTTGGACCTGTGATTACTGAGAGTAATTAAGGTCTATACCTAATGCTGTGCAATGTAATAATCGTATTTAATTAATGCATTTTAAAAGTTTCCATTGATAACTTGCTCAACACAATACCAAAATTTTCTTTTGATGGTTGTTTCTATGATTTAGTTTGGTGGAATTCTCAACTTTCTGAATTTTTTTTTTGTTGTTTTACAGTGATGACTCATTTGTAATATTTTCTTCTTGGGATAATTACATTTATTTCAAAGAAACATCACTATTTACAAAATCTAGCACGCAGCTGATTTGAACTACTGAACCGATTTTTTTATGTGTGCCACAAATAAACCACCGAGAATTTAATAAAAATGAAAAACATGGGTTGGGGTTTTATCATGAATTTGATATTTGATTGAGAATTTGAAAAATGGATGAAGGTGGGTGATAGATTTGTAAATAGCAACGATTCGGATGCTATGCCCTTTCTTTTTTCTGCTGAAAAAGCTTAATCTCATAAATTTGCCTTTTTTACTATCCATGATCTCCAACCTCTTTTAGCAGTTTTTTAATTCCATTATAACATTGTACTTGAAAGAAAAACTCTCTTTCGCAACCCCTCTCAGATTCTAGTGCCAATTGCCAATGGTTCCGAGGAGATGGAAGCCATAATCATCATCGATTCACTTCGTCGAGCCAAAGCTAACGTCATGGTCGTCTCCGTTGAAGAAAAACTACAGATCGTTGCGCGCCATAAAACGAAAATCGTAGCAGACGGTCTCTTGGACGAAGCTTCTAAATTGCAGTTCGACTTCATAGTTCTGCCGGTTAGTTTTCTCTCCTTTGAACATAATAAATCACCATCTTTTCCTCCACTCTATCTACTATCTTAAGCATTCACAGGGAGGGATTCCTGGAGCAGAAACATTCTCCAATTCAGAAAAGCTTGTAAATTTACTAAAGAATCAGGCTGAATCAAATAAACCTTATGGAGCAATATGCGCCTCTCCAGCAATCGTCCTTGAGCACCATGGCTTGTTAAAGGTAACAAAAATTTTACTTCGAAAGTTCTGAAATCTCTCTCTCAATTTCACAAAATTGTATAAAGATTTACATACACAACTTGATTCCAAACTTCAATTTTTTACATACATACTATCTTACCTATGCATGAAAAGGGTGCATTTCACTTTATAAAAGTTAAAATGGCGGTATTTTTGTAGTGAAAGATTTGGGAGATATAAAAGTTACAATTTATGTTGAGGCGCTAGATATATCAATACATAGGAATTTGGTGGTATGTATGTAAATTCCCCAAAATTTTATTTTTTGAAATGAAACTTCCAAACTGAGGCAGGGAAAGAAGGCGACGGCATTTCCACCCTTGTGTGAAAAGCTCACTGATTTGAGCGAATCTGAGAACCGAGTGTTGGTCGATGGAAATCTGATTACAAGTAGAGGGCCAGGTACGGCGATGGAGTTTGCGTTGGGTATCGTGGAGAAATTTTTTGGACGAGAAAAAGCTCTTGAGCTTGCGAAAACAATGGTTTTTGTGTGAAGGTTGGAGTCAAGTTTGTTGCTGATCTTTCAACAAGTATGTTGTTTATATGAGTGGATTAGATTATAAAGTTTTGAATACTGAATCTACTTCTTTGGCTTTTTAATGAGATACTGCTTTTCTGTTGCTGAATGTTACCTTTCTCACAGTTATGATTTAGATGCAAGGTTTCTTATGAGTAGTGTATTCTATTCAATAGTATTTTGATTGATAAAATTAATTATTTATAAATTACTTCCAACTGAATATTTATATTTACAACACTGGTGGCATAAACTCATACATGAAAAGGTGCATTTCACTTTGAAAAGTTAGTAATATTGATATTCTTGATATAATATTGAAGATTCTGAAAGTTTAAGTGTGAGAATACATGAGGACTGTTGTGAGAATGCTCTTCATCATTTATCAGTCAGTATTCTGATAAACCAGATAAGCATACAAAATCTCATTCCAGGTATCAGGAACACCTGGAAGGCACCAATGGATGCAATCTGCATAAACATTTGGCTCTGATCTCTGCTCTCTGGTCAATAATTTCCCTCTTCTCTCTGTAAAAACTGAAGTGTGGCCATCTTTTCTGAATTCTGATAGCTGTGTTATATTTAGAATTGTCACATTTATACTCTTAATTCTGCTAATTGCATCTTTCACTGCTCCCATCATCTCCAGGCTTGATCCTGCTCCCCAGAACGGTCCTTTGATAGGGTATGTCTCGTTATGGCAGTTTCCTTCGCTCCCTCCTCTCCATTCCGAGCTCCTGGTAAGAAAACATCATATAAAACTAAATCATACAAAGATGCAAACGAGTGAGTCTGAACTCGAGCCATCATCTGATTGAGCTTCAGCATGATTAATTAATCGAGTCTGAGTTTGAGCTCAAGCATTCTAGAGTTCAAGCGGGTCACGAGCCAGCTTGTTTATTGTGAAAAAGAGATAACTGTATTAATTCAAGAGTTATAACAAAATGATAAGTAGAATGAACACTTCGACAATAAATAATAAGAAATCATCTGATATAAAATGTAAAATATCATTTTCATATATTTTTAATAATTTAATGTTAAAATTTTCAATTTTAATACATTTTTATTATGTTTTATATTAATAATTTTCTAAATAAGCTAGCAAACGAGCTAAGTAGTCGAGTTGGTATTTGGCTTGAGCTAAAGCTTATTAGCTTGTCAAGCTCAGCTCATGATTCATTTATCGAACCAAGCTTGAGTGGCTCAGTTACAACCCTAGTAACAAGCCAACCCCTAATCACAAGCCAGCCAGAGATTATAAGGTTGATTGAGTTCTATTTCCTTGTGTGCAGACAATTTAACTTAGTGGTTGGGTGTCTTGTCTTCACCCACAGTCTTGTGCCAATGGCTTGAGCACATATGGATATGTACATGAGTAAAACCAAAAACAAAAGCTCGCTTTTCTTGTGATTTAGAGTTTACCAAAGGTGAGTAGGAGACAGAGTCATGAAGAATGCCTTTTGGGTTTGAGGATTGAATGTTGATTCAATCCAATCAGTCCAAGTTTTCAGTGCTAATCTGTAAGCAGTTGGCACATCATATTCTCTTATTTCCTCTGATCCAATTCTGCAAAATTTGAGAAAGACGGTCAAATGTTAGTAGAAGAACAAGAATTTCTTTGAGATTTGATGCACTAACAAGAGAAGCTATTGATCAATGTCACCGAGCCCATGGCTCTGTATCTAGGGACTCGGGTTTGAATATCAAATTGATATGAACGTGTGTATTATTTTTGGGTACGGTCAGCATTCGAACTTAACATCTTAAGATTCTTCACTTTGTTTCCGATCAATGTGTTATACTTTCATGCACATAAATCACTCACGTTGCATTGATGAGAGGCTGATACATCCACCACACATAGCTCTCGAACACCAACAGGTCAACCCCTTGCCATTGCCTGCTGTGGTTGGAGATTGAATCCAACCTCACCATCCTCTTCTGCACCCTGTGCTTTGTTGCATGATCACTATTTGACTCGACAATGAATGGTGCCCAGTAGAATTCGATCGATGCATTGTAATCCTGGAGAGATAGATGATAATATTTTTGGGAATTGGAAAATCACTGAGATTTGATAAGTTTGAATCTATTTGATTTAAATTCACATACACATATAGTTGGTAGGAATATTTGGTCCATTGTTATGTGTTATCATCATTTTTGATATTTGAGTGAGATTTTGAAGGAAAAAAAAAGGATGAAAGAGGGTGCTAGATTTGTAAATACCAAGAAGAACTGCTACTAACCTTGGCAAAAAATACTCTCCTGGGGGGTTTTTTATAAAAAAGCTTGTTGCCATCAGGAACTGCAGATTGAAGGAGACAAACCATGGATTCCCACTGAGTTCTCTGAATAGAATCACCCACAAACATAAGCCTTTTGTTCCTCAGACTGTGGAGTAGCGTGAAAGCGTCAAAAGGAGGCAAAGAGCAGCCATATGGCTTCCACCTCCATTTCTGATATAGGAAGTCGGGCCTCCCGTTGGTCCTGCACGTGACCTGTTAGGCTGTTAAGATCTTTAAGCTAAATTCGAATCAATTTTCTAGCTATTAAGATCTTTAAGCTAAATTCCTTAAATTCATAGGCCTAACATCAAAACGGCGGTTAAAAGAATTTTATCCAAAATTTTAGCTCGTAGCTCGACTGTTTTATTTCGATCCAAGCCAAAATTTGAATCAATTTTCGGGGATTAACAATCTTTTAGCTAAATGCACAACCCTACTCACCTGCTTTGTCAAGTAAGGGCAGCCTTGTTCGGTGTAGAGAGGGCGAGAGCTGGGGTGTTCGAGCAGCCATCTGCCTTGGAAGAGATTGCAGCCATTGTTGAAGGAGATGGAGAATTCTTTGCTGTGTTGGGTTTGGTGCGGAGAAGACGAGAGTTTGATGGCTGTTTTTAGGGTGCGGAGGAGGAAGATGGAGCATAAGAGGAGGGGAAGGAGTGTTAGTGTGCTTCTCATGTTTTGGTGTGGGGTGTGAAGAAGATGGCTGATCTTATTAAATTTTGCTTCATCACATGTATACCTCACAAATCTTTTATAATGGATTTTATATTTTCATGCATAAGAGTTTAGTGGTTTGCAAGGAATTATTTTTTTAATTTTGATTTTGTTGGTGAATTGTTGGTTATTTGGCACATTACCTAACTTCATTTTTCCGGCTACAATTAAAGGGGATCTTCTTCTCTCCCATTCTTTAAGGTTTAAGACTTGGAGAGGAAGGAAAGAAAAGGTTGAGTAAAGAGGTGGGTGGTTAGCTGCCTTCCATTGGCAAAATAGATGTCTCATATGCTAAAGTTATGCGGCACATTACCTGCCTTCATTTTTCCGGCTACAATGGAGGCTTCTTCTCTCCTATTCTTTCTACGCTATTTTCTTCTACAACCGCTAAGCTCTTCTTTTTATTCTTGCAATTGCCCCCAACCTAAAATTTACAATTACTTTATATAAATAAATAAATTTAGGAATAAATACATACATAATAAATTATTATTTACAAAATCTAACACACAGAGTAATAATTTTAAATAAATACAACAAAAAATTAAGAATTTGATAAAAATAAAAATATGTGCTGAGGTTTTATCACGAATTTTAATAAGAGAGAAAATTTGAAAATTGGATAAAAAAGGTGCTAGATTTAAAATATATATATATAGAGGGAGAGAGCTATTAAGTGCATAAAGACTTATTTTTTTATTATTTTTTTAAATTAGTAATAAAAATATTATGATGTTATATGAAATGTTAATATAAAAAAAACAAATTGTATGTAAAAAATTATGGTGGTATTCATGTAAATTTCACTTATTTATTTATCTTCTTTTTCCTTTCAAGTACAACGTAGGTAAGGCAGATTTCAACGACCAGCTTTTTTTTATATATATTTCCAATCACACCAATAATTTTTAGGGTAATTTACATACATAGCACCAAATTCTTACTATGTACCACACAATTCTTTTGGATTTACATTTCTACCAGCTAAAGTTTGATATTTACATTTACAGCACCTTGATACCATAAACCTATGCAAAAAAATTATAGTGATATTTTTAATGTGATATTAAAGATTTGAGTATTATAAATGTAAATATCAAAGTTTAGGTATTAGAAATGTAAATAGATTAAAGAACCAACCTTCATAGATAAACTCAGAACAGATGAAGATTGATTCCCACAACTGCAGAGGCTTCAGCAAACTGCACTATCAAAAAGGTTTCATGAAACTGATGATCGGTTGACTAAATAAGCCGAAATAAATATAAACTCAGAAACATATAAAAATTTAACGCATTAAACAGCTTGAGATTATTTTTATTCAAACAAATGATATAAACTCAAGCAAATTCAAGGCAGGAACATAAATAAACCTCAAGGTTTTAACTGAGTTAATGCATATAGTAACACAACATTAGAAAGCATTCTGCTTATTGCTTGGATACAATCCCCGGTTAAAATGGATTAAACTGTAAAACCAAAATGTGCAAAAATTGCGTAAATAAATTCTGCAGCGATTAATTAATTCTCACTGGCGAATTTAATCCCTTTCTCAATGGAGGACTTGAGCTCAGATTTGAGACCCTCCAAGCCCTGCTTCTCGAAATCAGAGAGAGGGCCTAATCCAAGCACTTCTTCCACGCCATTCTTTCCCAGCCTTACCTGCACGGTATGAAAAACAGAAACTCTTCAGGTTTTATGTTGGTCAAAGTGCTGCTAAAGTAATATTTAATAAAATAAAATAAAATATTGGGCTAATCATTAATTTCTTGATTCAGTACTAATGTGAGACTACTTGCGAAAAAAATATAAAATCACACACACAATTTCATTTCTCATGTCCACCAAGCACAACTTGACCATCCACAATTCTCTATCATTGACCAACACCCCAAAATTCAAACAAAATTGTCATTCCTTGGACAGTTCAATGAAAAACTAACGATGTTTTCTTATCAAATAATACTCGTAAGAAATCTCTTCCATTTAATTATCTAGCATTACCTGCTAAGATTCCTTGATATTACCTTACACTTTCATCTATTGCTTATTCTAATGTATAAAAGATCCTGACAATCACACCACAGCTAATTACTCCTTTTATATTCTAATTAATTCGAAGCCATCATTTTCTAAGTAATTTCCATATAGACATAAGATTTCACTTATTTCGATAAATATCTCACCGATTAGAACTAGTTTTATCGAAAAAGCATATTGCATGGCACCTTGGAATAGTTCTGCAGCCATTGTTATAGCAATACAAAATATATAGATTCCATGTCACTGTTATTGTAATCTTATTATAATTAGAAGTTCCTTGGTCACTCCACAACTACCTGTAGTACTAACCCGAAATCAATCTTGATTACCGCATCTTTAATAATTTTAAAGAACCTTTTAGACACTTTTTTCCACTTAATATACAACAAATCATTATCATGATAATAGATCACATGCATCCTTAAGCTTAATACAAAACATATAAAAAAACTTAATTTTATGTTTTATACATTTTTATTATTTGTCTTAACAAAAATGCATCCTCCCTCTCACTCCCTCCCGAGAAAGCCTATATCTTATTTAAGCACGCATTGCAAACGCAAAATATAGCCTTTCTCTAGCAAGCTTTCATATCTAACCACACATTTCTCTCTCTAACCACACATTTCTCTCTCTACCTTACAAGTCAAAGATGATTATTGTTGCCAACTCGCCCACCTCAATGACTACTCCATCTCTATCATTTTTAAGGTTCATGTTTTGATGAATACCACTGCAACTATTACAATAGTGACAGCCAGCTTATTGGCTTCTTCACCGTCAGTCGACCTGCACACTTTGTCATCAACACACAAGGTACTTGGCCTGTATTTTTGTAGATTTATATACCTCTACAATCTCCTAAGTTTTCTGAAACAGTGAGTGCATTTGTAATTTTTGTCTCTCTATCAATTTGGAAACTATCTATTAACTATCTCTAACAATACTCTACGTCAACACTTTTTTAATCTCTCTTTAAGGTTTCTTAGACATAACTTGTGTTGTTAACTTTTTGTGTCTGATTCATACTTCTATTTATTTGGTGAATTGATTGCCTTTTTTTTGAAAACTCAGTAGATTTGAACAAATGGAGGTCACTATGTCTAAATTATCACATGTGCAACTTATTTATAATAGGTATTTGTATTATTTATAATTATAATATTTTCTCATTATAAAATATAACTCCTTGATTGCATTTTCCTTTATTATTATCTTTGATTGCCTATATATAGGCATATATATGCTTGTACAAGAAGACTGCTCAAAATAAAAATTTAAAGAATCTTTTATAACAAAGGAAAGCATTAATTCGTTCAATCCAATATATATATATATATATATATATATATATATATATATGCATAAGTGTATGTGCTGGCTTAAGTAAAATTAGATTCCAATTTTCCATAAACGGGTGAATTTATGGATGGGTATAAGGGGACATATGCTATCCCCTAATCTTTTTAATATTTCTTCATTTATAATATTTATAGATATTTTTATACGTAGTTTTTTTTTACTACAATAATTTGTACCCCATCTAAAAGTTTTTTAATGTTTAATTTATTTCCCCGCTAAGAAAAATTATTGGCTCCTCTTGTTCAAAGAGTTATTACTATCAGAAATAAAACCTCCGTAGATGCTAACAACTTAAAAAAATTAACTTAACGCCACATACTGAAGAAAAACATACCATACTATTAAAATTAGAGAAATTAATAAATCACAATACATAATAACTACCCTTTAAAAATAGTAATTCACATAATAAACTATTAAATAAATAAATCTTTCATAATGTTAAATGAACAAGTAAAATATTATGTTTCATTACAAGCTCAAAATATATGACATGATAACCATAATTGTCAATAAGGCATAATATTGCGCAAATCAAATGATGGGAAAGAAGAAAATGATGTTGCATAACATATAAAGCAAACAATGGAAAAGAAAAAAAAATTTGAGAGAAACTAGATTGCCTATTGTAATGAAGAAAAAAAAGTTGCTCCTCAGAGTTATGCTTGTGAAAATATGGAAGATATTGGAGTTAATCCAATTTCCAAGAAAAAAAAAAACTACAGGTTTTACTGAATTGTTTGAGATTTAAAAGGAGATGATCTACTCACGAACTCTGGGCACTCACCCTTGCTAGTGAACGATTGAGATGGCACAAGGTAGTAAGGTTGTGCCTCTCCTTGCTCGAGATGAAGTGTTAATTGCTAATGTGCTAGTGCCTCAATAAGAAATAACTAGCGTATCATACCCTGTAATTTATATCTAATAATTTTAATTTCATGTATTATTTATTCTTTAAGCATTAAGGCCTCCTTAAAAACTATCATTGTGTTGCAAGAGAACAACCAGTCTCATTGAACATAATTTTTCTTCCCTGAAAAATAACAGCATACAAAATTAAACCTGCAAATTATTCCATATTTCTAACTTCTAGACTACTACAAAAATTGGCCAATGCTTTAACAAGAACTAATACAATATATCAAAGGGAAATTATTTAAACATAAAGAGTAGACGTCGCTTCAATTATTCCCACGTCATATATTTCAAAATAATTGCTAGTGCTGGAAACCTCGTTTAACGGTGTGGTTGGTCAATATTAGAATAAAAGATGTTCATCTATTTTTGGTATCATCATAAATCCTTCTAAATGATTGTATTAACTCTCATACATATAATTGTGAGTAAAGCTACAATCATGGCTCAACAATTAAGGGAAATAATCCTCAATCATGAGAAAAATTTTTAAAAACACCATAAGCATGGAAAAGAAACACTAGACAGATCCATAAATTGCACACACAACATTTTAAGAAGACTTAATAACAATGCACGAACATTAGTAGAGCAAAGATGGAGATAAAGATAAAAGTTTCAATGCAATGAAAGCAAGGCCAGTAACAAGGTTTACGTATAATGTAGATAAATGGAAAAATGTGAGGACCGTAGCAAAAGATAGCCCAAGATTAAAAAAAAGAAGAAGAAAAAGAAAACAGAAACAAGTAAATAGGGAAGTTCAAACAGATGAAAAAAAAGAAACTACTACAAAAAGGAGGAAATAAAAAAATGGGAAAGGACAACCACAAAAGCACGTCCTCAATATCAAGATTATGTATACTACAGACACAACAAAATGGATTTTGCATATACATCATTAAAACTCCAATTCGAAAAAAAGATAGCATTACGTAAAAAGACCAACTAAAAAATAAGTGCTCTCAAACTTAGCATAAAAAATAGTTGCAGCAGCGCCACATAAACAGAACACAGAAATACCAGAGCAAATCAGAAAAATATGACAGCCTCGCCTCACTGTTCAGCAGTCATTTGCTCTGTTTCATCATCTAACCTTTTGTGATTGATTAAACCAACATAAAATGTGATGGAATCACAAGAATCACTTAAATCAGCTCCTGCTCCTAAAGCAAACCATGCACTTCTTTGCACTTTGCAAACAATTTTTGATTCACCGTTCAAGTCTAGATAATGTTTATCTACAAGCTTCTTGAAACAAATTTTTTTTTTTTTTTAATAAAATCAAACTGTAATTGTAGCACCAAAATTGTGATAACTGGGTTGGACCGAACCGAGCAGTTGAACCGGTCGAATAGTGGACCAATTCTTAAACAGGTTCAACTTGACTTAAAAAAAATTGTATGAATCAAAGATCAACTTTAAAAACAAAAAATGTAAAATTTTATTCTCTGAATTTTTAATTGGGAGCAATTGAATCAGTTTAACTAGAACTAGCAATGGATGATGACGATAGAATGTAATATATTTTTTGCCCATCTCAAGCAAATATGTTATTCTTCATGAAAATTATCTATCTATATATATATATGTGTATCACGAAGTATAACATAATTTAAGCATTTTGATTAATTTAAAAATATTTAAATTATCCTAATTGAATTCCCGGTTAGATCTCGTTTGACCTTTTCAACCTTCCCTTCCACTAGTTTAATGTATGATCAGGTTCTGTGAGCCTGCTCTAGCAAACAAACTTTTCAGAAGGTTTTTTCATTCTTTCTTGTATGACGAAAATCCAAATGTAAATTCTCACAATCTCTTCGGCCCTTCAATTGCAAAGTGTTATGAGGGTGGAAAGCAGAAGTGCGTAAAAAAATGAAAAGGAAGGACTTTATTGAAACAAATTTGCTGTAACATAATTATTATAAAAATGTCATTAAACAAAAAATAATAATAATTTTATCGTCTAGCAGAACATTAAAAAATCTTGACTTAAGGAATGGAAATTTCAAAAACAGGAATTTGGCTGATGATGTTTGATTAAATGCACATGGTCGTTAAACGAAAGAAAGCCTATACATTAGATGTATCCTTCATTAGTAGAAAGAGAATAAATGACGTTCAATTAAATTTCAAATACAGACTAAGAAAGTTTACAATTTAGATGCAATGTATTGTTAACATTTTAGCAGATAGAGAAACAATCGAGATTGTCCTCCAATGAGTTAAAAGTTACATAAATTTGGCCAAACTTTAATGATGCTATTGTAATATACAACTATAAGAAAGATGTTAATGACCTCGCAGCAGAAGGTTTTACTTGTTGCATCTATACTATATATATAAGAGATAAAAAACACCACATAGAGCACATAATAATGCAAGTCAAGCGTGATTCAAATATGTAACATTGTACAAACAAAAAAATAAAAGAAGGGAGTAAAAATGTAAAATAAATCACCTTTGACGCAAAGAAAGGTAACTCTGTGACATTTGATTGGACAAAAGAACATTCTATTACATCTGGAACTCCATTCAGGCCTTTCAAGCACGCTTCAGCAAAAATGGCACCTGCATAACTGCACCAATTCCCTTATTCAGCTACAGAATATAGATCAGCTAGTTTTTAGTCAGAACAGTTAAAAGAAAAACACAAGAGACAGCATAATAAACAAGAAGGCGCATAACGAAGAGAACACCACAAATTCAAAAGGCAAAAGGCCAAAAAGAAGAATACAATATTAATTCATCCTAAATTAGGCCTATCCATGTTTATCCATAACAGCCATTAACTATAGAGGTAAAGTGCTGGAAAACTTTTTAAGATTTATTAAGCTAACAAAACAATGAAACCAAATAGCTTACAATGGATACCAAAAAAATAACTTCATAACATTAAAAAAAAAAAAAACATTTAGTCTACTTCCCATGAGTTAATGAAAGCAATACAAAAAAAAAAAAAAAAAAAAAAAAGAGTAAATGGCCGCAATTTTGAATGAAGTAGGACATGATTCAGCTAAGACATATGATAACGTAAAAACTGACATGAACTTTGAGACTTACGCCATGGACAATGTTGCGGAACCTTTCCCCGCCTTTGCCTCCACGACCTCAGTTCCTCCATCCTGGGTCCTCTTCGTAAGAGCCTTAATATCCTCATGCGACAAGGAATTACTTGCAGGAGTTGCCTTTCAATCACAAAAACACAGCACGATAAGAAATCAAACATGCAAACTTGCAATGAATCAAATACTCAAAAGAAAACAAAAAAAGAAAATCAAAGCCAGTACGTAAGTAAGACAGAGAAAAGTGAAAGAATCACCTGTGAAAATAGAGGCAAGATAGTAATACCCGCATGCCCACCAACTACAGGGACATTAACCTCTGCAAAATATGACAATTATATACCAAATGGAGTTACAAACAAACATTACATAACTCAAAATACGCAAACAAAGAGATTATCATGTAAATCAGAATCCTGAAAGTCTTACCCTCGACTGGAACCTTAGCCTTGGCAGCATAGAAGGTCTTCGCTCTAAGAACATCAAGAGTAGTAACACCAAAAAGCTTTTTCTCATCATACGTTCCCGCCTTCTTAAACACCTCTGCAGCAATAGGCACCGTTGAATTCACCGGGTTGCTAATCATATTAACAAGTGCCTGAACAAAATTAATATACACGCAAGATGAGAACTGAAAAAAATCACAAAGTAAAAGGGTAAAAGCTATAGACCAAAAGCATACATTTGGGCAGTATTTAGCGATGGCGGCAGCAAGAGATTTCACGATCCCCGCATTAATGTTGAACAGATCATCACGAGTCATACCCGGTTTCCTTGGGACTCCGGCGGGTATAATAACAACATCTGATCCCTCAAGAGCTTTCCCGAGCTGTTCCTCACCCGCATATCCCGCCACCTATGGAAAATAATCACGGATCTAAAAAAACTCTGAATCACACAAACCAAAGAATTGAAATAAAGAGAAAATGGTACCTCGGCTCGAGTATTGATGTGGCTGACATCGGCGGCGACGCCGGGAGTGCCTGCGATATCGTAGAGGGAGAGGCTGGAAACGAGAGGATTCAGCTTCAAGAGAAGAGACAGAGGCTGGCCTATCCCGCCAGCTGCGCCGAGGATGGCGACCTTTCGGTCGGGAAGCGAACCCGAAGAGAAAGATCGGGAGATAAGAGGAGAAGAAGAGGACCCTCTTCTCAGCACGGTTTCCGCGCATCGGAGGAGAGAAACTCTCATCATCGTGATAAAGAGAAGAAACTAAGAGGAACTGGCTCGCAAACAGGTGAGAGAGACGGGTGAGAAAATGGATCGACAAGGGGGAAGAAAGACCTTTAGGGTTATATAGGGACGAAGGTCCATTGTTGAACGGGTTGGGCCTTACGGCCCGACACAGTGGGACCGGCTCATAATAGTTGGGAACGGGTGGGCATTACGGCCCGAAGAAACTAACAGGAACTGACACATGGCTCATCGTATTTAATTTTGAACCATTTCAATGAAATTGAATTGTTTGACGCGGCCCAAAATCTTAATAAGATGGTTCGATTTGAGCTATTTGGATCCATTCTAACTCGCAAATCAAAACGAGCGCTTCTAGTTTCAATTAAGGAAGTTCACGAGTTGATTTCAAGTTGAGTTGGGGTCATCTGCTTGAATGGATTGAATTTGGATTGAAATCAGCTTGTGGCTCATTATGTTTGAGCTCATTCTAGCTCGGCTTAAAATTGAATTGAGCTCGATTTGGCTCAAAATCAAAACTAACTGGCTCAAATTTGAGTTATTTGGATCCATTCCAACTCAAAATCGGCTCGAAATAAAACCAAGATAGAACTCTAAAACTATCTAGATCACTAAGAGCACATTTTAATTAGTTTAGCCAATATTCTAAAATGCTCCAATAAATGGCTCATTTTTTTTCTTTGATTTTGTTTTATTGAGACATTCAATTCTATTATAGATTTATTAAAATTAAATTTAATAATCTTGAATTTTATTTTAGATTTAAGTTTAAAAAAAATCTTCAATACAAAAATGGCATCAAAATTTGTGTTAAATCATATGCTTTCAACCTCACTCCAAGCAAAGGTAAGAAAATCATTAGCCTTCCTTCTCTTGGTGGGAGAAGAAGGTAATTAAATATACACAATTGATACTCCCATTAAAGTGAAAACTATTTTATCTAAAGGCAACAAAATAATTATGCATGAAGTTCATTAAATATTGTAGTATCAATATGTCCTTATGGTTGAAAATGACACAACCTAAAGACAACCATATGCTGGCGTAGAATAATTGTGAAGATCATTGAAGATAGTAAGATTAGTTATCTATCAAAAATGAAAATGTCATAGCTTAAAAGTGATAATCAAGCTACACAAGAAATTCATGGAGTTATCAAAATGAAACTTTCCATTCATGAAAATGTAGATGATAATATGGTTGCACTTGAATGTTATGGAGGTTGTTGGACATGCATAGATTAGTTATTCCCAAATTATGGGGATGACATGGTAATAAGATGGTATCAGAGCATCATAATAAGATCAGAGATGCCACTAAATATGCATCATCTAAAAGATGATAATGAATAATCAATATCCAAGAATGATGAATGATTTAATACTTATTTATTAAGCAATACAATATAGTCTCACCATATAAACTAATGGATTAGTCAATCCTAAAAGAGAGATCAAAGTGTAGTAATCTAGAATCAACTTCAAATGAATTGTCATGTATCCAATAGAGCAATCAATATTGATTTGTGCTAAGAACATGATGACTTTTTTTTCTTAGCATGGCAAACATTTAAGTATAAATATTAATAAAATTAATATAAATTTTCTTAGTTTGCTCAATAATTGATGCTAAAAGTTGATTTTATAGTTTGAAACTAGAAATCATGTTTAAGAAAAATAATATATTTTTTTAAAGTTTTATTATTTGGTTGACAATGTCACACACTACTCTTGATTTCAAATAATTTTCTAAAAAATAATTTTATTTTCGTGTTCAAAACATGGAAAAGAAAAAAATTTTTATATAAGACATTTTATATATTACAAAAGATGCTAGTGGTGTGTTCATGGAAGGCATCGACAAGAGCAACAATGTGTAAAGAGAAAGATGAATTTTGATGATTGGAGCTGATCATGGGCATTGATGAGATCAATAGCTTATGAAATAGAGTACTATTTCACAACAAGAGTTTGCCAATGGCATCAATAGGAGGAGAAAACATAACAAGCGGTCATTCGTGTGTACGAATTAGGGTTTTACACCCTAAATACACCTGGAGTGCATACTGAACACACTTTGAGTATACCTACCTGTACGTATAAATCATCTGTATGTAATATTTTTTCCAATGAGCGACATACAAGTCAAGAAGAATAGAATCTAAAATCTTTGTTAGACCAACAATCAAATCAACTTCCAACAAATGTGCACATTCTAAGCGGTTTGAATCAATTTTGATTTTAATATGTAATAATAAGCAATCCACAAATGCAAAATGGCATAATTTAATTCAAAATAAGATTTAAAGCATACTTCTTCAACAAAATAACCACAAGCATTTTTCTATAATTTAGATACTAAGAGGCATATAAAGTTAAAATTTTCTTTTATAAAGCTCAATTCCCTGAAAAAATAAAAGAAGAAAAAAAGACAACATCTTATAATAATAAAGATGCAAGGCTATTGGTTGCTAAGAAAATTATCTCTTTAAGATGAAAAGTTCAATCCACAATTAAAACTCAAAAACCCAATAAAATGAAATGTTATATAACAACAAACAAAAAAAAATAAAAAAAATGAAAAATAATTACAATTACAAAACTTTCCTAAGCCCAAATCAAATTCATTCCATTAAAACTAATGCTTTCCTAAACTTTATTTTTTTTATATTTATACCACCAAATCTTTCATATCACATCAAAAATATCATCATTTAAAATTTTTTAAAGTAAAATACACCTTTTCATGGACAGGTAAGGTTCCTACATGTAAAAACTGAAATAAAGGTTATATATGTAAATACATGAGAATTGAGTGGTGTGTCTTTAAGGGTCTGTTTGGGGAGGTGATGCGACACTGCACCTCAGTTTTGTCTGTTTGGTTAAACTGTATTTTGACAATTTTTTCAAAAAGCTACCGTTGAACTCTGTGTCTTCGTACTAGTCTTAGCTGTGCAGTAGCAGCTTTCAAATTGCTATTGCAGCCTTTTGAACATCAGATTTTTTTTCAGCAGCTTCACAACTTCCTTTTAATAAGTTGAAGCTGCCCCCCAACAGATCTTTATATAAAATACTTTTCTTTAAAAAAGGGTGAATATATATAACCCAAATTCAAGGAATATAAAGTTTACAATCACCATATTTAACATAAAATTTTAATTGATTAATCATACATAACATATTCATCTCAAAATAAATGTTATGGCTATAAAAACCATCCTAATTCCTAACACAACTTTTCACCTGTCATAAAATAATCTAAAAAATATGACCTCATATATTAACTAACAAAAAAACAAAAAGCCACAAAAGTATCCTTCAGGAGCAACTACTGCACAGCTTAAAAGATTATATAGACAGCATACATACAGAGTAATTAATTACTACTTTGGGCATTTCCATACATACCACCCAATTCCTATGTGTTTACATATGTTAACACCTAAACTTCATTTATCTTTTTTTTATTTACATTTATACCTCCCAAGTCCTTTATATCACATACAAAATACCACAATTTTAACTAATAAAAGGTCAAATATACCTTTTCATGCATTGGGTAAAGTGGTACTTTTGTAAAAATTGAATTGCAGGTGGTAAATGTATAAACACACAAGAATTGAACGGTATGTATGTACTATCACTATCTCACAATTTTCTGAAAATTAAAAATCAAATTCTAACTTGGAAGTCCTGCAGGTGAATCAAACTTAAGTGGAAGAAAGTTGAGATTATTACAGATGGCGTTTCTACATTGGATATGAACTTAACAACATTCATAAAATAGGGAAGATTTCAGGCAGTCTTTCTACCACTAAACTATTTCTCCCAACATTGTACTGAAAGGTTAGAGCTGAGTTGAACTCAGTAAATGGTTGCAGAATCTGAGTTAAAAGGAGCACTAGCCATGACCAACAACAATTTATTTACATTAGAGGTGTATCTGCAATAAATTAATTGAGTATGATATCAAATGTTTGCATCATCAAAGCTAAAAGAATTTCGATCTCACATATTAGAGAGAATTCAGTTATTCTTTTTATGCAGAGGTAAGGTGGCAGACATGTAAAAATTATACATTAGATGTTAGATATGTAGATACATAGGAATTAAGTGATATGCATGCACCTAAATGCTACAAAATTTACAAGGTATCTAAGTATATACTGTATAGTTTCTCAATGAAATTAAAGTAAAATTTCTGCGCTGTCTTTCTCATCTGTTAATCCAACAACATCTAAAGAAATAAAAGCAAAACACTGGAGTTAAAGACGCAAATATGTTATTTGTAGAACTATGTCATGAATACTAGACATCATTATCAATTTGCGAAAACTCAGGCATTTTGGTTCGGGCTTATTAAACATATGAAGTTAGCTTAAGCTTGGTTAAAAAAATTAATAAAAATAAGAAAAAATAAATTATAAAAAAAGTTAGCATAAGCTTGGTTCTCAGACAAACATAATCTAGTGCCTTCTCATAAGCCAGATCAAGCCAAGCATAGCTTATCTTTGCTTAAGGAGAACAGCGAGAAAGAGCTAAAGCTCTTTCAACCATGGTTAAGCTTAAACCACATCATTGGCTTCTCAATTTGGTTGTCGATTTTTGTCTTTAGACAAGATTTGTGGCTCGGATTTGGAGTTTGAGTTTTCTTTGGCTATGAATATAGATTGCACGAGTTATACACAAGTAAAATATGAATTGCATTTTGCTCTCAGCATAATATATGAACAAATATTTGCAGTCTTTATTACTTTAGTGGGAAGTTAATGTCCAATGAAGTGCAATCAATTTTTGCTTCACAATATGAGCAAACAAGTAATTATAATTGATTAATAGGCTTGCTATTCAATTGCTATTTTCTTACCATCCAATTAAGCACACTGCTGGATAGTCAACAACAATAATAATAATAATGAGCCATGATTTGATGATACACGGTTTAAATAAACTAAAAATCATAATCTCAATATGTGCAAGTGGAAAAAAAAGCCCATGCAAGACTGGATTAGACCAATTGAACATGTTGAGGAATAACGAGCCATTATTTGATGATAAATTATGATGATGTAAAAATAGAGCAGCTCCATGTTTCCTTGTTCCAAAGAGATTATTGTATTTATTGTCTGAGAGTGTTACTAATGTATCTTTTGTACTTGATGAGACTAACCTTAAAATGCCAAACATTATTAATGTATTACAAAAGGTTGAGCTTGACCCAAAGATTAACAAATAGAATATGCAAGCGGCTTGATGCGCACAAAATTCTAAGGATTTTTCAATCACTATAGTTGCTCATCTGCATTTATAGATGTATATACATGCAGTTCCCCAGTTTCCCACAACATTGCACGCTCCATCACAAGTTAACTATATGTTTCTACTGATTAAACCATCAGACTATCATAGATGTTCATGCATAGTGGCGTAACTTCTCCACCAACGAGTGAGATTGATATTCATCCAACTCAAATTTTTCCTATAGTATTGTCATTCTTTTCACTCTTATAGATTAAATTTGTACTGCCACAGTTATAAAGTCATGATTCTCGCTTAAGTTATATGTGTGTGTGTGTGTGTCTATGGCCTTTTCAAAATGTTTGTTGTTTTGCGGCTTATTGCTTTAACTCTGGGATCTTTGGGTGGCTTATGGCCTTTAGTGTGCTTTTTGCCAAGCATTGCATGCTTGAAAGTTATTTTCTTAACAGTTAATTTTTATAATTGCCGTAAATCTAGCTATTGTTTTGTTTCGATCGCTCATCTTCTTCACTGCGTGTTGATAAATTCTTACAATTGTTTTATATCTTAGCTTTATGTTTGAAAGCTTATTGAGCTTTGCAAACTGAGCTAAACAATGATTTTTTATTTTTGTCACAAACAAAGGGTACAGAAGAACTCAAAACTTATGTTTACTGGTTCCAGTAACATGTCAAACCGTGAAATCACTCTATCTAAAAGGCTTACTGTCCAAGATCAGTTTTGTATATATTTTTTATATTCTTCACATTAAAGCAGTTCAGAAGTGGTATGGCCATAAGAAAGTGCTCAATATTAATTTGAAGCAGTAGATTAAGGTTGCGCAATTTGTACTCTAACGATCTTCACAGTATATGTTTTTGATAGAATGCTGATCCTTTTAGCTACCAAATTAATCGATCATATCAAGATTTCTATCGAAGAAATGGTCAACAGTGTTGGAGCACTTATTCATTGACACAAATCTCATCTTTGGCATGATCCCTCCATCCAATCTAAATCATGAGTGATGGCAATTTCAAATTTTTCACAGTAGATTCAGCTGTATGAGCTTACAAATATTAAGGTGCTCACTTCACTATGATTGAAAAGTTGCTTTATTCACCACTCGTAAACCTCTGTTTTCTTCCAAGTATGGATTCTCATCATTCATCCTCATTAGGGGATGGCATGATGGGCTAGCATGGATCTCAAGGACTACCTAAGTTTTAGCAAGCACTAAATGGCCCTTCAGTCAATTACTCATAAAAACCCTCAAGGTGGAAAGGAAAAGATATCTCTTCATCGTGTTCTCACTCTTTCATCCCAAATATTTTTCAACACTTAGCATTACGCTTAGTCACTGATTTGAATGTTGGATGGTCTTCTTGGGCAAAAAAAAAAAAAAAAACTCTAATTTACATGTTAGTCTTTGAACTTATGTGTAGAACACAATATCAAACTCAAGAACAACAATCTATCCAAATTTTTAGGTTTCTTGATACTCACTCTTAAGTGAGGTGTGTCTCTCTCTCTTTTTTTTTTTTTACTATTATGAAGTGATTTTTTACCTATAAACTACCAAATATATAGTCATTACAGTTCTGTTGCAAATAATATTACTGCACAGGGGTAAAATTGTCATTTATCCAGAAACAGCTGTAGATCAGTTGTTTTCAAAATGCACCAACCAAATAGTCAGCCAGTTTATCCGGATCAGCTGTTGATCAACAGCTTATCTGGATCAGTTGTTTATCAAAAGATTGTTAATAAGCTGCAGCTGCCCCAAACAGACCGTTAATATACTTTGGGCCTTTCTGTGAAAAGTCACTTCTCACATTTGGGTCTTCTTTGCATGCCTTTATTGGACATGAAAAACGAGTTAACAAAATCCTTTCGTCTCTTAGTTGAGAGCAAATTAGCCTATGTTGACCCTTTTGATCGCCCATTGACCAACACCACCAAATTTGACACCCACATCACTTTGACTTGCAAAGTCATTTTAGAATTGTCACCTCATCATCCACAACAGAAATGATGCCTCCAACGTACCTGCTAAACATCTCATTGTTTCAATAAAAAGACAAAACCATTGGAAATGCCTTGAAATAATAGATTCATGCATTCGAATCACTTAAAAGTCTAGAAACCCACATAAACTCTTCAAAATCTCAGCTTCATCACTCATCACCCCCTTACCATGCCATGAATATCCCTTCTTTCTCTCCTTTTGCTTTTAGGCTGCCTATTGCTCCAATCTATGACTATCATGGTATTAGCCTTAATTGATAGTCATGAAATTGAATATAATTTTTCTTCTCTTTTGTATGTTTTTCCCTTTCAAGTGAAAGATTATTTGAGTGTGTGGGTTCACAGGTCTTAGAAGGCTTCCAAGTAAAAAATGAGATCTTGTGACGGCGGATGACTCATACCGGTCAACTTCAACTTCTCTTAAATTGACTACCAATTGCCTAAAATCCATTATTTTGTTTCGTCCATAGCTTTTATTTCTCAAGTACTTTCACAGGTTCACATCTACGGTGGTTAACATGACTAAAACTTGAATTAACTCATACTCGTTACATCCTTAATATCTTGTGTGCCCTCAATAGCATTTTGTATTTATCACTGTTCACTTGCATTAATTCAAATAACTATTAGTATAATCGTCATAATTCCGATATCACATTTAATTAACATTCATCCCACAGTAGATTATACTCATTCTCTGAAATTTACAATTACCTTACATCATTTATTGGCCAAACAGACAGCACTTTGTTCATTAAATATTATGTGCGGTGCAATCAAGTAACTGATCTTAGAACGATCCCATCTCTTTCCTGCTATACAAAAGGTAGTTTAGATCTTTTTTCATAACAGTCTGAGTAATAAACTGAGTCATACATACCACCCTATTCTTATGTATTTACATATCCAGCACCTATATTGTTTTCATTTATACCACCCAAAACTTTCATATCACATCAAAAAAATACCACTATTTTAACTTTAAAAAAAGTAAAACACACCTTTCATGCATAGATAAAGTGGTTATTATGTAAAAATTGAAGCTTAGCTGTTAGATATGAAAATATATAAGAATTGAATGGTGAGCATGTAAATCTTCCAAACAAGAGACATTTATTCCACCCAATTCCCATATCTAACACCTAAATTTTGCTTTTATACATTTATTCCACCTAAACCTTTCATATCACATAAAAATAGCCACTATTTAACTTTTAAAAAATGAAATACACCTTTCATACATGGATAAGATGGCAACAACAACAACAACAAGCCTTTATCCCACTAAGCGGGGTCATAGATAAGATGGCAAACACGTAAAAATTGAAATTTAGATGTAAGAAATGTAAATATATAAGAATAATGTTGTGCTAATGTAAAACTTTCTATTTAATATTATAAATAATTGAATGAAACATATCTAGAAACCAACAAACAAAGATTCAATAATTAGTATCATTAAATAAAAAAAGCAAAAATTCAGCATTGAGTGATTCATACAACCTAAATTTTGCTTTTTTACATTTATACCACCTATATCTTTCATATCACATAAAAAATACCACTATTTTAACTTTTAAAAAGTGAAATATACCTTTTTACGCATAGATGGCATATAATTAAAATTTGAAATTTAGATGTAAGATATGTAAATACATAAGAATTGTGTGGTACTTACTTAAATCTTCCTATTTATTATTATAGATAGCTAAATGAAACATTAACAAGAAACCAACAATCAAAGAGCCAATGACTAGTATCATCAAATAAATTGCAAAATTGTAGCATTGAGTGATTCATACCCCTGCAATTTAATCACGGTCTAGGCGACCGACCTCCATCCGATCCATCATATGCAGACGAGCTTTCACTGCCTGAATCTGCACAAGCCCTCCGAACACCAAGTTAAAACAAAATTTACATAATTCTGTAATTCAATAATAAGCTAAATCTAATCTTAATTTGAGAATTCACGAAGTATGGAATTCTCAATTACCGCTAGAAGATGAACCTGAATCACTGCTAGAGCTGCTTGAACTACTTGACCTACTTGGATGCCCCCCTTTCTTCTCTTCTCTTATTTGTGATCCTGAAGATACCTCTTTCTCACCCATTACTGTTGTCAATTAGACTTTAAGTACAAAAGGAAATGAATTAATGGCTACAAAAATTAAATTATCCACACTATCTGATTACCTGCCTTGCCCTCCCGGTGTTCTCCTGCTACCTCAGGCCCTGGAATCTGGAAAGTGAAGATGAAGAAAAACAGCTAGTCAGTAAACACCGATGAGAAACCATTTAATACAAAGTAATTCCATAGTTCTTACCACTTCGTTCATCCTTTCGATGGCATTGCTTTCAAATCCAGTTCTCGCTAGAACAGCAAGCTTCTCCTTTCTTTTGTTCTTGCTCAAGCTCTTCTTATAATTAGTCACAAATCTGTCAAGCTCCCAGAGTGTTTCCACATCTACACTATCAATATCCACCTCAATCTCATCATCATGCTGGCTCAGAGAAGAGTTTCTCTTCTTAATAATCTGAACTATATTCTCCAACTTCTCTGGAGGAAGGTTCTGCAAGTTATTACTCAACCTCTGCTTCTCCTCAAAAGTCATGTCTCTCTTATCAGGATCCTTTGCTTTAGGCTTCTTCAATGGTGGAGGCCGTCCAGTATGGGGGACATTACTCACCACTCTGCTCTTAGTCTCCATTGGAGCAGGGTGTACAGTAGAGTCCGACCTTTCTAGGGTCCTTGAATCAAGAGATTTTTTCTTCTTCAAATATGAAGGTTTAGAAACATTCATGTACTGTACCTCTATGGATGGCCACCGCTCCTCAAAAATATTCAACAGCTGCTCAGCCATATGGTGCACGTCCTGCCCCTTAGGGTTGTATGTCATGGCGTTTTTGAAGGTTAGCCTGACATCCTCTGCAAATTCTCCGGGAGATTTGTACCAATTCCTGTCGAGTCGGGAGCTAACAGTACCTAGATCCATCGGGCGCTTGATGATGCTGTGATAATCAGGTATATTCAGCTTCTTCACATCAACAGGAACATTGAATACCCAACCATGCTTATGCTTCATTAGCTTTGATAACAGATCCCTGCAACTATTGAATGCACTCGTAAACGCCGATCTATCCATCTCTCCCATGGCAATTGTCTTGGCCCCATTGACCTTATGCTTCTTGTGTCCATGTGGTTCCAGAGGGGGGAGTCTCTCCTTCCCAAGCAGAAACTCTGAGTTCCTGTAATACTGATTCGCCTTTGGAGTTCGCTTGTCTTTCTCCGATCCCTCATTTAAACTACTCTCTCCGGGCATAACGGATACACTAACCTGAGGACGGCAGGAAACAACCTCAGAACTCAAAGCTGTCTTCCTAACGAGCATACTTGGATTCGGATCACTAGCCGAGAGCTGAGACATGGTGTAACCAGCAGCTGGGGCCAATGAAGTTGAGGCAGCCGCAGCTTGAAGCTCCCGCGCCTCGAGCTTTCTTACCATAGCTCGAACGAGCTCGAGCTCAGTCGCGAGCTTCTGCCGGAGATTCCTTACTTCCTCCCTCGACCGAGAAGCAAGGCTGATGGTCGCCATGCGGTGGTGCTGATGGTGCCGATTCGAGTGATGTCGGTTGATCAGAGCTTGAATAGGCCGATTGAGACTGGATGCGTCGTCCTCAGAAACGGTAGAGGGAGCAAGGAGAGGGCCCGGCGGCGGCGAGGATGGATCATGAGAAGAATTGACATCGTCGGCTGCGTGGTACGGTGGAGGGTTACCGGATTTCCGATCCGATGATTTGTTGTGAGTCTTACGGGAGTAGACTTTGCTCTCCCCCCACCGGTGACTGTCACGAGAACCATCGCCACCGAGCATTTTCCCGGAAGCCATACATCAAAGAAGGAATCGTTAGAATGATGGAAACCGATTGCGAAACCCTCATTCGGTGGCGACGAGCTTCAGATCATAGCAAAGCAGAGGAGGAGGGAAGATTAGGGTTTTGCTTCAGTGGGCTATCTCAGATCGATCCGCCTGATCGTCGATGGCTGGGCAAGCGTGAGGGGCTTGGGAATCTGCAACAAGGGTGGGCGTTCGATATCTTATTCAATGAAATCTTAACCGTTGACATATTTGAATTATGATTTTGAACCGTTGGATGGTGCTGTGTGTATTTGTTTCGTTGCACGTATGTGATTGAGAGCTTTTCCTCACTCCCGAAGGAGATGGTTTTGGATTTGATCGGATAAGATAAAGTTCTCGGCTTTGGGTGTAAGGGTTGAGCTCCAAATTTTGACAGTTGTCTCTCTTGGAATCATATACAGTATAAAATTAGTAAAAATTAAATTTTTTTACGTATGAAGATAATCTCTTTTATCTATAAAGGCTTTCAAAGATTAAATTTTTCCATGAAGGTCACTGTTACGACGCTGTACTCAAGCCATTCATTTCCCTCCCTCTCTGCTCCCCATTCTCAGTTCTCCTTCAACAAATCAAACATTTCTTTCACCCAGTACCGTGAGAACTGGAGACAAGAGCACAAGCTCTCTGCGCTGGAGTTGCTGAGCCCTGGGCTTGTGCGATGGTTTCAGTTTGTCAGAGAGTTGGAAGTGGGTAATCTCTCTATTGCCATTACAGTTGTATCTTCTAATTCCTCCTTAATCAACCTGAGGGAGATGATTATTGCCCTTTCTTACAACGTCGGAGCGGCAGTGAGATGGAGGGGATTGGATTGATGATTTTTGCCCGCCACAATGTCGGAGAGATTACCTACTGGAAATGATGATTTCTTGCCCTCCACAGTGTTTACAGAGCAACACCATCATTTTCAGTGTCAGGAACCATAAAAATTTTGCCCTTCCTTACAACGTTGGAGCTGCGGTGGGTTAGGTTTACAGAGCATTGAAGTCATCATTTCCAGTAGGTAATCTCTCTGAAGCCAACGGCTGAGCGTTGGTGGGAGCGGCAGCTGGCGGAGAGATGAGAGACGGCGGCGGCGGAGGAGATGTAGGCGGACGGGAATCATAACAGTGACTTTCTTGTGTAAATTTACCTTTTGGAAGCTTTTATAGGTAAATATGATCATTTAAGAGCCTCCATATGAAAAAATCCTAGACAATTAATGATGGAAGGTTTCTTTAAGAATCCTTTGCATCTAAAATTAAAAATGCAATATGTTACTCCATATAGTAGAGTTGCTAACGACAATGGCGGTGGGAGCAACCAGTAGTGGTGAGGGCGGTTAACGGCAAGCGATAGTGACTAATAACAACTAATGGTGACATCGAACAATGACAAGGTGATGGTGTCGAGAGGCACCAACAAACAAGTTGTGACGGTTTTTGGTGATCATAAGTGGAGGTGGACAGCAATCACAATGATAGCTTGTGCTAAATATTTGTATATTAGATTTATGTGAGATGTTCTAATAATCAATAAGTATGTGCTATTGAGGCATCATCCAAATGCATGCCGCATAAACATGAAGAATTTTAGACTTTTCCACTTATGCTAAGTTCAAAAGTTCTCATCAATATTTAATAAATGAGAAAAAAAATTCATAAAATAGAAGCTAAAGTAGACATAATTGAGACAGCAAATTTTTACACTTAAAAGATAGTTTTCTAACAATGAGATGATGGATACCCTTTGGACGGTTTCATTATCATTTAAATTGTTCTTCTTCACATAGTAAGGATAAGGATATTAAGATTTAAACACTACCATCAAAATATGTCATGAAATTCTTTCCATGAATCAGGCATAGTGCAAAAGAAAGATCATGGAGCTATCTCAGACCTCAATGCCAATACAAGGCCTAAATTTTAAAGCCATGCTACTAAATATCTTCCATGCATAAGATCTTAAATGATACATTTTAGACGAACATAGATTGTTTTTCATTAACCTTGGCACTTAAAAAGGCGAATATTGCACCTAAGCAAGCGAAAAAGAATATAAGACATATATTTCCCTTGTATTGCAAATTGAATTCTAAAAAATAAGGAAATTTTTTTCAATGTCTCTATTAAAAGAAGCTTTAAGCAAAGAAAAATAATATTGTTTTTAGTATGAACCGATATAACATAATGCATCTAATCAAGGTAGCATTGGATTCAACATATAATACTTTATTAAATAGAGTCCTTCAACAACCAAAATGTTTGAATTTATAACAAGTAAAAAAAAATGTAATAATTGCATAACAATCTAAAATACAACATCAGTGGGGTGTCGGGGCTCATTGCCTTGATGCTGACTCACTAAAATAAGTTTTATTTTATTTTTTATAAAGTCCTAGCCACTAATGAAAACTTTGCTTTATGCACAATTGTGTAGTTACCGAGCCATTTATTTAAATTTTCTTAATTGGATGGTCTTATCATCTTTTAAAATATGTCTTTCATTTTTTGCTAGACTAGAATTCGAAGGCATAAGATCATGCGCTAAGCTCCCACCGTTAGGTTAGTTACTTAAACTTACACTACTTACCATAAAAATCTAAGTAAAGCAAGCCTAAAATCCTTGGTGTTGACATCAATTTAATAGCCATGATTATTTTTTGCAAGCATGAATTGCTTATAATCAACAACATGCCTTTGTTTGAAGAGTATTCTTTCGGCACATATCAAGCAAAAATTTTTCTAGGGCATGAGTTGTTGTCATGCCTCAAAAATTAAAAAAATAATAAAAATAAATAAAAAAAAAATCATGGTTTTACTTAATCTTAGATATGTAGTCAATATATATAGAACGACCAAATAAATTGAATTTAGTTGACCATCTCTGCTAAGAAATCGAGGAACATGAAATGGTTTATAATAAAAATTTTAAAAAAATCCCTTGTGATCTTGTGTTAAAGTATCTCAAGATAAACTTGAAGATAAAATTTTGCGTAATTTTACCTTTGCGGAGGAGCTTGATGCATTGCCAGAATTGAAGCTCTATTTCATTAAAAAAACAAGTTTTTCTGTAGTGATTTTGTATTATTTTACAACAAAGAGGATCACAAAATGATACTAATATGGAGTCCTTAGTTAAGTTTATTTGTCCTATGAAGGTTCTTCGAGGATGTATGGAATGAGTGTCTCATTAGACGTGATTGAACATATTTTTGAAGAGATTGTGGAAATATTTCAATGGGACTAAGCTTGCTATAATAAACAACGCACCAATGTTTACCATATAAATCTATAATTAATTTAGATGTTGTTTGTTAAGTATTAATAAGTATGTTTTATGCAAGTTTGTATCCCCACTAATAAAAAACCCTAAGTTGTATTTGATAATAATAATTTATTTGGATAATGTTAAATAAAGAAGGATATCAAGATATAAAATTTGGGTGTTTGTATGTATTGCTAGGAGGAAAAAATGTTTATTTTATCTCATTAACCTCCAAACCTAACATATTTTTGTATGTCAATAGAAACTTTTAAGGCCTAATAGATTGTTTTGATATATTCTCCAAAATACTATAAAGTTATATCATAAAGGGAGATGTAGGCATTCATCGAGTAAAATAGAATACGATAGAAGGGAAGACATTTGTAACAAAATTAAAATGATAAAAGAGCTAATCTTTACATCTAGTGTCCGCATGTATCGACATTGGCGACGATCCAACCACGTGCACAATGACGTGGTTGAATCATCGCCATTGTTCGGACGTGCAGTTCACTGAACATAATGATTTCCCTCATACAAAAAATAGTGACAAAAATCATAGTCATCATATAAAGTACGTGCATGTTGAGCTGAATCTCTATGGTGCAAAGTACATTTTTTTTATTTTGTTACTCTTTTAAGTACTTATCATAACTCTATCTAAATAAAATAAATAAATAAATAAGATTGAATATAAAAGCAAATCTTAAATTTTTTTATACATTATAAATGATTAAATACTGATAAGTTAAATTATTATTTTAAGATAGTGATATAATTTTTAGTTTAAAATGCGAAAAATCCAACATTCAAATCTTAAATAATAATAATAATAATAACTGATTTGTTGGTACGATATCCGGCATTGGTACCTTCCCATACGGTAAGCCTCCTTCCGTTTCACACCTATCAGACTCGCGGTGAAGTGGGGGCCCAAAAACCTGAAATGACCATATTACCCTTCGAAAATTAATTTGAATTTTATTTTGTATCGCATTAAAATAAATGAGTTGGGCAGTTGAAATTTTTTTGAGCCGATTTTGGATCATATGTGGATCAGATAATAATATTTTTTATTTATAAAAATTATATATATAATGCTTATTAAAATTGAATATAACGACGAGCCGACTTCGAGCTACTGGAATAGCTCTAAATAACTCAATTTGAGCTAGTTAGTTTCAATTTGAAGACCGCCGAGCTGATTCTGATGTGAAAAGCATTCAAATAACTCAATTTGAGTCAGCATGTTTTGAACTCGAGCCGGATCGATCTCAATTCAAATTCGAGCCGGCTTAGTTTAAAATCAAATATAACGAGCCAATTTCAAGCCGTACTAAATCTATTCGAGCCAATTTCAAACAAATCCTTCCTCGGCTAGAAATCAGATCATTGGCAGCTCTACAAATTGTGCACGTTTAAGCTATATAGTTGAGTTATTTGGTTTGAGTCATTTTAAGAGCGAGTCATTATCTTGTAAACTATAGTCATAACTATTTAAAAGTTAAAACTTAATTTGATTATTATGGGGAATTTACATAAATACCACTAAATTCTTAATGAGTGTACATATCTTGCACCTAAATTTTACATTTCAATTTATTTATAACACCCAAATGTTACATATCACATTAATAAATATCATCTTTTTAAGTTTTAAAAAATAAAATAATTTGTATGTAAATTGAAGTTTAAGTTTAAGATACATAAAGTCATTGGAATTTAGTGATATGTATGTAAATCATATTTTATAAATTATATGTTTTGCATAAGTTTTATTAGAAAACAATAAATTTGATGCGTGTCGGAACGTCCGCAGTGGTAGAGTAATGAATTATCATTTTAGTGTTGAATGAAAACCCAACATACACTAGTGTAATTAAAAAAAAAAAAAGAATGATACAACTCAATTTTTAAATGGAAAACCCTAGAAAAGATATAAACTTGTGGGGCTTTGCCCAATTGAAATAATCTACTATGAATTGTGAGTACTTATATGCTATCAATAAATTCTCATCATTCGACACGAATCTCGAGTCATGACAAGGATCTCGAGACAATCTTTTGAGCAAAAAATATTCAAATTGTGATAAAAAGTTACCCGGAACTCTGATTTCATCAAATTTATATTCAAATTGACTAGCTCAATAAGACGGACCCAATGATATCAAAATTAGTCTAATCTTAGTTAATTTAAGCTTAGATAAAGTCATTAAACCACTATTGGAAGTATTCTGAACATATTTAGATGTTTGAATGAATGTTAAATCTAGCAAGTTTATAGTCAAATTGAGCGTCTCGACAAGGTGAATCTAGCGAGCCTAAGATTGCTCAATTCTGACATCGTTGAGGCTATTAAAAAACCATCAAATGTCATCTAATTGAGGGAACCTCTCTAGGTCATCTGTCAAAGTGGTTCGTATTCCTGCATTAAATTACACACAGAACACTATAAATAGAGGTCCACCCCTCAAATGAGAGGGGGAGCTTGATGTCTGGATCCAACACCACTCATGTCGCCATTGACCACCGTCAACTGCCGTCGAGCACTAATGACTGCCATCATTAACCACTGTTCTTTGTCAAGTACTCCTACCGTCGTCAACCACAATCGATCGGTGTTGGCTACCACCGTTCATCGCCTCCCATTGACAACCACCGTCGATCTGTGTCAACCATCATCAATCCCTGTCGGCCACCGTTGACCAAGGCTGAATGTCATCGATCACCGCCGACCACTGTCGACCAACATCTTTCTATCTCTTCCAATCACCATCGGTCGCCGCCCACTTATTACAATAAGTTTATTTGTGCACTAATGTCCGAAGCGTGTTCATCTTTTTATTGCCCGTGGGACAATGGATTATACATGTAATATTCAATTTATAGTGGATTTCTTTAGATGAGCTAGGACCTGTGGGTTTTTCTCTTTCTGAGTTTTCCACGTAAAAAACTATTGTGTTATCACTTGTTATTTCCTCTCTTCTAACTGTGTGCTGGATTTTCGTCCACGCTAAGACGAAAATCCATTATTCTACTACCGCGAATTTTTTAACACGCATCAGTTTGGCGTGTATGCGAGAAAAAGAGCATTCTCATCACTGCAATAGATATAAGAATTGTTGCATCGCCACCAAACGCGACACTTGCAACAACAGAGAATCCAGCTCTAACACCCATTATTCTAGAAGACAGTCACAAGCCAAGGTCATCAAGTCTCTGCATCCTCTACTCCATAAGGCATTACCTTGCCGATGAAGGTGCCTTGGGTCATTCGCTGGAAGGTCGAGTAAGTAGGATGGAGCAGTGTCAACATGAGATCCTTCATCTCCTACGTGAGGTGAGACAACCACAACACAATGTAACTTACTTACCATGAGTTCATCATTCAACAAGAAATATGTCGCTCACTGGGTTTTCTCATAATGATGAAATCATTCCTCTATTGAAACGAGACACTGATCTTCACGACATTATAAGTTCCACTCATCTATCTCATGTAGATTACCTGAAAATTCTTCTCCAGGTATTGCGCCTCCTTAGGGCCACCAAGCTAAATTTTGAAACCTGGGCACGCTGGCATTGTCACACTGCTTTGCCCGCAGGGCCTACGAGGTCACGCCAACGCCCTGGCTTAATTATGCTGAGCTCACTGTCTCAGTCGTGTGGTCATGTCATCTTCTAGAGTGACCACGCCAAAGGCAGCCTTCTTACAACTGCAGAGAGGTTTAGTGTGGCCGTGCCGTCCCACAACATAATTACGTCACGAGATTTGTCTTATGGCATAGCCATGTCGCCTTTCGATGTGGCTAAGTCAAATGCAGACCCATCAACACTTATGGGGAGAGATTAGGCATGGTCACGCTAAAACCTTATGGGACATTTTTCGTTCCAGGAGCTCATTAAGCGAATTTCATGAGGTGGAAAGCACTTAATGACTGGAACGAACCACACAGGCATCACAATGAGCTTGGCCCTAAAATTCAAAAATCATCACGGATTAGTGGCGATCGCTATCAGGCACGACCACGATTAGGTAAATCCTAGTCCTGAGACAGATTGCATCTAATAATGTCCCGACGGACACTTCAAGCGACAGGAGGACACACACGAGCGACGCACGCTTCCGCAAGATCACATGGGCATCCAATATTTGTGACATCAAAAAATCGATGCCAACAGAAGCACTATACGGAGCAACGCCAACATCCCGGAGCAATGAAGCATTCTACGGATGAGTTTGTCCTCTTGAACATGGTACATCGACCCACTATGAGGATGGCATACTAAAGTTCAAGCAACTGCAAATCGTTCATAACTTTTGTGCAACGAGTTCTTTTGCACATAAACACCGACCATTTCTCGTTAGTGGGACAAGAGCATGTACATGTATTAGTTGCATTATTTCTAACTAGGCTAGGCCCCGTAGTGTTTTACCTCTCTCAGTTTTCGACTTAAAAAATATATAGTATCTCTACCTTTTACTTCAATTCTTCAAATTTGTGTTATACTCTCGTACAATATTGAGACAATAATTCATAATCATATCCTAATATAATTTGTAAAATAATAATAATAATAAAAAGATTTAAAATTAAAACTAAATGCTCTAAAGAAAACATATATATATATATATATATATATATATATATATATATATATATATATATATATATATATATAAAAATAAAAAACTCGCTTTACTTACTACCATGGGCACTATCGCCCATCAAAAAATTCCAAGTAAAACTTGATTTCTTCACTTCCCGTAGCCTCCACTTCGTCTCTCCCTCCGTATCCTCCACTTCTACTATCCTCCCGTCCTTACAGTACCTTCTTTAATTCAAAAAACTAAACCCTAAATTAAAATAATAATAATATACGTCTCCCTCAGTCTGTATAAATAACCCACCCGTTTTAAAAACAGCATGAAACCAGTGCAGTATCATCACAGCTGAAAACAGGGGAACCCAAACCCCTCTCTTTCCACCCATGTCTTCTTCCTCCTCCCCCCCTCAGACCTCCAACCCCAACACAAACCCATGGCTCCCCTCCTACCCCAATCAGTCTGGCTCCGCCGCCGGAGCCAGCCTCATGCTCAGCGCTGTCCTCTCCCTCATCTTCGTCGTCATCGTCATCAGCATCCACATCTACACTCGCTACCGCCGACAATACGAATCTAACGGCGTCATCACCATCATTCACTCTCGCACTCCCCCCGCCACCTCCCCCCCTGCCGCCCCTAAAGGCCTTGACGCCGCCGCCATTGAAAAGCTGCCGACTTTCCCTTACAGAAGCCCGGAGGACGGTGGTGGCGGATCGCCGGAGTGCGCCGTCTGTTTGAGCGCGGCGGAGGAAGGAGAGATGGTGAGGATGTTGCCGCAATGCAAGCATCTGTTTCATGTGGGGTGTATTGATATGTGGCTCTATTCGCATTCCACTTGTCCTGTTTGTAGAGCAGAGGCGAAGGCTTTGGTGACGACGTTTGTGTTTGGAGAGATGGTGGCCGCGCCGAGGTTGCCGGAGAGAGGCCCCGCCGCCGCAGGCAGCGGCGGCGACGTTGACGTGCGGGAGGACCGCTCGGAGTTGCAGAGGAGTTGGGTTATGGTGGTGGATGGAGAGAGGGATTTAGAGAGGCAGTGAATGTTCGGGAATTTTGTTTTTGAGTGGGAATATTACATTGGAAGTTTTATGTAATTAGCTATATGTGTATGTGTATATATATAAATAATAAAGCATTAATACAAATATTTTAAAAATATTTTAAAGTATTGTGCGAGAATATTATTATTATTATTATTATTATTATTATTTATTATGATGGATTTAAAATTATTAAATTTATTTTGAGGAATATTCGGTATATAAAAAACAATAAGAAATTTGCACTCACACTCATTCTGCCCAATAAAATATTTATTAAAAAAATAAGGGATTAATCAATAAATAAGATTTATTAGTATTTTAGAACCTAATATTTAATTTTTATTTTAAGTTTGAGATTATTTTAACTTGTTTTGTATTTTAGAACCTAATATTTAATATTTTAACTTGTTAGTATTTGAGATTATTTTAAGTTTGAGATTATTTTAAGAAAAAAACTACAATTTTTTATAAAAACGGATGGATTTACATGTGCTCCAGCATTATCCTCTCACGAACATGACATATACGATGTCTTCCTTGCTTCACCCAACGAAACATAACTTGTGGGCTGGTAAGCGGGCAATGAGCGGCGGGCAGCGGCGAGCGAGACGGACTCAGTGGACGATGGGACTTGTTGTTTTCGATGTTTTAAAAACAGACAAAAAGCATGTTTTTTCTTTTTGAAAAAATAAAAAACACAAATAAAACAAAACACAAATAAACAAACACTATTTTTTGTCTGTATCTATTTTTTGTTTTTTGTTTTCAAGAACAAAAAATTTAAAAGATAATTGATCCCAAACAATCCCTTAGCACTTAACAAGTGAAAACACCTTTTTAATGTATAAATAAGATAATATAAATATAAAAAATTAAAGTTTCATAGTGTAAATATATAAAATTTTGAAGTTTAAGTGCTCCATAGGGTTGTAATCGAGCGAGCAGAGTATATCATAGTTCAGACTTCGCTTGGTATAATTATATGTTGTTCATGTTTTGCTTGAGCTTGTGTCAAGATTTCATATATTATTCAAGATTCACTTGTTTAAATTTTTTTAATATTTCGACTTGATTTGTACTTAATTTATTTATAACAAGAAAACAAGTATTTAATAAGTTAATAAATGAGTTAAAAATTCAAATGAGCATCGAGATTATTATACAAAAAATTGAATAAATACATTTATAAATTTGATTACAACAATTAATTTATTGATCTTAAGTCTCATTTCTTCTCCACTTTGCCCTAAATCCCTCGCTTAATGAGATCTTTAGTAGAATAATTTGTTTAGCATTTAAGTCCGATTTAACCTCAATCCTACTAAACAACTAAAAATGACAATCTAAAACCAACAAAAAGTTAATAACAGGTATTTATATATCATATATGATATAAGTTATCAACAAACAAGTTAATATTCTAGTTAATTAAATTTTATTTAAATAATATATTATATATAATATGAGCTATCATCGAACTTAATATCGAGCATTTAACATGTTCCTTTTTGAACAACAAACAAGTTTGTTCGTGAACATAAATGAACAGTTCGACTATGTTCATATTAATTCATTTAAGCTTCAATCTTTTAAAAATTGTTAAAGCATGTTTATTATTAATTTGAACGAACATGATCGGATCTTAATCGAGTAAAATTAGAGTTGTTCATCAAGTGCATTAGTTCATTTCCATCCTAGTAATCTGAATGTAATTTCTTACCCCCAATATTAGTCAGATATGACACTAAATTCAATGAATTCACTCAAATCAAATAGAAATTATTTAAATTTATAATCAAAGTTTTAAACACAAATTTAGGATTTAGGATTTAGGGTTTAGTTTTTAACACAAATCTAAATATTAATTAATTATGATATAGTTCTTAAAGCTATGGAAGCTGGGCTAACATTATTATGCTCTAGTTTTAGGTTGTAATTGAGCCTGAGTTTGTCGATTGGATTCGGCTCGATCAAATTATATGTTGTTTAGATTTGAATTGAACTTGAACTGAGTTTTCACATATATATTTATATTTTTTTTCAATTTTAAAATAATCACATTTCACTTGTATTTAATTTGCTCATATTAATTGAACAATTACTTTAAAAAGTTTATAAATACGCTAAAATTTTGAATGAATACTTATTTTTTATAGAAAATTATTAACAAATAATTGTACAATTATGAATTGGAATAATCTCTGAATTAATATCTAAATTATTTATTTTTTAAATAATTAAGATAACGTGTATAAATTATAAATAAACTTAAGGTCTCTTTGGGGCAGCAATAGCTTATAAAACAGCTGTGAAACTTAAACAAATTATTCTACTAAAGATCTCATTAAGCGAGGGATTTAGGGCAAAGTGAAAAATAATCGATGTTCAAAAAACTGTGGTGGCAATAATATTTTTTTTTTTTAAAAGTCAGAATGCAGCTAGAAAGCTGCCACATCATTTAACCAGAACTCGTGGGAAAACATATATTTCAATGGCAGCCTTTTGAAAAAACTATCAAAACGCAGTTTATACGAACAGATAAAATTATAGTGCGGTACTTTCAAATAATATAAGTAAATGCTAACAAATTTAATTAAGCTTGTTTATTTACCAATAAAAGAAACACAACCACATAAATTTCTTTCATCCTTGAGACCAAAAGTCAGATGTGGTAAGAATACAATTTAAATAGAAAACAAAAACTTGTGTGCCTAGGACCCATAAACGAGCCTGAGTTGAACCAAACATGTTTTATTGGATTTAGCTTGATAATAGTATAAGTTATTTATGTGCGGTTTGAGCTTAAGTTTGAGCTTGAGATTTCATGCATATATTCAGGATTGACTTATTTAAATTTTTAATACTTGAAAGTGATTTGTACTTGATTTGTTTATGCAAGCATAATGAGCATTTAAATAAGATAATAACCAGAACAAAGATTTAAACAATACATTTACATCACTGATCTATGTCACTAGATCATCACTTTATTATTGGAGATGAGGAAGATTCTTTCTTACAATTGAACTTTTGTTATAAATTTAATTAAGTGTTAGTTAAACTTGCTAGAAAGTTAGAACTTACTTTAGTAAAATTAGTAACTGTAACTGTTTGTTTCCCTTTTAATATTAGTAAATACTTGTAATCGTGTTGCGATTCGTGAAGTGCTTTCTGTGCTACATTATAAAATTAATTGCCTCACTTGTGGGATCGATATCAGAGACTCCATTGTAAGATCTGTATTATTTGAGCGATACGTATACTTACATTTAATTGTATGACTCGATAGAAAACTAAATCAATATATATATATATATATATATATATATATATATATATATATATATATATATATATATATATATATATATATATATATATATAAGTTCATAAATTTTGGCAATTTAAAAAAGTCGCACCAAGTTTTTGCTTGTCAGCTCTATACATTAGAAGATTCCCTATCACCCTCTTCCCCTGTTTCTTTAGCTCTCCCAACGTTGTCCAACTTCCCATTCGACGGCTTCTATTCTCCACCCTCCGAATCTGAGAGCAATGTGTTGAACTCTTCTGTGTCTCGCAACTTGAGATCAACTAGTTCATGCTTCATAAATCTCTATATAGCAATAGTTGTACCAACCACAATCTGACGAGAGAGGCCCTCAACATGCTCTCCCTGAGTAAACATAGAGGAGACCTTCTCTTTTAACTCTCTATGCTCCTTAAGAAGGGTCTCATGTTCTTAAGCCTCCAACTCCCTCTGCTCCATATACAATTTCAGCTTTTCCTCGGCCATGGTGGCCCTGCCCTTCTCCACAATTTTTCTATCCTCGAGGCATCCCTCTCAATTTTATTTTTAGCCCGATCCAATAGAACCCTGAGAAAATGCGAGGCCTTCGATGCAAGAACATGATAACGATAAATTGCCTTATACATATCTCGCATGTTCATCATTCTCAGATGCTCTGCAAAGGCGGGAGACCAAAACGCCTCCATCAAGGTTGACAAGTGATCCACATTCAAAGTAGTAGAAGGGTACCACTTGGTATCCCTATTAGGAATAGGGTAATGACTGCTCGTCCAAACTCCATCCCCTCGATCATGAGAGAACAACCACTCAAATGGAATCCCTCCTCTCGAAGGAGGCAACTCAGCTTCTAAAACAAGAGCCTTTCCTTTCTTCTGAGGAACGTCACCCTCCACCTTTTCAACATCTCCTGGTTCTCTTTCTGACCTGGTCCCTACCGAGATTGGACAAGAAGAGCAACTGGCCTTCGCTCGATCATGCAAACCCACGATCGAAGAACGAGCCGGAGAAGCCCCAAAATCCGATGCGCTCCTAGTCTCGAAGACATCCTCACTGTTCCCTTCGAATAACACAACAAAACAGTATAAGCACACACTCATACATACGAGCAACTAAAACGAAAAAGAACTTTTTACCTTGAGCACCGTCTTCAGTCAAACTAATGGAAGCAAACCGACCCTCACCTCTCCCAAGTAAAGCAGGATCACTTTTCCCCCGCTACTTCTTCGAGACCATTCTCTTCTCTGTGGCCTTCTCTCTAACCATTTTCCGAGCATCAGATGACAGCCATAACCCTTCGGTCATCGTCTCGCTACCACTGGGCTGAATCAAACGCTCTATCACGTCTGGATCAAGGCATTGAAACAACCAGAGACACTGACCCTCAATCAACATCTTATGATCTCTGAGATTACCGGAAAGTGTCTTCATCATTTTCACCTCACTTTCCACTTAAACGGTGTTGATACTCCAGCCACTAGCGCAAGAGCCCACCAAAAATTTTGCTTTCCAATAATTTATCTTATTCTCAATGCCCGTCAAATGTATCAAGATTAAATATAGCCATCCCGGCCAATTCAGAAGGAGATGAAATGATTGAACAATTCGAGCGACCAAGAGATTTTCACCCTTCGATAAAAGAGGATGAAGGTCCTTATGAAAACCACCAATTAGGAAGAACCTGGGCGGGAATAACCCCCTAACGTCCGAAAATTGATCGTAATTTCTTGCAAAGCAACGGGCGATGACCAATTTTAAATTGATTATAAAAAAACCAAATCCGAAGAAAAGGGGCTTGTCCTCTACTCATGGCTGGCAGCAGCCGAAGTTGGATAGAATGGTTGGAAACGTAAAGGCTTTGATTCTCTCTCACTTCTACTGCAAAGAGAATCGAGACTGGAATTGACCCAAACAATTCTTGGGAGAATTTCCACGCTATATGATCTGTAATAACAGACATGAGAGGAGACGGAAGAAGAGGAATAAAGGGTAGTAAAAAGTCACAAAGAAAGAAAGGTTGTGATGTCCTCTCCCACGCCACAAAAGAAACTGGTGTGATAAGAAAAATGCAGTCCTTGAGGAAAAACAATCATTACCAGGCGGGGAATACAACAAAGAGAGGAAAAACTTAACTAAGCAGTTTTTGGTGGCTTAGTCTAAGACAGTCCCTCGTTGACGCAACCAGTCATACATAAATTCGCCACCCAGCATGGAGAGGTCATTCTGACTATTCCTTAGCTGGGGGGTGAAACCCTCTCTAACGACCGACAGGTATTGACACGGCCGAGCCATTACCCCACGATCAACCAACATCTCCCCTCAAAAAAAGCAAGTTCCTCACAAAGTGTAGCGATTTCTTTTTCTACTTGATCAACTCACTCCAAGACCTCAACAACTCCATTATCATTAACTCCCCGATGTTGTATTATGAGACGAAGAAAGCGCCACCAGAAAGTCGACATACACCCAGCGCCCCCCCAGGTGTCGCCTCCTATGCTGTCACACCGGAAAGAACTTGGCCGCCCACGCTCCTGCCTCCGCCAGAGGAAGGATTCTCCCCTATCCTATGGGAGACAGTGTCCGACCCCATGGTGCCCCGCTCCATGGTCCCCTGCTCCATGGTTTCCGGGTCCAAAATAACCTACTCAGCAATATTTGCTCCCCTCTCCGCAGCTTGTTCCACAGAGGCCACATCACCATCATTGTTGGCGTCAGTGTCTGAGTAAGTGGGAGCGATCCAAAGCTCTTGTAACTACAAAAGGAATACTAAAAGCATGATTCAACCTACATATCCTAAACTCGACACCATTCAGAAGTGGTGTAAGAGACAAAGTCCTCACTGGTAGCCTCTAGTTTACCCTCAGAGGAAAGGCCACCCTTTTGTGACTGAAGCTAAGCCCTGCTTTAGTCGGTGCCTTCCCGAGCCCCTGGGGAGTCATAGTCCCTGTGACTGTCTGAACGGACATTCCTCCCCTTTGAGTAGGAGTGACCGCTTCCACAGGTGTCTCGAAAGACGACTGCCAGTACGCCATCCAAAATCCTCCACGACTCTCCCCTGTGAAGAGACTGCGAGATAAATTGAAGAATCAGTTCGATTTTCATTTTGCCTAGCTCACGACCTCTGCGCAATCCTCTTCTTGCTCAACAATGTTGTGGAAGCCTCACTTGCTTGTTTACGCGTCTTCACTCGCATATCACTCTTGGCATGAGGAGGGAGCCCTTGTGGGCTGATGGTGCTCCCTCACCAGACATCGCGACAGACACAAAAAGAAGAGATAAAAGACTAAAGAAACGAGAAGAAAATAAAACGATACTAACCTTCTTTACCCCAAGACTTATTTATAATGGTCCGAACACGAAAGTCATGCATAATATCATTTAATTATTTCATAAAAGATAAAAAGATTCTCTTATACTCATGTACTGTACAACTTTCAATGAACAAGTGAATCAGATACTAAATATATAAATGAAAAACATAATGTGAATATTAAGGCAAACAGACGATCGTGGAACATGGAATGATCGATCAAACGCCTTATTGACGACCATATTATTGGATGCTAACGGAGAGGCACTGCGGTCGGGCAATCAGAAGAATGCAGCGAAGATTTTCCTATAGAATGGTGATCGACTCCAAAGTCAATCAACGAGTTACTCATTCCTAGATCGTGTACCAATGGACTTAAAGCATAGCAAGTGATCAACAGACTTCTTATCGACCGAATATTCGCCTATTATACTCTAAGGTTCTTGTAATTACCAATAGATCTTAAACAGTCACAATAAACAAAATGAAGATTCACATTTATACCGCTCAATTCATACATGTCTTAACACATAAACTTCAATTTTCACATAACATCTAACCTAAACACAAAAATATGCATTTCACTTTTAAGAAATTAAAATAGTGAACATAAAGAGCAAAATTCAGGCGGTAGATATGTAAATACACAAGAATTGAGTGGTGCGTATGTAAAAGCCCCTCAAGAGAAACACAAGCTTTGAAAGACATAAATAAATCTAACCAAACTGGGCTAATCTCATTTCAGAATAAGCATCCCACAACACATCCGCTCAAAATATTAAAACAGTAAAACATAAAACAAGTTATTCAAAGCCGCAAGCAGAAGCGGAAGCGGCAGCGGCAGCAGCAGCAAAAACAAAGACAGAGTCTATGACCAACCAAACTTAAAATCAAGAATATATACCAGAATAAGGGAGACGGGGTAGAGCAGGTAGGCCACCAAGCAGGTCCAGAGGGGAAATGTGGTTCGGAAGCTGGTGAAGAGGCCCATCACAACACAGACTAGAATGATTATAAGGACTTCGGCCGAGAAGTCCCACGTCAATTGCCTCAGATAGACGAGGGCCAAGAACACCGCCAGGCAAAGCGTGTTGTTCATCGTCACCCCACCATATACCTGCCACATAAACAAGGCGTTGGAGTCGCATTATAAATAAGTATACAACATCAAACTAGTCCCCTGACTATTTATAATGGGTTGTTTTAATCTCATAGTCTATAAAAATGTCAAATTTGTCCACATACACTCTTCATAGAGGCTGAAATAGTCTTCTGTGAAGAACATTTATCATGTTAGCCCCAATTAAAAGAGTTCGGGGATATATTCGACATTTTTATACACCGGAAGACTAAATTGGCTCACCACAAAAATCAAGAGGCTATTTTGACCTTTTCTAGTAAAAATAAATCTGATTAAAACCAGAATTCTAATAGTGATCCTGAAGTGTCAAATTTACTTATAGATTGACACAAAAGTGCTCTGGGTATCTTACAGCCATGTCAAGAAAAAAAAAATCAAATTTGTCCAGTCATTATGGTAGACATATAGAAGAAGGCCTACGTTTGTTAACCATAATGATGAACTGTTAAATTGATAATCTACATTTGTGAAGAAGTTTGAAGAAAATAAAGAAAAAATCATGATGGCTATAATTGTTCCTTTTAAAATATTTGATTTATGTGCAGAATCTTTTTGTATTCACAATATCTGAATTAAACTATGGATACTTCCCGCATATACTTGGTGCTTAAGGTTGTCATCCTCGAAGGTCTACCCTATGATTTAACAAAAAAAAAAGAGGCATTTACATACATACCACAAAATTGTTATGTATTTACATATCTAACACCCAAACTTTAATATTTACATGCATAGCACTCAAATATTTAATATTACATTAAAAATATCACTATCAGCTACTTTTTAAAACTGAAATACATATTTTCATGCATAGGTTTTGTCACACCAAAGTGTTATAAATACAGATAAAAGTTGGCGTGTCAGATATGTAAATACAAAAGAATTGTGTGGTGTTGTGTAAACTCTCCAAACAAAATGTTGTCCAAAGAAAAATGAGGAACTAACGAACACAGCAGCAATAATTCACGGAAAGGAAAAATAATTGCTTCGACTTTAAAAAATTGAGTGATATGAGCCCCCGCAACAAACCTCAGAGAATGTAAGTGAAGAAGTCCTCTTCTTCTTTCGAGCAGCAAAAATAAGTGCCGAAACAGCCTCACTGGAGTTGGTTGCTAAGGGCATGGCAATGAAGGAGATGAAGAAAGAGGGTATATTAGTTGCAAGAGAAAAGTTGTCTACAGCATCAACAAGAGGGTCAGCAATTGTAGCTGCAATGACAGTCCCCAGTAGCAACAATAGAATAGCTTTCACGTAAATAACGGTAGGGTTTTCAATTTCCTCCACACCCTCATCACTATTGTCCAGTAGCATGTCATGTTGTTCTTTTGTTTTCTGCACATTTTTCGAGTAGATGTTGAGCATTAAAATTGATTTGGGGCATTTACATAAACAGCACCCAATTCTTATGTATTTACATATCTAACACCTATACTTTAATTTTTTACATTTATACCACCCAAATCTTTCATATCACATTCAAAATACCACCATTTTAACTTTTTAAAGTAGAAATGCACATTTTCATGCATGGGTAAGATGGTATGTATGTAAAAGTTAAACTGTAGGTTTCAGATACGAGATACATGAGAACTGAGCCGTAATCTTCCAGTTGATTTTGGAATATCAACTCAGAAATGGACTTACCTTATGAAAATCAAGCACAAACTTTTTGGAGTAAGAGCCAGAATTCTCAACAGTATTTTTAGCCTCTTTAATCCAGTTTGAAACCCCACGGATAAATTCATCTTTCTCAATTGCGGCATTTCTAGAGGTGTCGAATTCAGCCATTACTTTATCCACGGCATCATCCTTGTCCAGGTCGATGTTTTCGAACTGGATTCCTATGATAAATGCTCGTAATTCGGAATGCGAGAGAACTCGGTCCTCATCCAAATCAATTTTGTGAAACAATCTGAACAGAATATAAGATAGCAATTCTTATAGAAATTCTGTGGAAGAATACCAAAAGCGAAAATTATTTTATAATATAAAGCATTTAAGTCATATATAGCATGCAATAATACTCACTTTTCAATGACTGGTTTATTAGGCTCTCCTTCGCTCGTTACAAGTCGCCCGAGTGCTTGCATTTGTGCGTGTTGAAGTATTCCTGATATAATATGCTTGTGCTTTGCGTAAGCTAGTCGTCTTCTTTGAATCCATGGCTGAAAGATCTGTTGCAGCAGAGGCGCATATAAAATCACATCAATCATAAGTTCCCTTTTATAAAAAATAATCATGAAGCGAATATGCTGTTCATACTGGCGTTTTGATCTTTAAAAATACTTTATAATATTAGGGTGAAGTCATTTAAATAGAGAAGGGCATTACATTCATACCCCTCAATTCCTATGTATTTACATATCTAACATCTAAAGTTTAATTTTTCCAAACATACCACTTTAACCATGCATGAAAAGGTGTATTTTCTTTTTTGAAAGTTAAAATGGTGGTATTTTTTATATGATGTGAAAGATGCATGTTTTATAAATGTTAAAAATAAAATTTAGCTGTTGATATGTATATACATAGCATTTGGGGGGTATGACGTCAATGCCCCTAAAGAATATAAAAAAAGTTATATTTATAGATCAAGGGTTAAAGATGTACGCCATAACCAACTTGACACTCATCCAAATGGAGGGCAATTTATGTTTCTAGATAGAGCATGAAGGAACCAGAAATTCTATTTTATTTTATTTTTTAATAATGTAGAAACGAAATAGTAATGTAAACATAAAATTGTACCACAACATGAAAGAAATGCTCAGACAAAAACATTAACACAGTTTAACAAAAACAATAAAAATTAAGGACCTCATCAGGCTGAAGTAATATGGAACATATTTTATTGATTTCTTAAAACATCCAATGAGTACCACAATGTTGAAGTAAGATGATGAAGGATTGAAGGTGGGTTCGTAATAATCACAATGATGAAATACCTGATATAAGCAATAAGAAAGAACTAGTCCAGCTGAAATAATAATTGTTATCAAGATAATAAGGCGCTGTCCTGAAGGAAACTTGAAAATTTTTGGCAGCTGTACAATGACAAATGGGAGAATGGAGATAGTCATTATCTTCGCAGCGTAGCTAGTTTGCAAATCAGTCGAAACACCAGACCCTGAGAATCCAAGAAAATCATTCGTCATTATGCCTGATAAATCAAGCAATCCAAGTAGATCATTATAGATGCTAGATAATATCATCATAAACATAGGGAATAAGAAAATCACGTTGGGAAAATTAGGTGAACATAAGAAATAAGTTTAAAAAAAATGGATTTACAACATATAAGTAAGAGCATGTTTATATGAATTAAAATTACAAAGTTACCTGCAAGAATGTTGGACGATATCATCTATAAATCCTGGTGTAATCTCGCCTGATTGAAATATACAATAGGTAACAAATACACAAAATCTCAAAAACATCTTTTTTAAATGACTAACATATTTTTAGGTTAGCTAAATATTCTAGGCACAAGAAAGAAAAACAGATCAGATTTTTTTCCCTTGCTCAGCACATTATAAGAGTTATTTGATTTTGATAACACGAGCCATAGCATCCGAAAATACTTAAGCAAAAAATGAGTATTTTTTTAACTTCGAAATTCAAACATCCCAGAATAGGGAAAAGAGTAAAATACAGATTAAAGTTTTCAAAAACCTAGCTAATCAGTTACACTTAGCTTCACCAAAAGGATAATGTCTTTCTTGATCAAGTTCAACATGTTAATATGATAATATTTCCGTCTCATGTAAGCCTTGCCACTGTTCAAGTAATAATAATAATTACACAATATTCTTTTATGTGTTACTTGAACAGTTGAACTGTAAATAGGATCCAACAAGGCAACCAGATCATAAAATTTTGCTCACCTCAAACTAATTCCCTCAATATTAAAATTGCAACTCTCTATCCCATTACAACAATGAACACAAATTTAGGTTGCCCTGTTTCTCCTAACCAAGTAATTGTTTCTCCCAACCAAGTAATTAGGTCCCTCCTTTGGATCGCATAAAAAGAACAAGAAAACCACATTAACAAATATGTGGATTCTTGTTTGAGCAGAGGATGTTTGATTAACTTTTAAAAAGTAATATACACCATTTAGGTAGGGTGGCATGTATGTAAAAATTAAATTTAGGTGTTAGATATGTAAATAAATGAATTCTATCGTATGTATGTAAACCTTCCAAAAAAAAAGTGCCAATGGTAAAATACAAGTTCAACAAAATTGCCATTTGTTAAAAGATGCAAAGAAAATAGAAATCAACAAGTGTATACTTTAAAAATGGAGGGGCCTAACTGCTTATCGAGCTCAAAAGGGAGCAATTCTCCAATTATTTCAAATGACTTCCGCATAATATTTTCACCCAGCCTAAGTTTTATGCTTATTTTGCACGCATAAACACAATTAATTTTTCCCCCATTGCAATCATTTATTGAAGATTACTTCTTTAAACTAGAGTATCACTCCTTATAAATAAAAGGAAAAATGCGGTAGAAATTTGTATAATATGTTGACGCAAGATCTCTACTGGTCTTAGTATTTACAAAGAGATAAACAAAGAAGTTACCTTTTATTCCAACTAATTAATTACAATCTAATAAAAAAATTATAATAATGAACAAACTAATGATGGAAAGTGGACATGTTTTCACATAGCACCGATATTGGATGATTCAAGGCACATTAGAAAAATGTACCTAAAAAGGCCTCGGTGCAAAAGGCAAGGTAATATATGGTACCCACATTAGTTTCAATGTGGGAATAAAAAATACCTGAATGAAATAATAAAATAATAAACCAACATAGAGATCTTAAATTTATTCCCCATGAAAACCTATTTTCAACAAATTAAATAATAATTCCCAGATATCAGGGCTTTCAAATTCATCTGGCTGGATAATGAATTTAAGGTAGGGGAAATAGGGGTCAATAATGTAATGAATGAAAGATTTCTGTTTAGGCTGAAGCTACATGATAACTTCAATCATTACTTTTTAAAGAAAATAAAAATTCATGCTAGGACTTTTCCTCCAGATATAGGGGACTGGACTTGCTCGAAATCATATTTAACTTCCAGTTTTTTAAATTTACTGGTAATTTATACATATTATATAATGAAGCAAAATAAATATGCCAAATTCCACATAAATCATACAATTGTAGCAGGAAAGTACAAAAATTAGAGTCGATTCAAAAATAGATGAGCAGAGCAATGACAAAAGCAACATAATATTCAACAAATCTTAGAAAAAAGCACAGAGCAACTTTATGAAAACCTCTGTAAAGTAACTTACCAAATAGACTGAACCCACGAGTATCCTTTAAATCTACTGAAACTGAGTTGTCTGAAAGATCACACTTGCCAACAACAACACAAGAGCCCCACAGTACTGTCAACAGAAAAACAGTTGAACCCGCAAGTAAGCCCATTCCGATCAATACCTGATCTTGAGCTTCCTCTTTACTTCCAGAAAGCCCAGACACTGCAGATCATCACAAATTGTTGTGTTAGTTGTAATTCTCCACCGAATATTGCATTTATAACATTTAAAACTTTCAACAAAGCAAAAAAAGGAAGAAAACACTGTGCCTCACATAGACAATAATGAAAATAGTAAAACAACTGAGGGGTATTTATTAACAAGAATAAAGAGCTAAAAGGTGCTATCAATTAACGAAGTTTGGCTCAATGGAACAGGAGAAAAAAGTTGTTGAAAAATACTTCCAAAACCAGACATAAACGACAGTTTAAACAAGATTGACTTTACAAATTTGATGAACAAGAAATATGAAATTCCATAAAAACCTATTTCAGATGCTTGAAAAGCCATGAATGCTTGAAGCTTTGTTTAGTAAAGCAAATATGTTGTGTTTTCTATTCAAAAATCAAAACTAGACAAGTTTTAATTTGCAAAAAATACAAAAGTAGGAAAGTGCCATACTGCACGTGCCCTTTGTATTGGTCTTCATAATAATGGGTACCATACTTTACAGAGCACCTTGTCCATTTTTATAATGATAAGATTGACTTTATATCGAACAAGCTTAAACATTTTGATAAATTCTCAGTTGCTAAATGAACAAGTTTGAAGAGTTTGTCTTATGCTTGTGAAAAACATTGTTTAAAACTCCTGAACATATTTGTTAAGAAGATTGATTAAGGCTCAATCATGAATGTTATTGTTCAAATGTTTAATTTTTAGAAACAACAAGCTTTGTTTGATACGATTTGTTTATTTTTCAAACAAGTTTCTCCTGTAAAGATAGAGTAGGGCTCAATAATGACTTACTTTTATTGTCAAACAAACTGCTCATAAATAAAACTGAGGCTCCTTATATAAAAAGAGCATGAAGGTTTTGATAAATAAGCATAAGCTCGAGCGAGTTCAAACATGATTTTAATAAACGAGCTTGAGCTCCAATAAAATTCTTTTGTAGCCCCAATAATTAACATAACATCAAATCATTACCAAAGGAAGCCTAAACTATACAACAACAACAACAACAAAGCCTTAATCCCACTAAGTGGGGTCGGCTACATCAATCCCTTTTCTCCATTGTGTCCTATTTAGTGTCATATTTTCATTTAATTCTAATAAATTAAGATTATTTTTATACAATATGCCCAAGTCTTCCTACGTCTATCTCTGCCTTCCTTAACATAAGTCGAATCTAAAACATCTACTCTCCTAATCGGATGATCAGATGGTCGACGTATAATGTGACCAAACCATCTAAGGCGACTCTCTAATTTTGTTCGTCCCTGGAGCTCACCAAACCTATCACGGATATATTCATTTCGCATTTTGTCTCCAAGTGTAAAGCCACTCATCCACCTAATCATTCTCATTTTGGCAACACTTAACTTAGTATTATGCTTCTTTTTTAAAGGCCAACATTCAACAACATAGAGCATTGCAGGTTTCACCCGATCTTAAAAAATTTTCATTTTAGTATGAGCGGTATTTTTCAATCGCACAATAGGCCCGAAGCATTCCTCCATTTCAACCAACCAACTTGAATTCTACTATTAACATCGCCATCTATATCACCATCACTTTGAACAATAGACCTGAGATATCTAAAAGGAAGCCTAAACTATGAAAAATCAAAATTGTCACAACACCCATCCTCCTAAAAGAATGATGCTTTCTTTTTCATTAAACGAAGTTGAACATCATATACACCACCAATGACCACTGATATGAATAGAATCAATACACCAACCCAATTATTTTTCTTTTCTTGGGTGAATTGAACAGCAGTATTAAAAAAAGGAAGAAAAAAAATCTTTATGAGACCAAAAGAGAGACTTGATATATTCAGCAATTTCTTGTTAAGGAACCCAAAAAAGTAAAGAGCCAATAAACTCATAAATTTCCAGTGCCACTCCTCTTTACAGTAATAAATAATTTAATATACATATATTGCAGGATCTTTAAGAGATGATTTGTAACTTGCACTAGCTTGCTTATTCAAGCAAGTTTGTCAATCTGATACATGACAGCAGTCGAAAGAATTCTGTTGAAATTTAAAACATCAACTTAACATCTTTCAGCTTATCCCAAGTATGCGGTGTCGTCTCCTTCGCTATTGCTAAGCTGCTCTCAAATAGTTTGGATGAGACTAATGACGATCTAAAACCATGCTATCAAAGTTCTTGAACAGTTTCACCGAGAGTCATGTTTCAGATCATTAATCTGGCCATTTTGAAGTAATCCAGGGCTGGAATCATACCACACATCACAGGTCAATGATGCCTAAATTCACCAAGGGGCTGTCTGCAATGGATTAACCTCGATGTAGGGCGGTCATTTTGGACAAAAAATAAACCCGTGGATTTCATAAATCCGGATTTCACAGATTTCGACCGTCAATCCCAAGAATCCGTGTATGTACCGGATTCGGAGGAACAGCTATTCGGTTTGCTCTACTTACGTGCCAAACAGTAAGGATCTACAGATCCATTACCAAACAGTTTCTCGGATTTAAACCCTCCAGGATTTAGTAAATCCTAATAACTTAAATGTCATCTTTCACCAGACATCCCTAAATGACACATTTCGCCATGCGCGTGCATGAATTGTTTGTCAGCGCTCAAAATCAAACCAGCCTCTCAAACTAAAGATCTAATCATCAACAATATGAAATTTATTTACATTTAAAATTTTTTTAAAATATCCAATCATCAGAGGCCAAAAAGTCTAATTTAGAGCGCACTGGAATATGCAAAATGTTTCATCAGTTTTTCCTCCATCAAATTGCTCAATAAAAGAAAATCAGATAACAGGAAACCCGATCGAAATTTACCAAGGATAAGCAAGGCATCCGGAAGAGCGCCAAGGATGGGCAAGAAAAGGCCACCAATGATCCCAGGCCCAAGAATCTCGAGCAAAAGTTCACTTCCCCCAGACAAGAAGGTTGCCGCCTTGTACATAAGGAAGCCGTAAACCAAGACAAGGAACAGGTTCCCCACCACCGAATTGGTGCACGGGAGAAAGCCATAGGTTTGTTCGCAACCTTCCGCAGCAGAAAATCTCAGAGATCTCGAGATTCCCCTCAAAAGCAGGAAGGGCGCGTCGCCGGAGGTCCGACCGGAATTGAGTCCATCGGAGACAAGCAGATCATCCGCCGGCGGCGAGATAAGGCGGCCACCGGAACCTCTCCCGACGAGTAAGAGGAGGAGGATGGGAAGCGAGACGAAGAGACGGAAGAGCAGAGCGTTAAAGCCCACAGCAGCTCGGAGCGCCATTTCTGGCTAGTGGAGCGAGCACGTAATAGTTTTTCAGACAAGAAGATGAGTTATAACTTCTATTTAATGGATCCGATTTGATGAAAAGGCACTCGAGTTTTCTAAAATTGCAGTTCTACTCTTCTTTTTAGGGGGCCGGTTAGGAGAAAAGGCCACACGAATTTTCTAATCTTGCACTCGTATGATTTCTTTTTTAGTTGCTTTAAATTAATACCATTGAAGTCTTATATTTATAAACATGTAAATATGATAAAAAATCACATATTAATTTACCTAAAATAATAAAAAAATGACTTTTTTAGGTACATATTTTAATATTACTTAGACAAAAATATAAAATTTTATATATTGAGATTTACTAATGCTTAAAAATTGACATGGCTAAAAAAAACTTATAAACTAGCGAAGCACAATGGTAGGCAGTGAAAAGGGAAACAAACTTGAGGTTTACTTAGGGTCTGTTTGGAGCAGTTTGTGCGTTTCAGGATAAACAGCTTATCCTGAAATGTGGCCCGCGGGTCGACCGTAGGGTTCGACCCGTGACCTCCGTGTAGTGTAAAAAATCCAACCGTGGCAGGCGGCATTTTTAAAAATGCGTGAAACAAATGTGGTGTTTTAAAAACGTCGCCGCAGGCCCCAAACGAGCCCTTAGTCATTATGCATAATAATTGATACGCCACCAACAAATTATCGTCATCATGCGCGAATCTCAATGCAAGACACGAATCTAGAGACAATATTTTGAGAAAAAAATGTTCAAATCTTGATAAAAAGTCATCCAGAACTCCAATTTCAACAAACTTATAGTCAAACTAACAGCTCGATGAGACGAACCCAACGAAATAAAAAACTAGTTGAATCCGAGTCCAATCGAACTCAGATCAAGTCATTAAACCATTATTGAAAGGATTCACCAGACACATTTGGAAGGTAAAGCAGATGTCAAATCAGACGAGTTCTTAGTTGAATCGAGCATCTCGATAATACAAATTCAACGAGCCCAAGATTGATCAATTCTGACATCTTTAATGCACTCAAACGTCCATCAAACGTCATTTGATTGAATGAAGCTCTTCCGACAGTCTGATTAAAATGGTTCATATTTCTGCATTAATTGCACTCATATCACTATAAATGAGCCCAACCCCTCACATGAGGAGGGAGTTTGAAGCTTAAGAGAGAACTTAAAGCTTTGAGAATGAGCTAAAGCTCAACACCATTCATGTCATTGTTGATTGTCGTAGACCACCATCGACCGCCGCTGACCGTCGTGCGCACCTGCTGATCGTTGTTGACCACCATCTACCTCGTCAACCACCGCCAACCGTTATCGACCATCGTTGATCGCCCTCGAACATCGCCGACTATCGTCATCATCGACCACTGCTGACCGTCGTCGACCACTGTCGATCGTCGTCCACCACCATTGACCTCGTCGACCACCTACGACCATCATCGACCATCTTCGATCGCAATCAACCACTGTTAACCATCTTCGACCACCAGCGACTCTCGTCAACACCCACGGATCACTGTCAGCCATCATCAACCTCATCAACCACCGCAAACCGTCATCGATCATAGTCGGCCGTCATCGACCACCGCTGACCGTCATTGACACCTGCCTATCGTCGATAATCACCACAAAGTAGACGCCGTCAATTAACGTTATAATCTGAAAAAATATAGTTACTTACTCCCGTCTCTTGGACAAAAGGTTTTTGTAATCACCAATGAATAATGAATTTTTGTAATTGGGTTAGGCCCCGTGGTTTTTCCCTTTACTAGTTTTCCACGTAAAAACTTCTGATGTCATTACTTGTTATTTTCTTTCACCAGAGCATACGTTAAATTCTCGTGCAACACAAAGACGATAATCCATTACTCTACCATTGCAAATTTTTTAACATGCGTCAGTTTAGCGCTGTTTGTGGGAACGAAGCACCGTTCATTGTTGTCTTCAACTCTACGTCGATCCCCTACTTCATTTCCTGATGATGCATATCATCCAATTAGCAAAGAAATCTTCTTTACATCATGAAGATATCCCCGGTGCATTCTTTGACGTGGGTGCAACCTTCACTATAGTCTCGAAAATTCATTCACGTCAACGTCGGGGGCATGATTGTAGTAGGGTTGTCTTCTCGCACCCTACTCAGACATGTAGCCTTTCACAACTTTTTTCAAGCTGAGGGGCAACCTTCACTATAGTCTCGAAAGGTCATTCACATTAACTTTATGGGCACGACTGTGATAGGGTTATCTTCCCACATTTTGTTCATACAATAAGACTTTAAAAATCGCTTCTAGACAGAGGGAAATTTTCTTACACATAATGCTTCCTCAGCACCCCCTCACTGTATTAGATTTATTCTTTAATGAGATAAAAAAACTGATCTCTTCAAGGCTCGATGCACGGGTTGTTTTATAAGCTCACATAGAGATCCAATGCGATCTACGTCTTAGTCTCCTGGGAGGGCAAAAGATTCAAAAACAGTAAATAACAACTTACCAAACATTTATTTCTTGAGTATGAATACAACCATATTTCTAAGAAAACATACAATTCATTGTGATCTACGTCATAGTCTCAAGAAATGTATAGTATCTCAGAGACCTCATGCTAGGCTTAATAGATTCCAATGAGACTTGATTCAATCTCTTCCATTACAGGCTACAATTTTCTAGCAAAAGCTTCGACATACAACATTGGATAGGTAAAAAAATACTTGGTGGATTTGTTTCGACCTCTTCCATTATAGTCTACAGTCATCATGCAAAAGCTTTGACAACAACCTTAGATAATTCAAAAATCCTTGGTGGATGTCCTTCGAGCTCTTCAATTATAGGCTACATTCATCAAGCAAAGCTTTGACATACAGCCTCAGATAGGTCAAAAATCCTTAATGGATTTTCTTCGACCTCTTCCGCAACTATTTATGGTTGTCAAGCAAAAGCTTCGACCAACAATCTAGGATAGATCAATTATCCTCAGTGGATTTCATATGGCTCGGTTCATTAAAAGTTAATATCGTCAAGCATCTCCGGTTACACAACTCATAACTGGTCTTAGATCGATAATGGATTCTCCTTTCAATGATGCCCCTGATAATCGATGCCAAGAGGCAAGACTCTACTAAATGATACAATACTCCTGGTAGAGGAGCTCAAGGAGAAAGCCTCGATGGGAAGCTAGTGGTTGGCATAGTCCTCACTAGAAAGACTCTACAAGAGCAAATGGTTGACAGGGTCTCCACTCAAAGACCTCAGAAAGCTACAAGCCTTAGAAGACACATGCACATAAACGAGACTTAATAGATTCCAATGAGACTTGATTCGATTTCTTCCATTACATGTTACAGTCTTCAAGCAAAATCTTCGACATACAACCTTAGATAGGTAAAATATCATTGGTAGATTTGTTTCGACCTCTTCCATTATAGGCTACAGTCGTCATGCAAAAACTTCAACACACAACCTTAGATAAGTCAAAAATCTTTGGTGAATGTCCTCCGAACTCTTCAATTACAGGCTACATTTGTCAAGCAAAGATTTGGCATACAACCTCTTATATGTAAAAAATCCTTGATGAATTTTCTTGGACTTCTTCAACAACTATTTAGGGTTGTCAAACAAAAGTTTTGACCAACAACCTAGAATAGGTTAACTATCCTCAGTGGATTTCATGTGACTCGGTTCATTACGAGTTAATATCGTTAAAAATCTCCGGTTACACAATCATAACTGGTCTTATATCGTTAATAATTCTCCTTTCAACAATGCCTCTGAAAATCAGGGCCACGTGGTAAGACTCTACAAAATGATACATTACTCATGGTATAAGAGCCCAAGGGGAAAGAAGAACCCATTGCTTGGCTCTTATGCAAGATTGGGACGACTTTCCTCTTTGCCGCAACGAGAAAGACGATCTCCTTGCTTGCCTGCTACATAGGATAAGCACGATTTTCCTCTCCACCGCAATGAGAAATAAGATTTTGTTGATTGCCAACTATGCAGAATGGGGATGACTTTCTTCTTTGCGCAACGAGAAAGAAAATCTCATTGCTCGCTTGTTACGCATGTCAGATGTAACTTTCATATTCACCGCAACGCGAAAGAAGATCTCGTTGCTCGCATGCTACGCAGGTCGGGATGACTCTCATTTTCACCGCAACGAGAAAGAAGATTATGTTGCTCGTCTGCTACGCAAGTCGGGGATAACTTTCGCACTTCGCCACTACTCTATGTCGTAACTCTGCACTGCAACTCTGGGCCACAACTCTACACCGCAACCTGTCACCGCAACTCTTCACCGCAACTCTGCACCACAACTCTTCACTGCTACGCATGACGATTTTCTTCTTCTAGAGAAATTATAGATCACTTGGAGACTCCACCTCTACCTTCTCCTTCAGACCTATTTTTAGGCTAAAAAATAGATTCATCCATTAAATGCTCATTATTATAGACCTAAAAAAAGAGTGCAACAATTAAATGATCATTATTATAGACTTCAAAAAGAAGTGCAGCCATTGTACTCATTATTTAAAAAGAAAATCAATCCAAATTTTCGGTTGCCCTTCCACATTTCAGCACTGACAGCACTCCAAATTTTGCGGTTCTTATCGATCCAAATTCCCTTGCTTTACCTCTTCTCATGCTAAACTGCCAAGTTGTCGTCGGTTGATCTCTAGCAAACGACGACCAAGCTGTAAAAGTAAATACTTTTTTCTGACGATGGATCAAACTGCCATTGCACACATGGAGCAAAGGGCACTAACCACTGAGCTAAGCAAAATCTGTTTTACGAATTGGATTCAATTAATTCTTAAATCAATTATAGTAGCATCATTCAATTATATTGGTATATGTGATAAAAATAAAAATCTCGAGATGTAAATATTTTTGGATGACAAAACTAGTCTCTTCTGAAAAAAAATTTATCATTTGGCAATAATCTCAAGCATGACACGAATCTCAAGGTAATATTTTGGGAAAGAAATATTCAAATCTTGATAAAAAGTTATTCAAAACTCTAAATTAAACAAAAATATAGTTAAACTGACCGGCTCAATGAGACGGAACCAATGTTATAAAAACTAATCCAATCCGAGTCAAATCAAGCTCAGATCAAGTCATTAAACACCATTTGAAGATTTCCAAATAGATTTGGAATATCAAATGGATGTTGAATCCGACAAGTTCATAGTCGAATCAAGCATCTCGACGAGATGAATCCAACGAGCTAAATATTGCTCAATTATGACATCGTTAAGGCACTCAAATGTCCATAAAAATCACGTGCTTGAAAGAAGCTTTCCAGACCGCTAAAACTTCACTGGAGCTCGAAACTTTGATGGAATCTCACCAAACTCTCCTTCTAAATGAGACATTCTTTGTTCTTTAGAGAATGAGTGGAGCAGACCTCGTCGGAGCTTCATCGAAACGTCACCATCTCTCCTACCACAAGGGAGAGCTTCATTCTACGTTAATAAACGCGACATCAAACGCCATATTGGTGAGGTTCTCTAAAATCCTTTGTGTTTTCCTTCTTAGCAAGTCTGAAGACTAGATTTCACTAGGTCTTGCAATTTCGATCGTTCATACGAGGCGAGTTGGCCGTCCGACACCAGTTGGCACAGTCACACGCCTTTGGATTGACCATTTATTTTCTAGAGGAAGCCTTAGGTTATGAAGCTTTCGTTTGACAAATTCCTAATGAATTATAGAGATTCCCTTGTGAACCTTTAGATCTACTCCTAATGGGGTTTGAATCTCAATTTCCCCTTTCTTTGACATTTCCAACCCTCCGTAAAGAGGTTGGGATATTCAAATTTTGTGAAGTGAGAAAAGCTTTGTAACTAACTCACTTTGCTAAATTATGAGGAGTTGTGGAATAAGAAAAGATATGATATTGTTGCAGTTACAATACCACGAAAAATCTATGTGAGAAAGCTCCTGCCTCACCTTCTCTCTCTCTTTATTTTATTCTCGGTATCACAGTGATGTCCTATATTTATAAAAGAGTCAACTTATACATTGCAAAAAAAGCATATTTTATTCTTGAATTCTAAGATATTTGTGATCTATCTCTTTGTCTTCCTCTAATACAATCGTTATAACTATTATGAGCTTGATAATGCCTAGTTTTGACCTTCGTTCCACATAAATGCTTTCCTCAAACTTTTCACTTATTGTAACACTCTATTTGGCCAGCTCGTCTATGACACGTGATGAACTCCTACAAGAATTGATCTCTTGGAAGATCCTTAGTCGAGTTTATTTCCCTCGATAAGTTGTTGAGCTGCATCAGTTGAGCATTTGTGCGTTGATCATCATTGGCGAGCCATCCGATCAAACTTATTGGTCGAGTTACTAAAGGTCTGTTTGGGGCAACTGCATATTATTTATAATCCGCTGATAAGTAGATTATCCTGATAATATGATAAACTGCAGATTATCAGAATAAGCTGGCTTGCTATTTGGGGGAGCTTATTCGGAACAACTTATTGGTAGTTGTTGGTAGATAAATGATCATTCTGCCCCTGTCTAGTTAAGTTATGTGCAACATAACTATATGAGCACAATATTACATAAAACAGGAGCTGCAAATCATTAAAGACTAGTTCAAAATGATAATATAGAGTGCTCACATTCTCCCGAGTATCAAAAGAAATTAAATAAAGAGAAATATAATTACAGCTATAATAAAAAATATTAAAATGTTTAACTTAAAACTCTGACGACGTCTGTCCTCAGTTGTAATGTCATCCAGGGAAACCATCGTACCACGATCACTGTTGGCAATGCAATATGTCTGACTGTCGGCCCAACGGAAGAAACCACAACGAGTTGAAACGCCCCTGCGACAACCGTAGAGTTGTCTCCCACTGTTGTGAGGCTGATGTGACGTAAGTAACGTAACCGATAGTCCGCAATAAAACAAGACAACTCTGTTGTTCTCCAAAATCCTGGGAGTCATGTTGCTATAGCTGCCCTCAAAAAAAGAAACTAATTGTTAGATCCAAAAATTAAATTTTATGTATAGCTAGAAGAAAATCAAATTAAATGAAAACTGTATCAAACTAAAAAGATAAAAAAAAAATGTGTGTCTGTTCTCAGACAAGCACACCAACCCAAGTGTCTGTCACTACAATGAGACAGTGGATCTTAAAAAAAATGAGTTCCTAACCCACATGGACAAATATACTAGGTTACATGTGTCTGCCTCCAATAAAAGCCATCTAGTAGATCCTCATTAACCGTAGAACTGAAAGGAAGAGAGGACCTAGGTCGCCTTCTTTAAGATTTCACACGCAATACCAACAAGATATGTTCGTCCAATGTCATATGTGCATATCACCAAGGAAGACCATCCACATAATCCTCATAAAATGATGCATCCAAAAGAAATGAGAATATCGATTACCTTCATTAGGAATACACATGCAACACTATATAACAACAACGAACATACCTTCCAAAGAAATTCACAAACCCTTAATTTTTAACATTCATCACAAACATCATACACCCACAATCCAAAAAAAACCAAATAAAAACAAGTTTCAGAAATGTCGTTATGATATATTCGAACGTTTAACATAAACAAAATCCTTAAGAAAAAATAAAGTCTAAATTCACAATAGAATGAAATGCATACGAAAATAAACCTATAGTCTAATAAATAAATAAGACTTGGTGGATCAGCTGCCATATATAGCATCTACGATAGACTCCCTCAAAGCAGTCATCTTGACCGCTCCTTGACCATCATGAATTTTAAATTCATTATAGTCTATCTCATCCTTAGGTGATGAAGGCCCAACCACAAATTCTGAAGGTACTTGAGAGGCATTCAGTTTATCATTGCCAGCCATGCTGAAGTCCGTATCTGCTTGAGAGGGATGTCGTCAGATGAACTTATGAAGCGTCATTGTGGCCACCACAATATGCATCTGTTTAAAAAATGTATACGATGACATATCACATAGGATGGCCCATCTCTTCTACCAAACCCCAAATGTTCATTCAATTACCCCACGTAAGGAGTCACGTTTATTAAACATTTCTTTTCTGCCACAGATAGTGCCACTTGCTCTCTCAAAATCAGGAATATGATATCTGGTGTCCGGATATGGCTTCAGGTAGCCCCTATGCATATGATATCTAGCATCAACCAAATAAAATTTCTTTATTATGGAATACACTGTTAGTGATAAATAATACAGATAACTAGTAGGTTTACAAAACAAAATAAACATGAAGGTGGGTGAGGGAAACACTGTGATCTATTCCAAGTTGCACAGGAGAATATGCGACTGTCATGTGCACTCCCTTCCCAGCCCGCCATTACAAAAATGAAACACATGTTGAAATCACATACTGTCATGACATTTTGAGTAGTTAAACCACTTCGACCAATGTATGCGCCCTTGTCCTAGCTTGGTAGTCGAGCATCAACGTAAGTTGAAACACCTTCAATTCGATTTAAATAAACAACTGTTGGCATCAATTTTTGATGTTGCAAGTGTTGAATGTCCGCTCGAGCGCTATGGAACCTTGCTTGAAGCATGTGTTGTCTCTCGTAGCGCGAGACATTCACTTCAGACCTTTCGGCACGTGTTGAGGGGCACGTAGCTAGGGTCATTTCTCTAGGTTTTGGCTTTCGCTTAGACGAAGGCCGGTCGGCATATCACACCTCGGATAGTTTCGATTGGCCAACATATATTACTCGCCGCGTCACGCAAATTGACTCAATTTGGTCCGCCTACCGGCGAGCTCGTTCGAGTAACCCCGAACGACGAAATGAACCACGCGAGCGTATCCGGAACGTCGATATTACCTAGAAAGGACATCCGCTTCGCTGCGAGGTCGTACACGGGCTTAAAATATGTGAATTATTCTTTTCGCCAATCGCTCAAAAAGTGGCCCGAACGGCCCCAAAACAACACTCAGATGACGAAACGGACCACGCGATTGAGTCCGAAACATCAATTTTACCTATAAAGGACATCTACTTCACTGCAAGGACATATGCGAGCTTAAAAATGCGTGGATAATAATTATAATAATATTGATATTATTATAACATAATTTGTATATATATAACATATTATACCTTACGCATATCTTTCTATCGCATCCCCAGCAGTTTTATATTATATATATATATATATATATATATATATATAAACAAAAAAAAAACTATAACCTGATCCTATGTCTAGATAGGAAATAAAAAAAAATTTTGCTGAAGCGTGATATCCTTCTCTCTCCACATGCAGGCTTAAATATATAAAATAAGTAAAAAGGGAAAGCATGCGTACTGACAAATTAAAAAGAAGAGGGTTTATCCTATATATATATATATAATAAATATGATTAAAAAATTCTTATCTCTCCTATTCTCCTATCCATATTAAAGTCACGCTGCCCCTCTCTCTGTTATCAACTGCATGAGGCAATTAAAAAAATAATAAAATAAAAAAAAACTAATAATCCTGTAAAATCCTTTCCCTACCATGTGTCAAACTCACGCGTGCTCGCATGGGATCCATATTTGATCCTGTCACTAATAGCTTAAAAAAATAAAAGAAAAAAAAGAAGAGAAGTGGGGGGATATTATTTATGATTCCCTTGCAAAGTTCTGGGGGGACTTCTTCCGCTCTCAAAAAAAAAAAAGAGCGGAGACCAGGTGTTGATTTTTCTTCTCCCTCACGCGAAGTTCTCTCCGGGGGATCCTTCCTCGCTCTCGCGGAACCAGCCAGACACGCCTTCTCTTCCAGCTCCAAACGCTCCTCCATTTCTCTTCTCTCGAGAGAAGGATCCAAGAGCTCCGCTCTCTCTCGCGAAGCCTCCGCTGCCTCTCCTGCTCTCGCGGAACCAAGCCCGCCGGCCTCCTTTCACTTTGGCGGCGACACCGGCGCAGCCGCCGGCGACCTACGCCTTCCTTCCAGCCTCCGGCGAAGCTTAGCGTCAGCACCATTCTCCCTTTCTCGGCCAGCCGCATCCGCGGCATCCTTTCTCGTCGGCTTCCTCCAACTCCGTTGACGAGATCCCACCGTTTAGAGCTCTCCCTCGCCGGTCTCCTTTTTCAGTCCAAGTCATCCTCAAGCTCGCCGGACCTCTGCCTCGCCGGTGACGAACTTGCGCCGAAGTAAACCAGCAGAATAATCATATATTCCGGGCTCTCCATCGCACCTCCTTCGTTTTTGGCGTGCTTCGTTGTCAAGCCAATCTCCGGACAGCGGACGTCGTTACTTTTAGGGAGATTGCGAGGACCTCCTGCCGCGTGCGAAAACTTCCTCGATCATCAACGGGCATCGTGCAAACATCGCGGCGGTATAATCTCTTGAAACTTGCATTTTGCTTCATAGTCGGCCGTAGGTTGTTGTTGGTAGGCGTGCGGGTTCGATCGCCCGCACGGGGTGCGTGCGCCGGCTTGAGCCGGCGCGGCGACGCGCCTATGTGATGGATCGTCCGTTTCTCAGAGCTAGCCTTTAGGATAGGCTTACTTTACATGCGTGGCCTAATCCCCCTCGAAAGCCGAGTGAATCCCATTTATTTCGAGCCTTAGCACCGGTCCCGACGGGTCGGAGTCCCTCACTCCGTTTGCTTTGGATTCCCCAGTTCTACCTTGAAAAGCTGGGAGGTCGGACTTGGCAAAGCGAGAGAAGCTTTTCAGCTGGCTCGCTTTGCAAAGTTTAGAGGAATTCGCAAAACGGGAAAAGCTTTGTAGCTTGCCCATTTCGCGACGTCGTGGAGAGTTTCCCTCTCGGAAATCCGGAGGGAAAGTATCTCATTTGCCTCGCCGGAGCAAAGGCGGCAGTCGCCGTTTCTTTTCATATATTGACCCTAGGTTCCCCCGGGCGAGGTCGTTAGTGCGGGAATGGCTCGCTATCACATTTGTATGCCTTGCATGTTGCTTGATACATTTGCATGTTGCAAGCTTGCACCTATACGTTACAGTTTGCACTTGCATCCCGATCGGTCGTCCCGACCCAATCGGTACCCTTTGCACTTCGCATTTCCCACGTGTCATACTTTTGCACTTTGCATTCTCCATGTGCACCCCGATCGGTCGTCCCGGACCGGTTGACACTAGCTGCACTTTGCATTTCATATTTGCACATCGATCGGTTGTCTTAGACGGTCGATATCACCTATGCTCTAATCGGCTATCCCGGGCCGGTTGGCGCGATATTTTGGTCCGACCGAATACTCTGACTAGGTCGACCAGCCACTTGCATCGTTGCATGTCCTGCATGTGTATGTATGCATTTCTGCATATTGCCGCATATAGGTTTAGCAATATTGCATTGGTCATATGTATGAGTTGCATATCTCTTCGGGCCGCTGCCGCCACGGCACGCCCATCGCCTCAGGCCGCTGCCACCATGGAACGCCCATCGCCTCGGGCCGCTGCCACCATGGCACGCCCATCCCTTCGGTCAATGTCGCTCGATACACCCACTTCGAGTCATCGCCTCATGGTACACTCGTCACTTGCATGTTTCGATCGGTTACATTTGCATTTGCCCGTTCGCATCGATAGTGAGCCAGACCCGTTAGGATAGTGACTCTCATGTCAGTCACGATGCCTTAACAAGCGTCGCTTGCCGGGTCGATCCCGGTGAGTTACCCTTTTTTAGTCATCAGGATTGACACGAGTATGACTGTGCTAAGGATCCAAAGGATCTAATTTGTGTCACCCATGCATGTTACGAGCTCGCATTTAATGGCCCTTACTCTAAAATATAAAATTACATATTTTCCTATTTATCACGTCTATCGTATTTTTAAATTTAAGCATATAGCAAATTTAGGCCGTATATGAGGCCGTCATTTTTAAAAGCTCATCCCGGATGACACTTATTAGACCCTTTGGATCCTCGTGGTGGGGCCGGCATGGCGACCCCGCCAAAGTCATACTAAACCCGGACTTGCCCCGCACTTAGATTCTAGGTTAATGCACTTTTCGTTAGATGGTGTGCTGTGCTAGGATTTAGGATGCTAGGTAGTCCTTTCGACACCTCCGGCTATTGTTATGTGCTCGTGTTGTCTCGTGCTAGCCACGTGTCACTTTTCTTGCTTTCGTCGGTGTGCTTGCATGTTTATTGTGTGTGATAGTATGTCGTGGCGATTTTTCGCAGGAGCCGTGCCTATTTACACACTCACACGAGTGCTATCATGAGGGAGCTCGTAATGATTTCTAACCCTTTGCTTGGCAGTGTCGTTAGCTCCCCCAATTACAAGGCACGGCTTGTTATTTCACGTTGCATGGTGTGCCCGCTAATACTTGTTTTATGCAGGTCGAGTCTTTATTTTCTTTTCTGGATGTATTTAATAGAGTCCTTAGGAAGAGTCTGTATCGGAAATAAGGTACGGGCACGGGTTTCGAGGCGGACGATGCACCGAACCATGTGACCAGGACCAGAGCAACGACTCGTGGCCCGTACCTTAAGTCTGAATCTTATATTTTTGTATAGATCTAGGACCGGGCATGTATATGCGGAGTCCGGCCGCCTTTATCGCTTTTCTGGATTATGTTGCCGGTCCAGGCGGCATTTGAATCTGTTTTTACTTTCGCTTTCTTTCTACGCTGATCTCGGGAAGCGCTTTATTTTGTTTATTTCCTGCTTTAAAGATCCTAATAAAATATTCAAGATAAAATTAAAATTTAGGATTAAAAGATTCAAGATTTTAAAGTCCGTCTTTATTTTCCCGCATGGCCTTCGGGCCGGATTTAAAAACGGGTTGCATTGCATGGCTATCACCCAAGTCATACCTAATAGGGCCTCCACAATACTTTAGGATTCTCTTAGATAATTGCATCATATTTGCATGTCCCGATGAGAAGTCCCCGTACTTCTTCAATCTGACTGGCCCAGCATAATTTTGAATATGTGGTTGTCTAGCTCACTTAGCATGTTAGGAGGCTCCCTGACCCAGACGGGGTATAAGCCCTCTTGTTGGAGTGTTTACAGCTTTGTAGCTGAACCTCCCATTCTTTTCCTTCCTGTGGCATCCTCGCCATTTCGGCAGGTGTGAGCCCCACCTCTTGGAACTCCAACTTATAGTCATAGGATAAAGTTTCGTTCCTTTTGACCTTAGGGCTACCGAGATTCCCCGTTGGGGTCACAATTCAAGGATTGTTGACCGGGGATCTCAGGACGTGTTGGGTCGACTACCTTCACGACCGGGTAGACTTAGGGTCCTAATTGCTTTGAATGATGGGTCTGTCGTACCCTGACTTAGCTACCTCTACCTTTTAGGAATACTCTTTCCATCCTCTCGACTACCTTTGTTGAGCCATTTCATTCCTTTGTCTTCGTTGGCATCATCTCGATGACCTAACGCCGATGAGCCGCCGCCCGTTTGGGATACGACGATTTGTCCTCTCGCCCTTACGCCCGGATGTGCTTTGACGTGTTGGGGTTCTCCATTGGGATGATATGGTTCTTTCGCGAGGTTCCGTATGCCGATGAGTCCGTTACTCTTGCGGGGATAGTGGGAGATCCATTCTCCACCCCGTGGTCTAACAGGAACTTTGAAAGCTTCGGAACATCCCCCCGTGAAATAACCTCCTTTTGTAGCCCCGTGCTAGTTGGCACTACCGAGTAAGCAAACCCCCTTGGATCAAGAGTATTCTCGGTACACCCTAAGATGTAATTAACTAAGTGGGATACGTCCCCTAGGAGCACTCTCGGCCCTGCAACGTGCACCTACACTCGACTCTCCGGTTATGGGTAGTTTACGTAGGTATTCTTTCGCGGATATCGGTTTAAGATACATTCGCCCGATGTTGTTTGGGCGAACACTCTTAAACCTATCCTTGCGAGGTTTATCGCACGTAAGCTCTCCACGTTTTGTGTTTTCTCTTGTTTGTCATTTTGTCGTATGTCACTTTCTATTCGGTTCCTCTCCTCTTCGAATCACTTATTTGATTCAGGAGGGAGATTTATTCGAATGGGGGAAGTATATGACGATCGACAGGTTGGCGACTCTTTCTAAAATAAAAGAGAGAAAAACGAACGAAAACAGAATGGCGACTCCGCTGGGGAGGAGGCTTTCTCTTCACCACGGGGGTTTTGCTCTTGCGAATTCTATTTATTCGCAAGATCAGCAACTCCTTCGGGGAAGAATCTGCCTCGTCTCGTATATGGAGTTGTCTTGTTAGGTATATGTGCCTATTCTGGGAATTATCGAGGGTAGTGCACTCTCTTCCTCTAAAGGGGTTCTCGCTTACACTTTTGGTGACCTAGCTTCTTTCTCGTCGAGATGTCACTATTGTGTCTTGTTAGACCTCGGACTTCGTATCCGTGCTTCGACTCGCTATGGTTAGCAGACTTAAGCACTTCGTCCCTTTTTCTACCCTCGACAGATCGGCCGCCGCATTTTCGCATGCATCGATGTCGTTGTACTTTGTTTCGATTGGTTTTTCTTTGACCTTTTTCTCTTTTCTGTTTTATAATCATTATCTCTTTCTTCTTGACAGACATGACGAGCGAAAAGATGGCTATGATTGCTATTGCTGTGGGAAACACTCTTTCCTTTTCCCCAAGTGTTTTCAGTGCTCTCGAAGGTACTATCACCTTCGGTTCTTTCGAGCATCCCGTTCGGATTACCATGGTAATCCTACGCCCGCCGAGGCGTCCGCTCCGTGCCCTCCTCCTCAAAAGGGGAGTCGTGCATATCGAGCTACCTCCGCTTCGCAGAGCTCGTATCGAGCCTGCCTCTCCTGCGAGGAAGAGGCCAGCCCTCGATAGCGATGCACTGCAACGCCCTTCAGTTTTCTCTAGACTGTCGGGTCGTTCTACTGTGTTCTCACGATTGTCCCTACCTTTGGTAGAGAAATCTTCATGCGACACTGTTGTCGCTACTGTTGTCCCTGTTGTGGGTCCGACACCTGTCCCTTCGGGTCCCTCTGAGGCTACTCCCGCTCCGAAGTTGGGTAGAGGGCCCGGAGGACCGCAAACGAGGATGTTGCGGATCCGGCCGCAAGCCCCTTCTATTGTTCCGGTTTCGGCCCAGGGGGAATCTTCGATTCCTCTGGCTGAGAATCAGTTTTCTGCTCTTTCTAGTTGCGTAGATTATGTTCCCGCCAGAATTGCTCGGAGGCTTTCCCCGCCTCATGATACGAGTTCTCTTCGATCCACTGTCCAGTTTGACCATTCTGCTACGGATTTTCTGACGAAGGAAATTGCCGGAGCGAGTTACCTTCATGAGAGGACGAGGTCCGGCTTCTAGGGAGAAGCTCTTGGCTCGGATATCAAAAACATCCGAGCATGTCATAGAACAACTCTCGACTATTCCTCACCCACGACGACCGCGTAGTAGGAGACCGGGGCCCTCCCGTTGGTCCGCTACGAGGTCGCGGTATCCGCGCTCTGACGATACGTACCACCAAGCCCGTTCGGGAGTCCCGAGAGGCCCCGGATATAGAGCTTGACGGGGCCATCCCGCAGCTCGGGTCCGTTCCTTTACTTCTACTTCTATAGCGGCAATGGCCGCAGCTCTTACCGTACCTCCTTCGTCGATGACAATAAAAAGAAGGGCTTGTTTGCTTATCGTTCTCCTACTTTAAGTCAGTATTCTGCTTCTACTGTTTTTGGTAGTGGAGCGAGATCCGGGGCGTACCCCCGCCGATACTCCTCACACTCATACATCAGAAAGGGTTATTGCCCTCCCAAGAGGAATTGGGTCCGAGAGGCTCCCACCGTTGCACCTCTCGTAGTTTCACCTCCTGTTGCAGAGGCTATTGTCTCAATCCCGGACGAGTTATCCCCCCGCCGATCACAACTTGGAGCTTTCTCGGTTAACCCCGAGGATGAGCCCGAATTCGATCCCGAGGATGATCCGTCATGCGGACTTTCTGATATTCCTGAACACTTCCTCGAAGAGGATGACCTCTTTGGAGAGGATCTTCACGATTTCGAGATGACAAGACACCACGTTCTCGTAGTGACCACTCGTGGTCAAAGATCTTCTACAGATGACCCGTCACATGATCTCGAGGAGGCCGACCGTCATGAACCCGTCGAGGTTCGGAATGTCCCCGCGATCGATCAAGGCAGCCTTACCCCCGAGGAGACTATCGCCCTTTTACAAGGTCGAATAGCAATCCTCACAACGCGATTGTTGCGTTACTGAGCCGAACGGCCGGGTTCGGCGCGAGCTTCACCTCCGACACGAGTAGAGACACGCTTAGTGACACCTATCGTGCCGCCCGAACCGATGAAGCATGTTCCTACCACGTCTTCTAATGATGCTCACCACGAGCAAACAACTTCTGACTCGCATCTACAATCTTTAATAGATTCAAAAGTCAAGGCTGCCCTAGCAGCTCAGCAGGGAGAGGTCATAGTGCGCCGAGGCAGGCCCTACCCCGAGGCATATGAATATACACCGTATCCTTTGGGGTTTGTCCCTCCGCGTTTCAAACGTTTTGAAGGGGTTGGTAACCCGCATCGACATATCGCCCAGCTTCCGAGCATCGTGTTGTAACATCGGTAATAATGACGCTTTGCTCCTTCGCCTTTTTGTCACTAGTTCGGGTGGATTTGCTTTCGAATGGTACGCCGATGTACCGAACGGCACCTTCAAGACGTTCGCCGAGCCGGAGGATGCTTTTGTAAAACGCTTTACTGGGGCTCAACAACGGGTCACCCCGAGTGACTCGATGTTATCCCAACGAAAGTCTAATGAACGTTTAGTTGACTTTGTTATTCGTCGGCGAAATTTGAGCATGAAATGTGAGCCTCCTCTCCAGGAGCAGCATGCAGTGGCATTGATAATGGGTAAAATAGAGGGACCCATTTCCGTATTACTGAAGATCACCCCTGTCAGGACTTTTGAGGAGCTGATAGAGAAGGTGGTCAACCTGCAAGACACTGCAGGGGCCTTGGTCCTCAAGGGTGATGACAAAACTAAGGGAAAGAAATTTTTTTCAGCCCTTCCTTTAAGAAGAATGGAAGAAAGCTTAGCTTTGACGACAGTAGATGGTAGACTAAAAAGGCCCATCCTGTCTGCCGAGCAAGCTCGCCCACCTTCCCAAAAATGGAAGGGTCAAGCGTCAGAGCAAAAGAAATCTCGGTCTTACTCCTTTAAAAGAGATTGTCTTAAAAAGATGTTTAAGAATCTCCTCAAACGAGGCATGCGGCCTTCCCAATCCAAAGAAACCCGAAGAAACAGAAAAGACTCGAGAGCCCGACTACCGCCCATACCATGTGCACTTAGGCCATGGGCTCGAAGATTGTTATGTCTTCAAAAATCGGCTTAAAGCCCGCTATCGAGTGGGGAGATAGAGATCCCGGAGCGATACCTAGAGAAACCTCCTCGCACGAGGATCGGCTAGAGTCATCGCGAGTCGTTTCACCACTTCGCTACTACTTCTTCCTCAACATGTGAGGTTTATGAACTTCCTTTTCCTTTTGTTGCCAATGTGAGCTCAGAGCAGGAGTATGTTCCCTCTGAAGCATTTTGTACTACTGATAAAGCAATAAAGAAAGACATTTCAGAGTATTCTTCTGCGTTGGTTGTTAGTTCTCATAGTTCCGATGCAGATATTGTTAGTGAGGAAGAGGAGCAATATCCATTGTTGCCCTCCTTTGATGGTGCTTACCGCATCTGTGATGACTTGAGCGATTCATCAGAAGATGTGGGTGAGACGTCATTTACTCAAGACTCTTCCATAGAACCCCTGTCCCCGGAGTGTCCCATCGAAATTGACCTCATTGGGTCCCCCGACAAGGATATTCAAGAAATCCGCCCGCGGAGTGACAAGCTCCTTCCCCGAGGGTGGCTAATCCTACCTCACTCAAGAAAGATAAGGAGATCATCACCCGGGAGATAGATGATCCCCATGAAGCTCTCGCTCGGAGTAAGGAGGCTAAAAATCTTACTAGCAAGGTAGATTATAATGTGCTAGCACATCTGAAGAGGTTACCGGCATCATTGAGTATCTATGACGCCCTCCTCCTATCCTCCGAATTAAGGGAGACTTTAGTGAAAGTTCTTTTAGAGCCTGAAGTCTTCCATGCCTATTACGCTGAGGAGAGGATGAGGGAGGCGGACCTTCCACAGGATATAGCTACCGTCACCTTTTCCGAGGATGATTTATTGTTTGGCACTGCAGACCATAATCGCCCTTTGTACATAACGACTATAAGTATACGGCACACCTCCGAACCGCATACCGGTTGATCCCGTGCATCCGTTAACATCATTCACGTGCGTACTTTGGAGTTGCTCTCATTGGGCACTCGAAGATTATGCTCCGATAGGATTATGTTGAATGGCTTCAATGAAAAGGGGCAAAAGACCCTAGTGGTCCATAACCCTTCCTCTCCAATTCGGAGAATTCAAAAGTGAAGCCAAGTTTCACGTCATTGATGGGAATACGTCCTTTAGAGCCTTGCTCGGGCGACCCTGGATCCATGAACATGGAATGGTACCTTCAACCCTCCATCAATGCATCAAATATATGCGTGGAGGAGAAGAGTTTTCTATCCTGTGTGACGTTCATCCATTCTCCGTGAATGAAGTCGGTGTATATGACGATGCCGAATATTATGTTCCACATAACAAGTCACCATTTCTTGCCTCTAGTTCCGCGGGACGTTCGCGTACCCCTCCTCCTCCTAGCCCTCGCCTAATGAAAGGTAAGGAGACAGAAAAGAGGGAGTCACGCACCCCACTCGTAACGGGGCCAACCAGAAGGCTCCCTATTCTGCCCGCCCCTAAAGTTACGATATGTATCGACTCTGATACAGATTCTGAGGAAGAAGAAGCCCTCCAGGTGGACAAACCTGGGTATTCACAAGGTGACACTCCATGTAGCTCTGATGAAGAGATCCTTTGGTCACCGCCACCGATGATGGTTCCTCGTCTGACCAGATTGACACTGACGGATGAGGTGCTCACTATCAACCCTGTACCACAAGGGCACTATAGAGATCCGACAACTCGCACGTGCTTCCACGGTTGAAGAGCTCAAAACTTTTTATGTACCTCCTAAACTCCGTGTCTAAGGAGAAAGGCATTTTGTTTTACAAAGTCGATTCGCATGTTACCGGATCCGGTGTAATGTCCCTCGATGATATGAATGAAAACGTAGAGGACATACCTCTGTCATATTATTGCTCGCCTCTCATTTCTAAATTATTAGATAATGGCTTATTGCCTGAAAGATGGCCTGTCCACCAAGCCAAATTGTGTAAGGCTATGTGGCAAAATAGGCTACCAGGAGACAGATCCGGATTAGGATATGTCAAGAAGCGGGGTAATGCTAAAATTCCCAAAGCTTCATGCAAAATGATCTCCTCACCTCGTGATAGCCAGGGAATCATTCCCCATGACGAGGAGATTGAGGTCAAAGAGGCCCCCCCCCCCGAGCTGGAGGATGGCGTCTCTTCGACCATTGACGAGTTGGTCGAAGTCAACTTAGGCACAATGGACGACCCTCGTCCCACATACATTAGTAAGTTCCTATCCGCCTCCATGGCCGCCAAAATTATGGAGATCCTCAGAGTTTCGGGACTCGCCTTGCTTGGAGCTATTCCGAGATGCCCGGTTTAGCACCAGAGGTTGTGGTCCACAATCTTTCTATTGATCCGAGTGTCACTCCCGTAAAACAAACACCTCGGAGGATGCGGCCCGAGATTGAGATGAAGGTTATTGAAGAAACCAAAAAGCTCATCGAGGCTGGCTTTATTAGGGAAGTTTCCTACCCTACTTGGCTCGCAAACATCGTACCCGTTCGAAAGAAGAATGGACAGATACGAGTTTGCATCGATTTTCGGGACTTGAATAAGGCTTGCCCGAAGGATGACTTCCCTCTACCAATCCCAGAGTTGATGGTAGATGTCGCCTCTACACATGCGATGTTCTCCTTTATGGATGGCTTGTCTGGGTACAACCAAATCCGGATGGCTCCGCAGGAAGAACAACATACGGCGTTCCGTACACCCATTGGCATCTTCTGTTACAAAGTTATGCCCTTCGGTCTCAAAAATGTCGGGGCAACCTATCAGCGTGCCATGACTCGTATCTTTGATGACCTACTACATCATGAAGTTGAATGTTATATCGATGATGTGGTTGTTAAAAGTCATTCCGAAGAGGATCATCTCACAAATTTAAGGACCGTCTTCGAACGTCTTAGAAAATTCGGTTTGAAGATGAACCCATTGAAGTGCGCCTTCGGCGTCTCTTCAGGGAAGTTTCTGGGTTTTATAGTTCGGCATAGGGGTATAGAGATTGACCCTAGCAAAATCAAATCTATCATAGAGATGGAGCCTCCTAAAAGCTTAACGCAACTACGCTCCTTACAGGGGAAACTCGCGTTCATTAGGAGGTTTATTTCAAATCTCTCCGGCGCTCGTCGTCCCTTCTCTCGCTTTAGCCAAGAAGGATGCCCGTTTCCATTGGGATAGAGCATGTCAAGATGCTTTTGAAGACATCAAGCATTACTTGCTCAATCCTCCAGTTTTGGCTGCTCCTGTTCAAGGAAAACCTCTTATACTCTACATCGCCGCTCTTGATGAATCGGTGGGAGCTTTGTTGGCTCAAGTTAATGAAGTCGGGAAAGAGGGCGCCTTGTACTATCTCAGTAGGCGCCTCATCCCAGCCGAAGTAAAGTATCCGCCAATCGAAAAACATTGTTTGGCTTTGATATTTTCAGTCCGGTAAGTCGAGACATTATATGCTCTCACATCATATTGATTTGATTTCAAGGGTAAACCCCTTGCAATACCTCATGACTCGCCCCACTTTAGCTGGACGATTAGCGAGATGGGCTATGATCTTATCACAGTTTGACATATCTTATGTTCCCCAACGAGCCGTCAAAGGACAAGCTTTAGCTGATTTTCTAGCGGCACATTTAGTCCCAGCCGACTCACTGCTAAATGATGACTTTCCGGATGAGCATTTGTTATCCGTTGATTCACCTGAATGGGAGCTCTATTTCGATGGAGCATCTTCCTTGAAGGAAGACCCTTCAGGATCTCTTCCGAGGGTGAAGGCCGGCATTGGCCTTATCTTTGTTTCCCCCGAGCGTGGTATTCTCCGCTATTCTTATAGTTTAACAGAACCACGCACAAACAACGAGGCGGAATACGAAGCCTTGATCCTTGGATTAGAATTAGCCATCCAAATGAGCATAACGAGGATCAAAATTTATGGGGATTCACAGCTCATTATCTGCAGTGTTAGGAACTTACAAAGTCCTCAAGCCGGATCTCTTGGTCTATCACAAGAGAGTTATGGCATTACTAGAGCACATCCCCGATGTCACTTTAGTTAGAATTGCTCGTTCACTAAATAGCAAGGCTGACGCTCTCGCTAAGCTGGCTAAAGAATTGTCTAGTCCTACTGGAGATCCTGTGACAGTTGTGATCCAAGATAGGAGGGTCCTATCACCAGTCTCTCTTGAGCCCATGAGTTTAGCCCCTCCGGAAGGAGAGGGTGTAGTCCTCTCTACTTCTGACGAGCCGTCTGCCGATTGGCGACAAGACATCACCTCATACTTGACGAAGGGCACACTCCCTGACGACCGCTCCCTCGCTACTCAGATACAAAAGAGAGCATTGTCGTTCACCATCCTAAATGACACCCTTTACCGACGCTCGTTTGACCAAATGTGGTTACGATGTGTTGGGAAGGATGAGATTCAAAAAATCTTAGTTGAAGTCCATGATGGTCTTTGTGGGTCCCATCAATCGGGCCCTAAGATGAAAGCTAAGATTAAAATACTTGGATATTACTGGCCCTCGATGACTATTGACTGCATAGACTATGCCAAGCGGTGTCATCATTGCCAGGTGTTCAGTCCAGTACCTCACCAGCCCCCGAACGCACTGCATCCGACAGTGGCGTCTTGGCCATTTGAGGCATGGGGGACTGATATCGTGGGGCCTATTGACCCTCCGTCCTCTAAAGGACATCGTTTCATACTCGCGACCACCGATTACTTTTCTAAGTGGGCGGAAGCCATCCCTACGAGGGAGGTCAAAGCCGACAACGTGCCTGCATTTTCTAAAGAACCATATTGTGTATCGATTTGGCGTGCCACGTCGGATCATTTCCGACAATGGTTCGGCTTTCAAAAATACCAAGATCAACCGATTTGCACGTCGACATCAAATCGATTGGAGATACTCCACAATGTACTACCCGAGAGCTAACGGCCCAGTCGAAGCTTTTAATAAGACCTTGGTGAATCTCATGAAGAAAACCCTTCACGCTAACAAGAAGGAGTGGAATGAGAGGCTTTCCGAGGCATTGTGGGCCTATCATACGACATACCGTACCCCGACTAGCTCTACCCCTTACGCTTTGACGTTTGGGTCCGAAGCAGTCCTTCCCTTGGAAGTTGAACTGCCTTCATTACGAGTTGCTCTAAGAAACAACATCACCAGTGATGACAATATTCGACTCGAGTTGGAAGAGCTCGATAGTCTCGAGGGAGTTAGGCTACAAGCTCAACAAAATCTTGAGTTATACCGCGCTCGCATGGCCGCAGCTCATGACAAATTGGTGAGACCGAGGACCTTCGTGGTTGGAGACTTGGTGTTAGTTCTACGCCGCCCGATTGTGGCTCACCGTCGAAGACATGGCAAGTTTGAGCCTACTTGGGAAGGACCTTTCGTGATCGACAAAGTCTACGAAGGAGGAGCTTACATGCTGATCGATGCAGATGGATCTCATCCAATGCCCCCTATCAACGGGCGATACCTAAAAAGATACTTTGCTTAGCTCCTTTCCATGTAACCATCGGACTTTATATACATAAATTTGCATTTTGTAATACATGCACTATGTAATTCGCATCTATGGAGCAATAAATAATATGCATTTTTGTTGTACTTATTACGTGAAATGCTTGCGAGGAGTATCTTGTATCTGCCAACAAATCATTTATAGTTCAAATTGATTTCGTGCGAGAGAAACCTTATTTTTCTCTTAATTAGATTGTCGGCTCGCATTTCGGGCAAAGTGGGAGTCCTACGAGCGGCTTATACCTGGCGCGGCCACCAATCTCTAAAAGAGAAGCCTTGCTTTTCTTCTACTTAGTCTTTTTCGATCTGCTCTACGTAGGGTCCAAAGACTACTACTCCCTCTTGTTGTGAGCATGTATATACACGTTCCATTCATTCTTATGTATGTGGAATACGTGTCTGTCTCGTTCTCCTCCAATGAACGCGATTGAAACCCTCCTACGGAGGCGATTTAGCTTAAAAGCTAGACAGTTATGTGGAAAAGACATCATAATAATTTGACTCGACTCTTTCTCCACGACATGAATAACCCTTATCGCCACATTGGGAAAATGTATGTTACATCGGCTACAATATTTTGCTTTCCTAGCAAATCCAAGCCTAAGCGGGGTATCTTTCGCATCCACATTTAAATCCAAGGTTGGATCACCACGATAGGTGTTTTGATAAGGCCCCCCCCCCGTTACACATGATGGGCTACACTTACCTTCTTCATATAAGGACTACCTTATTAGCCTCTAAGGAGTCTCCGATGAGGGTCTTACCTAATAGATCCTTGATCGAGATAAGTTGCATCAGTTAAACTACCTTAGTTAGTCACTGACTCATGTACGATCAAGATATTTTGATATCTGACGATACCATGACGTTCCATACGGTGAAGATCGCCTTGCTCTGTCTTATTGTCCTATCTCGGACTCGATATACTCGCTTTCGCTCGGCTAGCATTTGACGCTTCTCGAACCTTATGACGTTCTAGTCGGTTCCTTCATGAGGTGTCTCATCTCATGATGATTCCTTGGCTCCAAAGCACCTCCTACTGACCTTACGACCTCGTGGTCCGCTCTATTATGAGAACATCTAGTCTATCGACATCTTTGGCTTTGTCGCCGTCTTTTTCATTGCTTCTCCGACCACATAACGTTCTGAGCACGATGATCGGGTACCAGATAACCCAACCTTCTTCGTGAATCCCTTGAGGTAGAATGTAAGTCTCTTGGCATTTCACCTCATTATAGCGAGTATTCGAGGTCTCATACCTCGGTTGGATCTCGGGATCCGGTGTGAATCCCGGCGATTCCTATCCCGATATGATCATTTCGTACAACTATCCGGTTGGATATAAGTCCCTCGGCTTTCCCCTTCAGGTGTCTCACTCGACGAGAACCACGAGTAGGTGCTTGGTCGGTTTCTTACGAGGAGACATAACGGATGACTCGGGTTACATGAGATAACCCGACCTTCTCGCCTTGCGAATCCCTTAAGGCGTAATGTGAGCCCCTCGGCGTTTCTCCTTACTGTAGCAGGTGTCTGAGGTCACATACCTCGGTCGGATCTCAGGATCGGATGTGAATCCTAGCGTATTCCTTCCTGATACAATCACTTCTTACATCATTCGAGTTGGATATGTGTCTTTCGACATCCCTCCTATGCTTGTAGATAGATGACCTGAGTCACACGAGATGACCGGGCCTTCTCGACTAGTTATACTGTTTAGTCACTGAACTAGTCGCGGTTCTAGTTAGAATCCACCGGGCTCCTTAGCCTTCTGACTAAACTATGGGTGTTTCACTCGGCGGGAACCACAACGGATGCTTGGTCGGTTTCTTACATGGAGACATATCAGATGACTCGGGTTACACGAGATAACTCGGCCTTCTTACCTCGCGTACTCCTTAAGGAAAGATATAAGTCCTCGGCGTTTCTCCTTATTGTTGCGGTATTTGAAGCTTTGCGCTTCATCCACCCGATGGTTATGCCTCTACGGCCTCTGAACCACTTTTCCGAGTCACGCCTCTACGGCCCCTGAACTCATTCGTAGGTCACGCCTCTATGGCCCCTGAACCTAACCGGGCATGGTCATGCCTCTATGGCCTCTGAACCCATTACCAGGGTGGATATAAGTCCCATGTGCATTCCTCCCCATTCCCCTGGAAGTGGATATGGCTCCCGCGGCTTTTCCTCTCTAGGGTAATTGGCTCTTTTTGGTCGCTTAGGTTATGTAGCCTCATTACTAACCTAGGCTTGATAAAAATCGAGCGGCTTCCAACAAGTGCACTGCGCCTTAACTGCGCAGCACACTTGTTGGGGGTCCTTTGTTGGCATCAATTTTTGATGTTGCAAGCGTTGAATGTCCGCTCGAGCGCTATGGAACCTTGCTTGAAGCATGTGTTGTCTCTCGTAGCGCGAGACATTCACTTCAGACCTTTCGGCACGTGTTGAGGGGCACGTAGCTAGGGTCATTTCTCTAGGTTTTGGCTTTCGCTAGACGAAGGCCGGTCGGCATATCACACCTCAGATAGTTTCAGTTGGCCCAACATATATTACTCGCCGCGTCACGCAAATTGACTCAAATTTGGTCCGCCTACCGGCGAGCTCGTTCAGGTAACCCCGAACGACGAAATAGACCACGCGAGCGTATCCGGAACGTCGATATTACCTAGAAAGGACATCCGCTTCGCTGCGAGGTCGTACACGGGCTTAAAATATGTGAATTATTCTTTTTTGCCAATTGCTCAAAAAGTGGCCCGAACGGCCCCAAAACAACACCAGATGACGAAATGGACCACGCGATTGAGTCCGAAACGTCGATTTTACCTATAAAGGACATCTACTTCACTGCAAGGGCATATGCGAGCTTAAAAATGCGTGGATAATAATTTTAATAATATTGATATTATTATAACATAATTTGTATATATATAACATATTATACCTTACGCATATCTTTCTATCGCATCCCCAGCAGTTTTATATTATATATATATATATATATATATATATATATATATATATATATATATATATATATATATATAAACAAAAAAAAACTGTAACCTGATCCTATGTCTAGATAGGAAATAAAAAAAATTTTGCTGAAGCGTGATATCCTTCTTTCTCCACATGCAGGCTTAAATATATAAAATAAGTAAAAAGGGAAAGCATGCGTACTGACAAATTAAAAAGAAGAGGGTTTATCCTATATATATATATAATAAATATGATTAAAAAATTCTTATCTCTCCTATTCTCCTATCCATATTAAAGTCACGCTGCCCCTCTCTCTGTTATCAACTGCATGAGGCAATTAAAAAAATAATAAAATAAAAAAAAACTAATAATCCTGTAAAATCCTTTCCCTACCATGTGTCAAACTCACGCGTGCTCGCATGGGATCCATATTTGATCCTGTCACTAATAGCTTAAAAAATAAAAGAAAAAAAGAAGAGAAGTGGGGGGATATTATTTATGATTCCCTTGCAAAGTTCTGGGGGGACTTCTTCTGCTCAAAAAAAAAAAAAAGAGCGGAGACCAGTGCTGATTTTTCTTCTCCCTCACGCGAAGTTCTCTCCGGGGGGATCCTTCCTCGCTCTCGCGGAACCAGCCAGACACGCCTTCTCTTCCAGCTCCAAACGCTCCTCCATTTCTCTTCTCTCGAGAGAAGGATCCAAGAGCTCCGCTCTCTCTCGCGAAGCCTCCACTGCCTCTCCTGCTCTCGCGGAACCAAGCCCGCCGGCCTCCTTTCACTTTGGCGGCGACACCGGCGCAGCCGCCGGCGACCTACGCCTTCCTTCCAGCCTCCGGCGAAGCTTAGCGTCGGCATCATTCTCCTTTCTCGGCCAGCCGCATCTGCGGCATCCTTTCTCGTCGGCTTCCTCCAACTCCAGTGACGAGATCCCGCCGTTTAGAGCTCTCCCTCGCCGGTCTCCTTTTTCAGTCTAAGTCATCCTCTAGCTCGCCGGACCTCCGCCTCGCCGGTGACGAACTTGCGCCGAAGTAAACCAGCAAAATAATCATATATTCGGGCTCTCCATCGCACCTCCTTCGTTTTCGGCGTGCTTCGTTGTCAAGCCAACCTCCGGACAGCGGACGTCGTTACTTTTAGGGAGATTGCGAGGACCTCCTGCCGCGTGCGAAAAACTTCCTCGATCACCAACGGGCATCGTGCAAACATCGCGGCGGTATAATCTCTTGAAACTTGCATTTTGCTTCATAGTCGGCCGTAGGTTGTTGTTGGTAGGCGTGCGGGTTCGATCGCCCGCACGGGGCGCGTGCGCCGGCGTGAGCCGGCGCGGCGACGCGCCTATGCGATGGATCGTCTGTTTCCTAGAGCTAGCCTTTAGGATAGGCTTACTTTACATGCGTGGCCTAATCCCCCTCGAAAGCCGAGTGAATCCCATTTATTTTGAGCCTTAGCACCGGTCCCGACGGGTCGGAGTCCCTCACTCCGTTTGCTTTGGATTCCCCAGTTCTACCTTGAAAAGCTGGGAGGTCGGACTTGGCAAAGCGAGAGAAGCTTTTCAGCTGGCTCGCTTTGCAAAGTTTAGAGGAGTTCGCAAAACGGGAAAAGCTTTGTAGCTAGCCCATTTTGCGACGCCGTGGAGAGTTTCCTCTCGGAAATCCGGAGGAAAGTATCCCATTTGCCTCGCCGGAGCAAAGGCGGCGATCGCCGTTTCTTTTCATATATTGACCCTAGGTTCCCCCGGGTGAGGTCGTTAGTGCGGGAATGGCTCGCTATCACATTTGTATGCATTGCATGTTGCTTGATACATTTGCATGTTGCAAGCTTGCACCTATACGTTACAGTTTGCACTTGTATCCCGATCGGTCGTCCCGACCCAATCGGTACCCTTTTGCACTTCGCATTTCCCACGTGTCATACTTTTGCACTTTGCATTCTCCATGTGCACCCCGATCGGTCGTCCCGGACCGGTTGACACTAGCCGCACTTTGCATTTCATATTTGCACATCGATCGGTTGTCTTAGACGGTCGATATCACCTATGCTCTAATCGGCTATCCCGAGCCGGTTGGCGCGATATTTTGGTCCGACCGAATACTCGACTAGGTCGACCGACCACTTGCATCGTTGCATGTCCCGCATGTGTATGTATGCATTTCTGCATATTGCCGCATATAGGTTTAGCAATATTGCATTGGTCATATGTATGAGTTGCATATCTCTTCGGGCCGCTGCCGCCACGGCACGCCCATCGCCTCAGGCCGCTGCCACCATGGCACGCCCATCGCCTCGGGCCGCTGCCACCATGGCACGCCCATCCCTTCGGGTCAATGTCGCTCGATACACCCACTTTGAGTCACTGCCTCATGGTACACTCGTCACTTGCATGTTTCGATCGGTTACATTTGCATTTGCCTGTTCGCATTGATAGTGAGCCAGACCCGTTAGGAGAGTGACTCCCGTGTCGGTCGCGATGCCTTAACGAGCGTCGCTTGCCGGGTTGATCCCAGTGAGTTCCGCGAGTTAAGTCATCGGGATTGACACGAGTATGACTGTGCTAAGGATCCAAAGGATCTAATTTGTGTCACCCATGCATGTTACGGGCTCGCATTTAATGGCCCTTACTCTAAAATATAAAATTACATATTTTCCTATTTATCACGTCTATCGTATTTTTAAATTTAAGCATATAGCAAATTTAGGCCGTATATGAGGCCGTCATTTTTAAAAGCTCATCCCGGATGACACTTATTAGACCCTTTGGATCCTCAGGGTGGGGCCGGCATGGCGACCCCGCCAAAGTCATACTAAACCCAGACTTGCCCCGCACTTAGATTCTAGGTTAATGCACTTTTCGTTAGATGGTGTGCTAGGCTAAGATTTAGGATGCTAGGTAGTCCTTTCGACACCTCTGGCTATTGTTATGTGCTGTGTTGTCTTGTGCTAGCCACGTGTCACTTTTCTTGCTTTCGTCAGTGTGCTTGCATGTTTATTGTGTGTGATAGTATGTCAGGGCGATTTTCTGCAGGAGTTGTGCCTATTTACACACTCACACGAGTGCTATCATGGGGGAGCCCGTAATGATTTCTAACCCTTCGCTTGCGAGTGCTTGTTAGCTCCCCCAATTACAAGGCACGGCTTGTTATTTCACGTTGCATGGTGTGCCCGCTAATACTTGTTTTATGCGGGTCGAGTCTTTATTTTCTTTTCTGGATGTATTTAATAGAGTCCTTAGGAAGAGTCTGTATCGGAAATAAGGTACGGGCACGGGTTTCGAGGCGGACGACGCACCGAACCATGTGACCAGGACCAGAGCAACGACTCGTGGCCCGTACCTTAAGTCCGAATCTTATATTTTTGTATAGATCTAGGACCGGGCATGTATATGCGGAGTCCGGCCGCCTTTTATCGCTTTTTCGGATTATGTTGCCGGTCCAGCGGCATTTGGCCTCTTTTATTTATTCTTTTGGAGTGCTTTTCTGCTTTTATTTGCATGACTTGCATGTTTGAATCGTTTTACATTGTTTCTTTCTGTGATCTGGGAAGCGCTTTATTTTGTTTATTTCCTGTTTTAAAGATCCTAATAAAATATTCAAGATAAAATTAAAATTTAGGATTAAAAGATTCAAGATTTTAAAGTCTGTCTTTATTTTCCTACATTGCCTTCGGGCCGGATTTAAAAACGGGTTGCATTGCATGGCTATCACCCAAGTCATACCTAATAGGGCCTCCACAATACTTTAGGATTCTCTTAGATAATTGCATCATATTTGCATGTCCCGAGGAGAAGTCCCCGTACTTCTTCAATCTGACTGGCCCAAGCATAATTTTGAATATGTGGTTGTCTAGCTCGCTTAGGATGTTAGGAGGCTCCCGACCCGGATGGGGTATAAGCCCTCTTGTTGGAGTGTTTACGGCTTTGTAGCTGAACCTCCCATTCTTTTCCTTCCTGTGGCATCCTCGCCATTTCGGCAGGTGTGAGCCCCACCTCTTGGAACTCCAACTTATAGTCATAGGATAGAGTTTCGTTCCTTTTGACCTTAGGGCTACCGAGATTCCCCGTTGGGGTCACAATTCAAGGATTGTTGACCGGGGATCTCAGGACGTGTTGGGTCGACTACCTTCACGACCAGGTAGACTTAGGGTCCTAATTGCTTTGAATGATGGGTCTGTCGTACCCTGACTTAGCTACCTCTACCTTTTTAGGAATACTCTTTCCATCCTCTTGACTACCTTTGTTGAGCCATTTCATTCCTTTGTCTTCGTTGGCATCATCTCGATGGCCTAACGCCGATGAGCTGCCGTCCATTTGGGATACGACGATTTGTCCTCTGCCCTTACGGCCCGGATGTGCTTTGACGTGTTGGGGTTCTCCATTGGGATGATATGGTTCTTTCGCAGGTTCTGTATGCCGATGAGTCCGTTACTCTTGCGGGGATAGTGGGAGATCCATTCTCCACCCCGTGGTCTAACAAGAACTTTGAAAGCTTCGGAACATCCCCCGTGAAATAACCTCCTTTTGTAGCCCCGTGCTAGTTGGCACTACCGAGTAAGCAAACCCCCTCGGATCAAGAGTATTCTCGGGTACACCCTAAGATGTAATTAACTAAGTGGGATACGTCCCTCAGGAGCACTCTTGGCCCCGCAACGTGCACCTACACTCGACTCTCCGGTTATGGGTAGTTTACGTAGGTATTCTTTCGCGGATATCGGTTTAAGATGCATTCGCCCGATGTTGTTTGGGCGAACACTCTTAAACCTATCCTTGCGAGGTTTATCGCACGTAAGCTCTCCACGTTTTGTGTTTTCTCTTGTTTGTCATTTTATCGTATGTCCCTTTCTATTCGGTTCCTCTCCTCTTCGAATCACTTATTTGATTCAGGAGGGAGATTTATTCGAATGGGGGAAGTATATGACGATCGACAGGCTAGCGACTCCTTCTAAAATAAAAGAGAGAAAAACGAACGAAAACAACAACATAATCCTTATTCCAGGCATTGGGTATGAGATTGCATAACAATTTCTCACCTAATTTGTCACTTGCATGTTGTCATCTAAAGAAGTAATATTAGCATTAAAGCGTTTATTCCAATTCAATAAACATCATAATCCTCATTCCAGGCATCTGGTATGAAATTACATATCAATTTCTCACCAGATTTGAATATCACTTGCATGATATCATCTAAAGAAGCAATATTAGCATTAAAGCCTTCATTTCAATTCAATAAACAACATAATCTTCATTCCAGGCATCAGAATGAAATTGCATATAAATTTCACACCTGATTTGAATATCACTTGCATGACATCCAGAACATGAGTAAGGAGAATAGTAAACCTTCAAAAAATATACCTTCTTTTCCTATATACATAAGAAACTCTCATATAAACAGCATAATCCTCATATATGCATAAGAAACTTTCATGAGGATTATGTTTCAAGGCCGACTACCAAACAAAGGTAATATTTTAGGAAAAAGCTAATATGTTAACCTCGAATTGTGTAATTATAAAAGTTTATGTAGTTTTGACATATTCACATTTATTCAATTGCAAGCTTCTACTAAAAGCAAAGAGTGGGAACTACTGATGGAAACATTATTTATAATGGATTATACTTCCATTACGCATGATTTTTGAAGTGCATTACCACAAAAGCTAATATGTTACCAAATGCATGAGGACCGACTCCCATTTTCAGCAAAAGGTAAAGAATTCAGCGAAATAAATATTTGAGCTCGTGCTTCAAGCCCGACTACCAAACAAATTTGCATTAGAACAAAACAAATTTGCGTCGGAAACACAATTTAACGACATTAACCACACCATTTGACAGGGAAAGAGGGCAAGACCTAGCCCCACTTTCCAAAAAATTCTGCCACAATGATCAATATATATCATCCATTAACACATATGTCACAATTACATGAGCACTGCCACAATTCCTTCTCTGACTTGAAGCAAACACTCACCAAAAAGTATGATCAAGGAGATTGTAGTAACCAAACACCAAAAGTATGATCAAGCAATTTCTGTTTCTGAGTGGCAGTAAACACTATGCAAATTGATAATAAAAATTGCATACGAATTGACTGGTATGTGTGTAATTGCCCCATTATATTATAATCAATCCTCTGAATTTGATTGAGATAAAATTCAGATTCATAGGAAGCAAACGCTCTGTATAATGCATGTTCCAGGAAGCAACCTATGTAGCAATGAATCACAACTTCTTTTTATTTTTTCCTTTTTGGTTTCATAGAACATATGTAGCCACTTGTGCATTTTAGTGAATACCAAGCCTCATAAATATCCAATAATCTGAGGCAATCAAATACTGTAATACTTTATCTCTATTTGCAAAGTTCAGAACCTCTCACTCTCGATCTCTCTATCTTCTCCCTTCCCGTATATGTTATGAATTTACGGGTACACCCTAAACACTCCATTAATGTACATTTCGGAGAAATGTACATTATTTGAGGCGAGAAGGAGTAGAAGGAAGAAGGAATAAGTGAAAATGTGAGGGTCGAAAACCTACAGCAGAAGGAAGATAGTGAAGGGCGAGAGTAGGGATTTTCGTTACAAAAACATACCTCGATGTCGATCACCGTGAGAATTGAATGAGCAGAAGGAAGAAGGAAGATCGGGAGGGTGAGAGCGCAGAGAAGGGCACAGTCGGAATTTTTATTCTAATGCGATAACTTCACGCAGGATGCGGGCCTATTCCCGCTCCACCCTTTTTAACAAATTTGTGGATCAGATTATCGGCATGACACCAATACACTTGACCAACGTATTATTCAAACACCGCAACAATATTTTCAAAACACGGCCGCAATTCAATAAGCTGCCCCAAACATGCACTAAGTCGAATTTGATATCGCCGAGTTGCTTTACACCTTTACCCCAATCCAAAGGCATTCAACGATACGATAGTCATTAATGCGCGAGAGGAGCTGTGAAGCATAAATTCAATCCAAGAGTTCACTCTCATTTGCTTGGATTGTGCAAAATTAACACAAACGTGCTTCCTTAATTTAGGTAATTGATAAGGTTGATTTTGCAAATTTTACCAAATCAAATAATTAGACTATTTTATAAAAGTATTTTATTGGTGTTAAATAGTTTTACTGGCTGTACCCGCTGGCAAATGTCAATGTCGGCTGTGGGCCAGTAAGTGTGTGCGCGCAAGACGCGCGGAGGCCGCGGCGTGAGATTTGGACGGTCGAGATAGAATCAAGAAAAGTCCAAGCTGTTTGGTGTGCCGACGGCAGACTTGTCTTATCCAATCACTTATTGTAATATTTTATTTTACACTTGGAAGGCGAACGATTGGCCAGTTATAATATTAGAAAAATAACATTGGCTTCTTCTATTTTGACTTTTTTTTCTTCTATTTTGACTTTATTTTATGTTATCTCCTTTTTTTGGGGAAAAATTTGGGTCTGTAGAGCATACGCAGAGATGCGTACGTAAAAATGTACACGGGAGTTACACGGGGATTACACGAGAGTTACGCTGACTTATAACCCTCTTGTACCTCTCGTGTAGCTCTCATGTGCAAATGGATGAAATAGAAGCACGAGTTACAAGTGAGTTACACAGGAGGTACAAGGGGATTATAACACACTTGTAATCCCCTTGTAACTCCTGTGTAACCCGATATACTTTTTTACGTACGCATCTCTGCATACGCTCTCCGGACCCAAAATTTTTCCCCCTTTTTTATAGTGATTTTTATTTTTTAAATTAAATATATAATAATCTATGCATTATTATTAGGTCATTTAGATACATATGATAAAATTTTTGAATAAGATAAGTGGTAAAATAGTTCCCTGACTTTTTATGAGGCTAATTTTAATCCCAGAATTTATAGTTGTCAATTTATTACGGTATTTTTCGTGCATATAACAATATTTTTATCATGTTCAGTTCGTTTATATATCGAGCGCAAATATATTTTTTGTGTTCGACTCATCTGCTTAGAGAATGAATCGAATACGAGCTATTTAATGAGCTGAATACGAGCTGTTTTCGAACAATAAGACGTTTTGACAGCCCTAATCTTGCATAAGTAAAATATTATCATTATAAAAATTAAAATTTAGATGTTAAATATGTAAATATGTCAAATTTTCTCTTATATATATATGTAAATCTCTCTAGTTATTTTCATGGCAGTCATATAGTTAGTTGTAATTTAGTGAGTAGTAACATTTTATTTGAATTTAACGGAAACTAGTCGACATGACCTATTAGCTAGAAAAATATTTTATTTACAGAATAATTCGAATTACATTTTTAATAATATATTATGCATCATTTAAGAGTTATTTTAGAAATAGTATATTGGAGTACTCTTATAACATAATGATTACAATGTTTTTAGCACCTCCTTAAATTTATATGTATATAATGTTTTAGGAAATTTACATGCGTGATGTATACTAAAATCAACATTCATGAATGAAAGTTCACACTCAATAGTCCTCGTGAGTCTATAAAGCCCAAACGTCGAAAAGACAGAACTCTCGTTAAAGTAATCGTGAGGGTAGCCTGCCAACCAAACTCGTTGTTGAGCTAGTTGTATTGCACTAGCTGTTGAGCTGACCTGCTAAGCTATCTTTGTGAACTAGCTCACCGAACTGGCCTGTTGAGAAATTTAGGGCAAAGTAACGCAAGAATCGACGCAATCCAGAAGAACACAAAGAGATTTAACGAGGTTCGGCAAAGATGCCTACGTCCTCGGGAGCAGAGCGGCGACTATCTTTTCACTAATCGAAAAGAGTACGAATACGAGATTCGAGCAACCATAAGCACTGGGGTCGCTCTCAGGCCTATTTATAACGATGCAGTACTGATATGTAATTACCAAATTACCCATGTACTAAACCGCGGGGTCTTGCCCCCGCACCCCCAACCCACATAATAAACTCCCCAGATTCGCTCGCTCCGCTCCAACCTTAATTCCATATTAGGTATATGAGCCATACCTAACAAATCTCCACCTTGGCGAATATCCAGGCCCTTCAGGAGATAAATACGCAGGAGTTTCTCATGCACCAATGTGAGTTGGGCCACCATGCTTCTCTAGCAATCGTGGATGCTCAACAAGTCCAAGCAATGCAAGAACTTGTTGATAGTAACCGGCTTGGTCGACATATCAGTCGCATTCTCATCGGTATGAACCTTCACAACGATATCTCTCCGAAGTAATCAATTCTCTGATCTTGTGATACCCGATATCAATGTGCTTAGTCCTCGCACGGTACACCTGGTACTTAGCCAAGTAAATAGCACTCTGACTATCACAATGCAACTGAACTCCACCTTGCTCAACGCCCTGTTCCTTCACTAGCCCTCTTGTAGACCTTCTGCCATCTAAATCACCTGCATAGTCTGGCACCCATTTGCACCCAATAGCCTTCTTTCCCTTAGGAAGCTGAACTAGCTCCCATGTGTGATTTTTCTGCAAAGACTCCATCTCCTCAACCATTGCACCCATCCGCTTCTCTTTCTCCTGGCTGGTGATTGCCCCTGGAAAACTGGCTGGATCATCACTACTGATGTAAAGTGCAAAAGAGACCATGTCTTCACAACCCAATCTACAAAGAGGCTTTATATTAGTGCGTCTCTGTCTATCTCTGGCTAGATTGTAATCCTGCAGATCATCTGGAATGGAATCACAAGGTGTCGGATCTGAACCTTCAACCCTCTCAGCTGTTACTAGATGTTGTTCTAGATCCATCTGCACTTTCTCTGAACTGGAACTGTTCTCTGACACCTTGTCTTGATTCTGCTGCAACATGGATTGCTCATCAAAGACTGCATCTCTATCGATCACCGCCTTCTTCGCGATAGGATCCCAAAACTTGAATCCTTTCACACCTTTCTTATAGCCGAGAAAGATGCACTTCTTGGATTTTGGATCAAGTTTCGATCTTTCATCTTCGTGTACATGCACATAGGCGGGACAACCAAAAATTCGTAAGTGATCGAACTTAGCCGGATTACTCGTCCATACCTCTTCGCAACCTTGCCACCTAATGAAGCCCGAGGTGATCTATTGATGAGATAGCATGCCATATTCACGACCTGCGCCGAAGTTTTTGGGAAGCCCTGCATTCAGTCTCAAGCATCTTGCCCTCTCAGCTAAGGACCTATTCATCCTTTCTGCAACACCATTCTGTTGCGGTGTCTTCCGAACTGAAAAATGCCTCTGAATTCCATGCTCCTCGCAAAACTTCTTAAACTGTGAATCTGTGTACTTTGTGCCATTATCAGATCTCAGATACTTGATCTTTCTACCAGTTTGGTTCTCCACCTCAGCTTTCCACAGCTTGAATTTAGAGAAAACTTCAGATTTCTGCTTCACCCAAACTTTCCTAGAAAAATCATCAATAAAGGTAACATAATACCGAGATCCTCCCACTGATGCTTCCTGGTGGGGCCCCATACATCAGAATGCACATAATCGAGAATCCCTTAGTTATATGCTTTCGAGTCATAAAATTTACTACGATCCGTTTTCCAAGAACACGAGAACTTACGAAATCCGACTTACGACTTTTCACACCATGCAGCAAATTCCTTTTATGCAATTTCGCCATCCCACGTTCATCGAGATGACCCGGACGCATATGTCATAGCTTTGTACTATCATCATCGACTCGACGGAATGAACTCCACCTACATGCTGTACTCCACGACGAGTTTGTAACGGTTAACTTTCCTTTCATCGCGATCGAGTGCACCCTTCACAATCCTGATGGTTTCCCTATCCTCATCTGCCTTAGGAATAAAACCATTTCGATGTAGAGTGCCCAAGGAAATCAGATTCTTCTTCAAATCTAGAATATGTCTGACATCACATAATGTTCTAACTGTGCCATCATACATCTTAATTCTAACTTCTCCAATACCAGCAATATTGCAACATCTATCATCACCCAAATAGACTGAGCCAGAATTAGTTGACCTATATGAAGTAAACCACTCCCTGTTAGGTGTTATGTGATAAGAGCACCTCGAATCGAGAATCCATGCATCCGTTAGCCGAGTTGATGATACTGAAAGCATATCACCATCACTGGCATCTGAATTTTCACCCTGCACCACATTCACAGACTTCGATGATACATCATCTTTCTCATCAGTCTGTTTCTTCAGTTTTGGACAATCCCTCTTCATATGACCTGGCTCCTTGCACTTGTAGCAACGAATCGTCTGTTTGCCTTTAGACTTGGATCTGGAATTTCGCCTTCCAGATCCCTCATTCTCTTTCTTCCTTCCACGATCTTGTTTAACCTTAACATATAAACTGTCGCCATGAGAGTTTTCCCCTGCATTCTGCTTCCGCTGGTTGTGAGCCAACAACGCTGCAGTAATCTCATCAACTTTAATAGTTTATTTCCCATATGTCAGAGTAGTCACCAGATTTTCATAGAAAGAAGACAACAAACACAACAAAATCATCGCTCGGTCTTCATCCTCAATATTCACATCAAGCCTTGATAAATCCGTGATTATTTGATTGAAGCCATTAACGAGCTGCGCCAGATCAGAACCTTCCTGTATCTTCAGCCCATACAACTTTTGCTTCAGATACAATTTATTCGTCGGGGATTTCGCCATAAATTGAGTTTCCAATTTATTTCATATCTCCCCTGGAGATTTCAGATTCATCACGTGGTACAAAACTTCATCTACCAGACACAGTCGTATGGTTGTTGTCGCTCGTTGTTGCAATTCTTCCCAATCTTCATCCTCCATGGCATCTGGTTTTGTTGCCCACAAAGCTTCGGGATTCGCTCATTGTGCTAACAAATCCTTCTCCCGTGTTTGCCACAATCCAAAGTTACCAGTTCCATCGAACTTCATCACCTCGAATTTTGCACCAGAAATCGCCATCTGAGATTAATCCTGCAAAAAAACTTTTCCTGCAAGAAAGAAAATTGCAACGAACTTTTCTGCACAAATTTCTCTCAAACGGAATAATTTTCTGATTAAGTACTCAATCAGCTTAATTAATCCTCCCTTAACACAAGGGAATATGATTAAATGCCTTTCTATAATTGAGAGATTTTCCTTCTTAATCATTTTCCCGAAAAGCTCCTCCGCGGCCCAGCACAGGAAAGATATTTCCCTTAATTAATCCTGTTAATTAATCTGGCCTTAATTAACGCTTAATTAAGTCATGCCAGCCAAGCAAAATTAGGAAGCTGCCTTTTATGCCACTAGCAAAAAAAGAAATCAAGAGGAAGGAATATTCCCTGAAGTGAAAATCAAGATTCCTCCTCTTCCACCTACGCGAATTTGTTTTTTTTTCCTGCTCGTCGTGAACGATGTCGCGAAAGCTTGATTCGCAATCGCAGGCTTTGCGTCACCGGGGTCCGGTCGCGGCGCCTTCCTCCTCCGTCAGAAACACTGGTCTTCTCGTGTGCGAGATACGAACCTCGCGCGAACAACTGCCGTCGCGAGAACCTGGTTCGCCCGATCTCTTGCCTTCACGAACGATCGTCTTCGTGAATCCTTGCCAAACCCGCCGAATTTGCACCAATTCGTGCCAAACCTTCCAGCCGCGCCTCCGTCTTCCACGATTAGCCGACGATCCTCCTATGTCACCAACAGTCTGCTACGCCGAACCGCTTTCGACCTGCGGCACGGGTCGCGAACACCGTGAAAACCCTCGTCGTAAACTCAGCGAGATGCCACTGTTCGCCTCCGCCGAAGCCCTCCGATTTTGCACCGAATCGAAGGCCCTAGCCGAGCAAAAATCCTCGAATTTGTCTTCCTCCCTGCGCCATCGATCTCTTCTATGCCCTCGAACTAGGCTCTGATATCACTTGTTGAGAAATTTAGGGCAAAGTAACGCAAGAATCGACGCGATCAGGAAGAACACGAAGAGATTTAACGAGGTTCGGCGAAGATGCCTACGTCCCTCGGGAGCGGAGCGGCGACTATCTTTCATCTAATCGGAAAAGAGTACGAGAATACGGGATTCGACCAGCCAAGTCCTGAGGGCTGCTCTCGAGCCTATTTATAACCATACGATACTGATATGTAATTACCAAATTACCCATGTACTAAACCGCGGGGCCTTGCCCCCGCACCCCCAACCCACATAATAAACTCCCCAGATTCGCTCGCTCCGCTCCAACCTTAACTCCATATTAGGTATATGAGCCATACCTAACATGGCCTAATCATTCCATATAACGAATTGATCAATCATATTCACTAGCATATGTAGTCTTCTGGTGATCCTCATAACTATATAAACACAAAATTGAAGACTGACATCAATGATTGACATGTCATATTCCATTTATGAGTAGATTATCATGTCATCAACTTACCGTAGACATATTTTCATATTATACGGCTTATATTTTAATATTTTTTGTACATGTATAGAAAAAATGGGAGAGAAATTGGAAAGAGGGAACACTCTCTTCAGGATTTATTCTAGGTATTTTGCACAGCGACTCCCGCAAAACTCTTCAAGAACTCTCTTTCTATTGGATCATCTCATCCGCTCTATCAAAGGTGGATCGAAAAACTGAATGTATAGATCATGCCTGCATAATACATTCATTTAAGCAGCGATGATGATGGTGATTGCTGACGGAACAACGAAGATTATTAATGAAAACTGGAGGTTTGAGTTTAATTTTGTTTATCAACTAATAGTCTGTTTGGGGCAGTTTGCAATTGTTTAAAGAAGTAATTATGGAGCTGCTATAGAAAAAATAGTTGTTTAAGAAGCTATGGTGGTTATTATAATTTTTTATTATTTTCCAAAAATTATACCACAACTTTTTGTCAACCATCTGACTTTGTTAGATCAAGTTGCAAAATAAAACTTTTCCACAACTTCTTGAGCAAGCATGCAAAACATAATTTTGCTAATGCCCCAAGATATTGTGGTATATATATATAAATAAAATAACGATTGAAGACGAAGCAAAAAACATGAGAAAAAATCACACTACAAAGAACACACAGATTTACGTTGTTCGATAATTTTTTCCTACGTCCACGGACTTGCAGAGGATTTTATTACTTGAAAAATTTACACCGTTAATCGCCTCGGTGATTACAAGAAAAGACTTTCTCTTTTTTATCTCTCTCACTACCCGTGAGCAACAACACCAAAGAGTATAACAAGAAATAACACACCTTGCGATCCTTCTCCTTCACGTAAGCTTCACACCGAAGCAAATCTCACGAAGGGGAGCCACACAGAACTAGCGATTTGGACTTCCAGCCAAGCCTTATGAGATGCCTTCATGTATTCCTGTTGCCTACCGCCTGATTCAATCAAGCATTGCTCCTTCTTTCTCCGGTATGTAGTACTGTCGAAGAACAAAAACACCGAAGCCAAAAAAGGGCGAGCAACCACCTTTCGATTACAACTTCTTTTGCGAAACTTGGAGAACCGCCTTGCATGTAGCAGTTAATCGCACAAAATGAAGGCTCTGATTCGCGACTTTAATGAGCGGGTGGTGTCGCTTCGCGGGAAAAAGGCGGGAGCAGTTCGCGACACTAAAGAGCGGACACAAAGCGAAGCTTCGCTTTGTGGGTGACCAGGCGGGCCAAGCGGAACATGTAATGCTTTTAATGTTTTTTTTCATGAAACCGGGTTCCACTACAACAAATCTCCCGCTTGGAGAGTGGTTGATAGGCTACAATGTCTTTCTTCCTCAAACTGATATCCTCCACTGGCGAGGGCGCCCAATTCTTCAAATGTGATATCATTCACCTCTGCAACTCAAGAACCATGTCTTCACACCAGAAGACCAACTGAGGCTACGCACAGCTTCAGTTTCTCAAGAGTAACACTCTTTGTCAACATATCAGCAGGGTTCCACTTCCACAAATTTTCTCAAGCAACAATTTTTCGTCATCTAATAATGACCGTATGAAGTGATACTTAATATGAATGTGCTTGGTCCTGGACTGAAATGTTGGATTCCTGACAAGAAATATGACGATCTGACTGTCACTGTAGAGAATGTACTTTTGATCCTTCTTGCCCAATTCTTCCATGAAGTTTTGTAGACATATCATTTCCTTTGCAGCATCTGACACTGTTATATACTCTGCTTCTGTAGTAGACAACGAAACTGTCTTCTGCATATTAGAGCACCATGATACTGCAGTTTCACCAAAAGTATAAATATAGCTTGTAGTGCTCCTTCTAGTTTCAATAACTCCAGCTAGAACATCATCAACATATCCCCGTACCTCTAAACTCTTTTATGATAAACACAAGCAAGTTTCTGAAGAGCATCTTAGGTACCTCAATATCCACTTCACTGCTTCCCAATATTCATTTCTAAGATTACTCATGTATCTGCTAACAACTCCCACTACATGGGCAATATCCTGTCTGGTGCAAACAATAACATACATAAGTGAACCAATAGTTGAAACATAAGGAACCTTACTCCTTGGGTCTCGTTCCTCCTCTGACTTGAGTGACTGATTCTTGCTGAGTCTGAAGTGACCGCCCAAAGGCGTGCTAACTAGTTTGGCCTTATCCATATTGAACATGCTAACTAACTTTTTCACATACTCAGCCTGAGAGAGTCTCAACGTGTCTCTGACTTTATCTCTGACAATCCTCATGCAAAGGATTTGCTTTGCAGCTCCTAAAACCTTCATTACAAAGTGCTCTGACATCTGCTCATTCATATTATTGATCTCATCAATATTAGCCCGTACAATAAGCATATCATCCACATACAGCAGTATGATGATATAGGAATCGTCAAAATACCTGACATATCAACAATGATCTATCTGACATCTGTTGTACCCTGTATTGAGCATGAATTTATCAAACTTCTTGTACCACTGTCTGGGAGATTACTTCAAGCCATACAAGGTCTTCTTCAATCTGCAAAACGATTCTTCTTATCCCTCTACCGCGAACCCTTCAGGTTGGTGCATGTAGATGTCTTCTTCAAGGCCTTCATGAAGAAAGGTTGTCTTCACATCTAACTGCTCAAGGAAAAGATCTTCAGTAACCACCATAGACAATACCATTCTGATGATTGTAAGCTTCACCACATGAGAGAAGATCTCAAAATAATCAATGTCATGCTTCTGCTGAAAACTTTTTACAATAAGTCGAGCCTTGTACCTCTTACTGCTATTATGCTTAGTCTTCACCCGGTACACCCACTTGTTGTGTAATTCTTTCTTCCCTGGTAGAAGATCTATCAACTCCCATGTCTGATTTTCTAACACAGAATTCATCTCCTCCTTCATGGCCAGCTCCCACTTGCTTGAATTTTCATCTTTCAAGGTTTCTTCATAACTTTATGGTTCTCCACCATTTGTCAACAGAATGTAGTTCAAAGTTGGGGAGTAACACTGTGGAGACCAACTGGCCCTTTCTAACCCGTGAACTGTAATTGTAGGGGTAGACTACTCTAAAACTGACTGCAGAATAACAGGAATGGGTGCCCCGGACCCACTCTCCTCATCACCTGCATCTCTGCCCTGCACTGTGACCTCTGGTAAATCATTAAATCTTACCAACTTAGATTCTTGCAGTGTTGTTTCAGAAACTGTACTGGACTTGTCCTTGTACATAACACTTTCATTAAAAATTATGTTCCAGCTCCTTATGATTTTTCGATCTTTATCATCCTAGAAACGATACACAAATTCATCGTCTCCATAGACAATGAAGTAACATTTATTTGACTTAGCCTCAGTTTATTACGAGCGTCTGGATTAATTAGAACATAAGAAAGACAACTAAAACTTTTAAGGTGAGAAAATTTGACATCTTTTCCACTCCAGACTTCCTCAGGTAATTCACAGTTTAATGGAACAAATGACCCTCTGTTTATCAAATAAAGCTGCGGTCTTACGCTTCACGCACGAATGTAGGTGGTAGTCTGGCATGTAATCTCCTGCTTCTAGCCCGCTCATTAATTGTCATGTTCATGCGCTCTGCAACACCATTTTGTCGTGGTGTTCCTGGAATGATCTTCTCAATTTTGATGCCCTGAGCTGCACAATATCCTTAAAACCACCATTAATGTACGCACCATCATTATCAGACCTCAGACATTTCAGCTTTAAGTCTTTCTCTGTCTCAACCATGGCCTTCCAAGTTCTGAACACACTTAATACATCAGATTTATGCTTCAAGAAATAAACTCATACCTTTCTGATATGATTATCAATAAATGTGGCGTAGTACCGAGTGCCTCCAAGAGATGACACTGAAGAAGGTCCCCACACATCTGTGTGTACAAAATCCAGCTTTCCTGTCTTTGGCGTCCTGCCACTTTTCAAGAAACTGAATTTCCTCTGTTTCCTCATAATGCAACTCTCACATATGTTGAGATCAACTGACTTCAGTTCTGGTAGCTTGCCTTTAGACTGAAGTTTATTCATACCCTTCTGACTCATGTGGCCAAGTCTGCAATGTCATAACTCTGTTGTGCTCTCTGCAACAGTTGTATCAACACTGTTAATTAAACCAGTAGTCATATATAGTGTACATGTTTTTCTTACCATGAGCCAGTACTAGTGCTCCTTTAGTAACCTTTCAAGTGTTATCTGAGAACACTATTGAATATCCACACTCATCAAGCTGCCTAACAAAAATGAGGTTCTTCTTTAGTTCAGGAATGTGTCTGACCTTTTGCAGTGTCCACCTGTTCTTGTTTGGAAGTGCAATGTCGATGTCTCCCATTCCTACCACATTGAAGGCTTATCCATCTGCCAGATATACTTTCCCAAAGTCACCTGCAACATAATTTTGCATCAACTCTCGATGGAATGTTGTATGAAAAGAAGCCTCTGAATTCAGTATCAAGTCATTAACATAACTATGAACTGTCAGTAGTATTGCATCTTGTGATTCTTCAGTTACCACATTTCACTGTCATTCTCCGTCTTCTTGGGATTTCTGCAGTTTCTCTTTATGTGGCCAGTTTTGCTACAATTCCAGCAAGTTACTTTCTGACCAGGCCTTGACTTGTTTCTGTCTCTGTGCTTTGATTTTGATATTCCCTTGTTTGACTTCATGTCATGTGATCTCCCTCTGGAATCAATATTTAGTGTCAAAATCGAACCTGAGATCTCGCTAGAATCATTCCTGCGAACCTCCTCAGCCAAAATAAAATCAAGAATATCATCATATTTCAGTTTAGATTTACCTATAGAGTTGATAACACTCATCCCATAGCTTAACATTGTTGTAATGATAAATGACAGATCAGTGTACGTATCTCATCATCAAATTCAACTTTCATGGACGATAATTGATTTGTGATAATATTAAAATTATTCAGGTGTTGTACAACAGACGTACATTCTGCTATCTTCAAATTGAATAATTTCTTCGATAGATATTCAAATTGAGCCCAAGAATCTCGAGCAAAAAGTTCACTTCCCCCAGACAAGAAGGTTGCCGCCTTGTACATAAGGAAGCCGTAAACCAAAACAAGGAACAAGTTTCCCACCACCGAAGTGGTGCACGGGAGAAGGCCATAGGTTTGTTCGCAACCTTCCACAGCAGAACATCTCAGTGATCTCGAGGTTCCCCTCAAAAGCAGGAAGGACGAGTCGCCGGAGGTCCGGCCAAAATTGAGTCCATCGGAGACAAGCAGATCCTCCGCCGGCGGCGACATAAGGCGGCCACCGGAACCTCTCTCGACGAGTAAGAGAAGGAGGATGGGAAGCGAGACGAAGAGACGGAAGAGCAAAGGGTTAAAGCCCACAGCAGCTCGGAGCCCCGTTTCTAGCTAGTGAAGCGAGCACGTAATAGTTCTATAATTCAATTTAATGGAGTCGATTTGATGAAAAGGCCACTCAAGTTTTCTAAAATTGCATTTCTACTTTTCTTTTTAGGTGGTCGATTAGGAGAAAAGGCCCCACGAATTTTCTAATATTGCACTCATATGATTTATTTTTTGGTTGCTTTACATTAATACCATTGAAGTCTTATATTTATAAACATGTAAATATGATAAAAAATCACTTATATTAATTTACCTAAAATAAAAAAATGTATTTTTTATGTATATATTTTAAAGTTACTTGAACAAAAATAAAAAATTTTATATATTAAGATTTACTAATGCTTAAAAATTGACATGGCGCAAAAAACCTATAAATATGGCTAAGAACAATGATAGGCTGTGAAAAGTGGAACAAACTCTGCTAAATTTTTATGATCAGATATGAATCTCAATGCATGAAACAAATCTCGAGATAATATTTTGAGAAAAAAATATTCAAATCTTGATCAAAAGTCATTAAGAGCTCTGATTTCAACAAACTTATAGTCAAACTGAGCGGCTCGATTAGACAGACCTAATAGTATAAAAACTTGTTCAATCTAAGTCACATCAATCTTAGATCAAACCATTAAATTATTATTAAAATATTTTCATACACATTTGGAAGATAATATGATTGTCAAATAGGACGAGTTAATAATCAAATCGAGCGTTTCAACAAGATGAATCCAACAAGCTCAAGCTTGCTCAATTCTGACATCGCTAAGACACTTAAATGTTCATCAAACGTCATCTGATTGAAGTACACTCTCTGAACCATCCGATTAAAATTGTTCATATTTTTGCATTAATTGCACTAATAATACTATAAATAGAGCCCCACCCCTCACATGAGAAGGGAGGCTTGAAACTTCGGGAAGAACATGAAGTTTTGAGAAGGAGCTGAAGCCCAGCACCATCCTTGCCATCATTGATCGCCGTCAATCGTCACTGACCGTCGTCGACACTCGTCGATCTTCGTCGACCACCATCATCCTCGTTGACCACCGCCAACCGTCATCGACCTTCGTTGATCGCCATCGACCAACCCCATCCATCGTCATGACCCATCGATCACCGTCGACCACCACTGACCATCATCGACCACCACCGACCGTCGTCGACCACCATCAAACATCGTTGACACCCTCCGATCGCTGTCCACCATCATCAACCTCGTAGACCACTGTCAACCGTCATCAACCACCGCCGACCGTCGTCGACCATTGTCTACCGTCATTGAAACCTGTCGATCATCTTCAATCACCACCAACTAGACGCCATTAGTTGACACTATAATCTAAAAAATATAGTTATCACTTCCTATCTGTGGGATAAGAGATTTTTGTATTCATCAATAAATAGTGGTTTTTTGCAACTGAGCTAGGCCCCGTGTTTTTTTTCCTTTGCGGGTATTCCACGTAAAACTTATTGTGTCATTACTGGACATTTTATTTTACCTGAGTGTGAGTTAAGTTCTCGTGCAACGCTAAGAAAATAATTCATTACTCTACGACCGCAAATTTTTTAGCACGCATCAATTTGGTGTCGTTGTGAGAAACAATGGCACCATTCGACGTTGTCTTCAACTCCTAGACGTTGATCCCCTACTTCATTTTCCCAATGATGTATATCATCCATTTGGCAAAGAAACCTTCTTTGCATCTTGAAGATCATTCCTGGTGCATTCTTTGATGTGTGATGCAATCTTCACTGCAGTCTCGAAAGGTTGTTCATGTCAATGTCCTGGGCACAATTATAGTAGGATTGTATTCTCGCATCCTATTCAAACATTTAGTCTTTCACAACTTCTTCCAAGTTGAGGGCAACCTTTACTGTGGCCTCGAAAGGTCTTTCAGGTTAACATCCTGGGCACAACTATGATAGGGTTGTCATTTCACATTTCGTTCAAACAACAAGACTTTCAAAACGCTTCTAGACAGGGGGCAATCTTCTTACAAATAACTCTTCCTCAGCACCCCCTCACCAAACTAGATTTTTTCTTCAACGAGATCAAGAAGATGATCTCTTCAAAACACGATACATGGGTTGTTTCACAAGCTTGCATGAAGGTCTATTGCGATCTATATCCTAGTTCACTGGAATGACAAATGAATCAAAAGCAACAACTAATAGTTTGTCAAACATTCTTTCTTGAGTATGACTGCAACCTTTTTCCAATAAAACATGCGGTCCATTGTGATATGCACCTCAGTCTCAAGAAACATAGAACATCTCTGATACCTCATTTTAGGCTTAATCGATCCAAATGGGACTCGATTTGAGCTTTTCCATTACAGGCTACAATCGTTAAGCAAAAACTTTGACGTACAGCCTCAGATAAGTCAAAATTTCATGGTTGATTTTCTTCAACCTCTTCCATTATAGAGTACGGTAGTCAAGCAATAACTTCGACACACAACCTCAAATATTTCAAAAATTCTTGGTGGATTTCCTTCGACCTCTTTCATTATAGGTTGCAGTAGTCAAGCAAAGCTTCGACATACAACCTCAAATAGGTTAAAAATTATTAGTGGATTTCCTTCGACCTCTTCCAAAACATGTTACGATTGTTAAACAAAAACTTCGACCAACAACCTATGATAGGTTAACCATTCTTAGTGGATTTCATATGACTTTGTTCATTATGGTTTAATACTATCAAGCATCTCTGGTTATACAACTCTGAACTGGTCTTACATTCTTAATGGATTGTTCTTTCAACCGTGCCCTTGGAGAATAGGGCCCGAGAGGCAAGACTCGACGAAATGATACAGTACTCTTGGAAGACCAGCCTAAGGGGTAAGCCTCAATGGTAAGCTAGTGGAGGGCAGATTCCTCACTATAAAGACTCCACAAGAATAAGTGGTTGACAGGGTATACACTTAAAGACCTCAGAAGGCTACAAGCATTGAATGACACAAGTTTCCTCAAAGACATCAGAAGGCTACGATCTTCTGAAGATAACGATTCAAGCTCCTATAAGTTATAAGCTGAGATGGCACAACTTTAAAAGGCACAAGTCTTAAAAGGTAGACAATTCTCTATAAAAGTGTATGTGCTAACTTCAATTACAGAATTTTGTATGATTAAAAAGCCACAACGTGGAAAGAGGCAAAGGAATACATTATCATCATCTATAGATGCCACATCAGATGATTGAAAAAGCTACAAGGACCAATATGTACTTGTCAAGAGCCACAACAAATATGCTCAACTTCAGGTAGAGTAGGCATCGCCTTCCCAAAACTCCAATACTTTTGATGATCTTCAGGGGGTCTTCAGATACCGCCACCACAAAAGCATGAAAAGTCTCCCTCTTAAAGTACGACAGGAGTGCTACAACATTTTATCATCACCTCCTGAATGTGCAAAAGCGACACTGGAATCTCCTGCGGAATGCACGACACCAACAAGAAAGAAGATCTCGTTGGTTGCCTACTACGCAGGACGAGGACGACATCTTCACCACAACATTAAAGAAGATACTATTTTTTGCTTTTGATGCAGGTCGTGACGACTTTCCTCTTCACCGCAATGTGAAATAAGATCCAGTCGCTTGCCTGCTAAACAAGTCAGGGACGACTTTCCTCTTCGCTGCAACGAGAAAGAATATCCCTTTGCTTCGTCTGTTATGTGGGGACGATTTTCCTCTTCACCGCAACAAGAAATAAGATCTCATTGCTTGCCTCCTATGCAAGACATATGCGACTTTTCTCTTTGTCGCAACAAGAAGATCTCGTTATTTGACAGCTACGCATAACGGAGACGACTTTCCCTGTTGCTGCAACGAGAAAGAAGTTCAATTTGCTCGCATGTTACTCACGCAGGGGACGACTTTCATCTTTATTACAACGTGAAAGAATTCATTGCTCGTCTACTATGCAGGTCGGGGATGAATTTCATCTTCACTACAACATGAAAGAAGATTTCGTCGCTGGCCTGCTACGCAGGTCAGGGATGACATTCACGCTTTGCCACAACTCTGCACTGTAAGTCTGTAACTCTATGTCGTAACTCTACGCCACAACCTGTCACTGAAACTATGCTCTGTAATTCTTTACCACAACTTTACGCCGCAACTCTTCACTGCAATTCTTCACCGCTATGCAGGACGCTTTTCTTCTTCTAGGGAAATCTGGGACCAGCTGAGGACTCTCTCTATGCTCTCTCATTCATACTTATTTATAGGTTCAAAAAGAGATTCAACCATACGTTATTATAGACTTGAAAAATATTGCAATCATTAAATGCTTATTATTATAGACTTAAAAAAGGTGTACAACTATTATGCTCATTATTTAGAAAAGGCAAAATCAATCCAAATTTTCGATTGCCTTCCCACATTCTAGCACTGGCAGCACTCCAAATTCTGCATTGCTCCCCGCCACCTAGCTCGTCATCGATTGAACTCTAGCAAACAGCGACAAAGCTGAAAAAATAAATAGCTTTTCAGGCGATGGATCAAACTGCCACCGCGGGCATGGAGCATAAGGGTCTGTTTGGTTCGGCTGCAGCACTTTCGATTTTGCGAGTCTCATTGCGCTGCTCCAGGAAGCATTGCGAAGCAACATTGCGGGGAAAACTAGGCTATCTGTTTAGTTGCGGTATGTGGGAAAACAGTTGCGAGACAACTTTTACGTAAAATAATGGCCAGAATCGTCACTTGTTTATTAAAACTGTTTGAAATTTTCGATTTATTTATATGATATACAAGATTTGCAAATTACAATTTATTTCTAGAGAAATGACCATTATGCCCCTGTGTAGTAAGATATTTGTAATATAATATAAAATAATTTTTTTATTAACATTGTTTGTTAAGCAAAGCTTATATTTTTATCAAATCATTTAAAATGTAAAAATATGTTTATAAATAAATCATTAAATAATAATAATTTATTAGTTTATATAATTATTATTAATTTGAAAATATATAAGTTAAGCATAATTATTAATCAATTAAATTAAAAAAAATTAAATTTTATTAAGAATAAATTAAAACCATAAAAATATCTTCCCTGCCTCCTCCCGTGCTCAAAACCCTCCCCTCCTCCCTCCCCTCCCGGTTTAGTCCAAAACCATGGCCTTACGAACCCTTGACAGTCGCGATTAGAAGCTGGGAGCGGGATAGCGTCAACCGTCAAAACTTCCATCTCTCTCATCCTCCACTCTGTTCCTACCAGAAATTGTCGAGGAAGGTAAGCATGTTCACGTTATTCTTCCTCATCTCTCTTCGAATCCTCGTCTCATGCGCTCATCTCTGCTCGCATCTTCGATGCCGTCGTGTTCCTCGTCAATTTTTCAGGTTCTTTATGCCGCGATCCGTTGTTCTGTATGACGCGATCCGCTCATTGCTATTCCGAACGCCGAACAGGGCAGGGGTATTATCGGCGAACGCTCCCCACGAACGCGGGAAGCTGGGTGAGATCCGCGGCCCGCTTTCCACCAGATTCACGTCTTGCCGCGAGCCGGACGCCGAACCAAACAAGAGAAATTCGCGGCTCCTGGCCGCGAAGCGCTCATGCCGCTGTCCCAAACGGACCCTAAGTCACTAAACACTGAGCTGAGCAAGCTTGTTCTACGAATTAGATTTATTTAATTCTTAGATCAATTATAATATATCTATTATGTGTGTGTGTGTGTGTGTGTGTGTGTGTGTGATAAAAATAAAAATCAAGAATTTTTAATAATTTTGGATTACAAAAATGAGCTCGCTCGAAAATGGAGGGGCAACTGATATGCCGCAAACAATTTTCATTATCCGGCACGAATCTCTATGCATGACACAAATCTTCAGCAAGAAATGTTCAAGTTTTGTTAAAAAGACATCTAAAGATCTGATTTCAGTAAACTTATAGTCAAATTGACCGGCTCGATAAGACGACCCCAATGCTCTAAAAACTAGTCCAATCCGAGTCAAATGAAGCTCAGATAAAGTCATTAAACTACTATTGGAAGATTTCCAGACACATTTGGAAGGTCAAATGAATGTCGGATTTGACGATTTCATAGTTGGATCGAGCGTCTCGACAAGATGAATATAACGGCCCAAGATTGCTTAACTCTGACATCAAATGCCATTTGATTAAAGGAAGCACTCCGAAACACCGAAACTTCACCAGAGCTCGAAACTTTGTTGGGATCTCACCGGACTCTCCTTCTAAAGGAGAGCTTCTTCGATCTTTAAAGAAGGAGCGAAGCGAAACTCGCTGAAGCTTCGTCGGAACATCGTCATCTCTCCTACCACCGAGGAAAGCTTCATTATACGGGAATAAACGTGACATTGAACGTCATGTCGGTGAGGTTCTTTAAAATCCCGTGTCGTCCATCTTAGCTAGCCTTAGGACTAGATTTTGCTAGGTTTTGTTGGTTCGATCGTCCACACGAGACGAGTTGATCGACTGACACCAGTTGGCACGGCTACACGCCTTTGAGTTGACCATTTATTTCCTAGAGGAAGCCTTAGGTTTAGAAGCTTTTGTTGGACACATTCCTAGCGAATTGTAGAGATTCCCCTTGTGAACCCTCAGATCTACTCCTAAGGGTGCTAGAATCCCAATTTCACTTTTCTTTAACACTTCCAACCCTCCTTGGAGGGGTTTGGATATTCAAATTTTCTGAAGTGGAAAAAACTTTGTAGCTATCTCATTTTGTAAAATCATGAGGAGTTGTGTAATGAGAAAATCTATGGTGTTGTAGTAGCTATAATACCACGAAATATCTATGCGGGAAAGCTCCTGCGTCACTCTCTATCTCTTTTCTTTTTTTTTAATCTCAGTATCACACTGATGACCCATATTTATGAAAGAGTTATCTTATACATTAAAAAAAAAAACATACAGTTTACATGAATTCTAAGATATCTTGAATCTATCTCTGTCTTCTTCGAATATAGCCGTTATAATTATTATGATCTTGATAATGCCTAGTTTTGACATTCGTTCTACATAAATGCTTTCCTCAAACTTTTCACTTACTGTAACGCTCTTGTTAGCTAGCTTGTCTAAGGAGCGTGATGAACTCCTACAAGATTTGATCTCTTGGAAGATTCTCGGCTGAGTTGATTTCCCTCCATAAGTTGTTGAGCAGCATCGGTCAAGCATTTGTGCATTGATCATCACTGGCGAGCCATTCGATCAAACTTATTGATCGAGTCACTAAGTCGATGTGATATGGCCGAGTTGCCTTTACACTTATACCCCAGTCAATACAACAGTCATTAATTCACAAGCGAAGGTGCAAAGTGTGAGTAAAGCATAAATTCATTCCAAGAGTTCACTCTCATTTGCTCGGATTGTGCAAAATTAACACAGACGTGCATCCTTAATTTAGGTAATTGATAAGGTTGATTTTGCAAATGTTCCAAAAACAAATAATTGGACGATTTTATAGTCGTACTGGCTGTACCCGCAACCGCAAGTCGCAAGGGGCAAATGTTAACGTCGGCTGCGGGCCGGTAAGTGTGTGCGCGCTAGACGCGCGGAGGCCGCGTCATGAGATTTGGACGGTCGAGATCGAATCAAGAAAAGTCCAAGCTGTTTGGTGTGTCGACAGCAGACTTATCTTATCCAGTCATTTACTAGTAATATTTTATTTGACACGTGGAAGGCAAAGGATTGGCCAGTTATAATGTTAGAAAAATAATATTGGTTTTTCTTCTATTTTGACTCTTTCTGGTGATTTGTATTTTTTTAATTAAATATATAATATTATGTCCTTTATTAATAGTGCATTTACATATATGGTGAACAGCCAGTGTTCGGCGTGTTAAAAAGTTTGTGTTTGATTCGTTCGTTAAATTGACGAGTGTACTCGATATATAACGAGTCAAATATGAATAAAGATTTATTCGTTTGTGTTCGGCTCGAAGTACTACTTATCAATATATATATATAAATAAGTTGTATCTTTAAAAAATATAACTGATTACAAAGCTACAAAAATTTATAATCAATTAAAATTATTAATTAAAAATTAGAATAAAAATATATTAAAGTATATTTAAATGATGTTTTAATATATATAATAAGATTTAAATTTTGACCCAACTCTTAATATCCTACGACTGCATGATTAAGTTATAAAAACAACTCTTTGTTCGCGAACAATTTATGTCGATTCTCTAAGCAAACAAGTTGAACACGAATACATTTTTTTGTTTGAAATATAAACAAGCCGAGCACGAACAATGATATTTTTTAATGAGAAGAACACGAGTGAGCCTCTTCTACAACCCTATTTACATACATATCATAAAATTTTTGAACGAGAGAAGCATCAAAATGATCCCCCAGAGTTATTATGGGGTTAATTTTAGTCCCAGAATTTATAAGTATCAATTTAGTTTTGGACTATTTTAATAGGGTCTGAGAACTATTTCAGTAATTATTAAAAATATTTCAGGATTAATTAAAATTTTTTATAAATTTTAGGATTAAAATAAAACCATAAAAATAATCTGATAAATATTTATGCATCTAATAACAAAACTTTATTTTTTATATTTATGAAACTCATATGTTGAATATGGCATAAAAAATATTATAAATATAAAAATTAAAATTTAGATGTTAAATATGTAAATATATAAAACTTTTGTGATATATATATATATATATATATATATATATATATATATATATATATATATATATTTCTTATTATTTTCATGACTGTCATATAGTTAGTTGTAATTTAGTGAGTATTATCATTTTTACTTGAACTTTAACTGAAACTAGTAGTATATTGTATACATCAATCATTGTTCATAAATGTATGCATCTCCGTAAATTGATATGTATATAATGTTTTGGGAAAATTACATGTGATGTATAAAAAAATCAGCATTCATAAATCAAAGTTCACGCTCAATAGCTCTCGTGAGTCTGTTAGCCCAACCGTCGAGAGGACAAAACTCTCGTTAGAGTAATCATTAGGGTGACCTGCCAACCACACTCATTGATGAGGTAGTAGCCGTCGAACTGACTTGCTAAACTATCTTTGCGAACTAGCTCGCCAAACTAGCCTAATCATTCCATATAAAGAAATAGCCAATCATGTTCACTAGCCTAGGTCACCTCCTGACGGTCCTCGTAAATATAAGAACACAAAAGTTTGGGCTGATACTAATGATTGACATATGTCATATCCTCATTTTTGAGCCGCCTGACACGCATGTCATTGTCTTTTCATGAAGTTACCATAGACATATTTCAATACAATACGACTTGTATTCTAATATTTTTTATGCATGTATAAAAAGATGGAAGAGAAATTGGAAAGAGGGAACACTCTTTTCGGTATTTTTTCTAGGGATTTTGCACTGTAACTCCTGCATAACTCTTTTGGTACTCTGTTTATTTTGGATCATCTCATCCGCTTTATCAAATGGGAAATCGAAAAATGAATGTATAGTTCTGACCTGCACGATACATTCATCCTCACTTAGAGCATTTGGGTTCACTTTTGATTTTGATTTTTTTATTTTTAATTTATTTTACTTATGTTTCAATGATATAAAATGATTTTGATATCTTATATATATATATATATATATTTATTTATTGAACAAGCTATATATTGATTTATACTATGATGGTGATGGTGATCGTTGGTGGAACAACAAAGATTATCAATGAAAGTTGGAGGTTTGAGTTTAATTTTCTTTATCAAATAATGATCTGTTTAAAGAACGTCGAAGCTGTTATAGAAGAACAAATTTTTCAAAAAGTTATGGTTCAAGAAGCTATTATAATTTTTTATTATTTTCTAAGAAATTATACCACAGCTTTCAGACAATCATCTCGCTTTATTAGATAAAGTTGCAAAAAATAACTTTTCCACTATAACTTCTTGAGTAAGCATGCAAAACATAATTTTGTTAAATGCCCCATGAGTGCGGTCCAGGCTATACCACACCGCCACTGCTACCCCAAATTGGAAGAAATATTACATCAGGACGCCGCACGTAGAGCTATGTGTGGCGTCCGATCCCAACCGCACATCCCGTGAATCATGTAAAGGAGCCGGTCCCACTTCAAAATTAAAAAAAAAAAAAAAAAAATTTCAGCTGCCGCGATGTGCTGTTGGATCGGGACGCCTGATGTAATATTTCTTGCCCAAATTGAGCCTAAACCTTTATTTTGAAGATTTTTACATAGGTTTATACTAAACTTAATTCGAGTTTTAAATTGGTTTGATTTTAATCAAACTCGGCTCAACGTGAGCTAACTTCAAGTCAAATGTATTTTTGGTCATTTTTTAAAATCAATACTAATTTAATTTAATAATAAATTAATTATATTTTGAAGTTCTCAGCCCTACTTATGCCTTTTTAATATGTCTTTGAATGTTACCTAACTTTGGAGGATAAAAGAAGGTAAGTAGAGATTCCATTCTAAGGCTACCAAGCCTATGAAAAAAAATTAAATGATCTAAGTTAGAAATTCGTCAACATGGATCTCGATTAAATTCAACGAATTAAAAGACAAAAATACGATCAAGGATGGTCTATCAAAAGGAGCAAGGATCATGTCAGCAGAAAACCAAAGGATCATGTTGACTAGCCACGACTCTCTCTGGTCGACCGAGCGGAAGCCATATGGGTGGGTTAAAAATCAAAATATATCTAACTGAGGGAAAGAACCAATCCAACTGTCATCTAAACATCATCTTACGACCCGTAAGAGCCCCCAAGACTCTTCTAAAGGCCCAAGTGTCTCATCAACAAATATTCATCAAGCCCACTAGGAGGATCTCTTGTTAAAAGGAGTAGATTACTTGTCAGATTACAGTGATTCACCATCTACCTAACATCATAGTTCTATCTCGGCAACATGAGTTTCCCAACCAAGATTCAACATTTGATAAACAAATGAAGACAACCGACTGACAGAATCAAATCAACCAAATGAAGTTCAAGAGACTAAGTGAAACCCAGACAACCAGAGGACCATTAGGCTCGACTAATCGCCTAAGTACAATAGAATCAAACAGATATACCCAACCGACCCAAGGATAATAGTTCCTCGCCAACAAACAATAAGTTAGGAAAACCATAGGCTTCCTTATTTTCTACATGCCTAAAATATCGTGTAACACCCTCATAAAGTGAGGGACAATCCTGTAATTTTCATTGTATATTCCGTGCCTATAAATAGATGGTCATTTCTATAGTCAAAGGTTAATAAGAGGTCTTTAAAATAACCAAATTCTTACAATGCACTATCTTTCTTCTTTTACGCTTTATTCCTTGAGTGTGATTCACATGACATTAAAATTCAACAAATAGACTTCAAATAAAACTAGTTTCTATTTATATATGTTCGGCCATTCTAACAATTAAATTAGAGAAATAGATATGCTCGAATACAATCTCCGGTGAAGAGGAAGACCATAACAGTTGACACTTCAAAAAAAATGATACATTTTATTTTGATGAAAGAAATAATTAATGGTGTATTTTATAAGAAAACTAATAAAAATTAGTTTTTTTATATCCCAATGCGCATTTTCTATCAGATATAAACGGCACAAATTTATGCAATTGATAAAAATAAATTATGCAAAAATTGACAACATAATGACTAATTGAGCTCATGTTCTCAAATTCCTTAAAAAAGATTTTCAAAATCAAAATATTATTTTCAAAGATGGGCATGATTGGGCCGAGCCTGTTAGAGGCCCAATCATATCACCACCACATCTTTCAAGTGCACGGCCCAACCTTGAGATGCTTTAATTCATTTAAATTCATGTCATAAATCCTAGATCTAAATGATTGAGAATAGAATTTTATAATTAAAATAATTTCTTCATTTTTAAGGGAAATTGTACATAAGTACCACACGATTCTTATTAATTTACATATCTAACACCTAATGTTAGATGTTTATATTTATAACACATTGTTAAAAACCTATGCAAAAAAAAAAAAAAAGCATTTGACTTTTAAAAAGATAAGGATTTGAGTGTTGTGAATGTAAATATTAAAATTGAAGTGTTCGATATGTAAATACGTAAAAAAATGTGTGGTATATGTAAATGCCTCTTATTTTAGTTTTACAAAAATGACAAAGTTTTCATAAACGTACCTCTTTGATATATGAATTCCTTTCAATCTATGACATTTAGAGGTTAAAAATTGGAGGAAAAAGACAAACAAATGATTGCAAAAACAACCTTCTAGTTTTGCAATAAATAACTTTATTGGTATGAATGATTTCTATTTTATTCAAATTAGTTTCATTGGAACAATAAAATAAATTAAAATTGACATAAATACCATGAAATTCTTATGTATTTACAAATCACCAAAAGTTTGATATTTACATGTATAACTCTGCTATTATAAATATTTCACTTTTAAGTTGATAATAATGGGATTGTTTATGTGATGTTAAGGATTTCAATAGTTACACATAAATGTAACAGTTTAGGTGATAAACCCCCCTAATGAACTCTCGGTGTAGTGCACGTGGCGACATATTACTAGAGTCTGCACGCAGAGCTGCGTCCGTCTTTCCATATAGATAAACTTTTTCCTTTTTGGGACACACTTATCCACAATATAGTGGTTGAGAATCTAGTTTTCTGTTAGGAAGTCGCGAGTTTAAATCACGCATATAATGTTTTGGGCTCACATTTCCCAAAAAATAAACTCTCTTTTTGTTTTGGGCAAATTAATCTGGTTTATACCCTCCATTTTCACCCCAAAAAAATAAAAATTAACATTTAATATAAAACATATATTTCACGTATCGAAGAGTGAAACAAATTGAGCTAATTACTTATAGCCCATCTCAGAATTAATTGAGATATTTAATTAAGAAATTGTGCGTGTTTTATATATCAAACAAAATTGCCAACCTTCGAGGAGAAGGATTTGCAGGTATTGAGCCACACAAATATGATGGCATATGTCTGCGGTAATACTACAAGTGTTAGTGCTCATTGAGACACCACATGCAAATAGATGCCAAAGGCAAAGGCTGGATTTCCATCTAATAGTATTTAACATATTACATATCATTCAAAAATTCATTTTTCCGTTCACATACAAGTATACAGAGCAAGTGCATGCAATCGACACGACATACAAGAAATGCAAATGCAAGTGCATCATGCAATTTATTAGTTGATCTGACCTTCGTAGCCGATCAAACCAAAAGTGATCTTGTGATCGTCCTTGGTGGCCATCGAACCAATGTAAGTGATTTTGTGATCGGCCTTGGTGGCTGATAGAACCAAAATGATAGTTGATCGGACCTTCGTGACTAATCAAACGAAATTGTAGTTTTATGATCGGCCTTGGTGGCCGATCAAATCAAAGTGTGCCTCATGCCCAACCCTATCAAACTGAATTGCGATTTTACGATCAGCCTTGGTGGATTCATCACTTGAGTGGATAGTAAGTATTTCATGATATTTGATGTCAATATATATATTTTGTATTAGAGAACCATACCTAGATTCATTACAAAAGTGTTATTGGGTACATTTCCCCTTTATATGAACCGAGTTTATGTGGATTCATCACTTTAGTGGCTCTATAGAAGGAGAAGTGACATGCTTTTATAATATCAAAGAAAGAAAATAATAATAATAATAATGCTCATTCAATTTCCCAAAAAAATAAAAAAAGGGCATTTACATAGATATCCTACAATTTTAATATATTTACATATCTAACATCTAAACATGAATATTTACATGTATAGCATCCAAATCTTTAATATCACATCAAAATACCATCCTAACTATCTTTTCATAAGTGGAATATACTTTTTTTCATAAATAGGTTTATAACACCCAAGTATTTTAAATGTAAATATAAGAGTTTAGGGGTTATATATGTAAAAACATAAGAAATATGTTAAAAATATGTAAGTTTCTCTTAAAAAATTGATATCATCTTAAAGTTATAATAAATTTAATAATGGGATCTTGATTCACAAAATCATACCTTCAACTACCTTCCAATGATGGCCACATACATAGAATCCAAATTAATGCTTAGAGATTTTATGGTCAATAATTAAGCATCTTTATATGCACTCTATAGCCTCTCTACGACCCTACCTCTCTGACTCACATAATATAAGAATAAAAAATAAGAAAAAAAAATAATAGATTACAATACTTTTATTATTATTATTATTATTATTAAAAGAATCGACATAGGCTATTATATGAGCCCCCACCACCCTCATTTGCCACACTATTTGAAGACCTCCCTCACTAACAACAAACTAGCCAAAAGAAGATTTGAACCTGTGACCTGAGGGGACTTATAACCTTCAAAGAGACTGCTCTACTAGCAGAGCACGACTGACAACACTATTAGATTCAATAAATAATAAACATTTGAAAATGATGAAGTGATTTTGATAATTATAATTAACTTTTGAGAGGTTTTAAGTTCAAACCATTAGAATAATGAAAATCTAATTTAAAATAAAATTGAATTAAATTTAAAATAAATAATAAAGATTTGAAAATTGATAATTTAATTTTCCCTTTATTTTGTATATGAAAAAAATATATATATTCCTTTTGAGAGAATTTAAAGAGAGATGATGATACTAAAAACCAACAACGAGTTATAACAACAATTCGTTTTAAAATCCCATATTATATACAAATAATATTGAATATTTATTTATTTTAATTATGTAAAAAAAAATGGAAGGATAATTATGTAATTCTAACAATTACATCTTGTATATTTATAAAATTATTGTCCAAGTATATTAACTTATAAGATGTAAACTTAGGGTCTGTTTGGGCAACTTGTGCGTTTCAGGATAAACAGTTTATCCTGAAACGCAGCCCGCGGGTCGGTCGTGGGGTCGACCCGCGGCCTGCATTAGTGTAAAAAATCCAAACGCGCCAGGCAGCGTTTTCAAAAACACGCGAACAAAACGATTAGGCGGCGTTTTCAAAAATGTCACCTCACTTATAAGCTGTCCCAAACAGGCCCTTACATACACAATTCTTATGCATTTACATATATAACACAATTCTCATGCATAAACCTTTGAAGCTAATGATAGTAATATTTTTTTATATGGTGTCAAAGATTTGAGTGTTATGTATGTAAATAGAAAAAAATTAAAGCTTATAAAAATGTAAATATATAAGAATTGTGGGGTATGAATGTAAATGCCCCTTTATAATAAACATCACATGTACATTTAATAGCACAATAAGAAATTCTAAAGAATTTTTTATTTTTTATTTAATTCTTTTTGGTTTTTAAAAAGAGAAAAAGGAGAAAGGTAGGTCTAATGATGGAACAATAATGAGTTCAAGTTAGGAAAACATCTCAAGTATTGCTTACTTTGGAAGAATCTTAAATTGGTCATAAGACTGTGGCCTCACAATATGACAGTTACAACATTCCCTTAATATTAAATTGGAATCACTATGAAGCCATTGTCTTGGAATCTTGGACTGAACTTGACTTGTCTTTAAATGGAGAGCAAATGATGGAACTTAGGACTATATAGCTTAATTTTTTAAGGATTAATCTAAGATATGCCATTATTTTGTGTCATATACTTTACTTGGAAGGAATGTTTAAGATATTATAGTAATATTTTTATTTGATAGGGAGGAATATGCATATATCAACAATATTTTTACACATTTATGAGTCTTATAGACCATAGAAAAAACATTGGCTTGTGTAAGTATTATGATTGAATTTCATTAAATTCAATCTTGCAACCTTCTATATCTTAAGCATTATATCATGAGGTGGTTGCATTTTTTTTTTTAAAGGAAATGTGAGCCAAAAAGACAATATGCACGATTCGAACTCGCGAACTCACAGTGGCAAACTACACTCTCAACTGCTATGCCGCTGAGAAGTGTGCAGTGGTTGCATTTGTATTAAAACATCTGTAAAAAATAAACAAATAAAGAAAAGAGGAGAGGATGGTAAAAAATACTCTCATAAAAGAGAAGATAGAAGAGAAATGAGAAAAACATCAATGTCTTATTTTTCTTGCCTTAGCACATCACATTGGTTATTATGCTTCCTCTCATTCTTTAGTACATATAAAGTGATTTTTATTTATATTCATATGATTTTTAATCTCTGTCACTTGTAAATCTTAGCATAATATTTGATCCCAATGCGATTATGATGAAGATAAATATCACATAATCATGTAAAACTATATATCTCATGTTTTTAACCTTTGGTGTCATTATTCTCCTATTTTTTTAAAGTTTATTCACAATTTTACCCTAATTAGTATTAGCTCTTTGATCCAAGAAGCTTTCAAATATGAACATAGATATTGGGAAGAGCAAAGCCAATAAGTTTGATCGGCAAAACTTCATGTTTTAGAATGTACATATATAAGATTACATGTTCTTAAAAAAATTACAATCATATAAGAGAGTAAAACATCAACCAGTTAGTCAAAAATAGAGAAAATTGATAAACATACATGCTATAGCCTATATGGTTTTAGCATCCCTAATAAGATAATAACAATAGAGGTCACGTAGTTCCCCTTCAATATATATGAAAGGGTCTTTCAAGATCAATAACATACGTATAATAAGCATATTTTTTAATCTCAAGATGTTAGAATAAGCTTCAATCACCTTGCAGTTAAATTTTATAAACAGAAAGTTTGAAAATGAGATCCATGCCTTGAGCTTGCCACAACATGGCTTAAGAAATTCTATGACATTAGAATAACAATCATAATTTCAATGGATCATATGTAATAAAACTTACTGACGCCTTATCTTATTCTGAATAAAGATACTAAGATCATTAAAGATAAACTTCACTCAAATTTCAAGAAGTGATACTTCATCATATATGATTCACATGAATATTGATACAGATTATGAGACAGTAAAGAAAACACAATTTTTAAACATAAAAAAATTATATTTAATAAATCTATGCCATATAAAAATAGTTCAAACATTATTGTCGAGCCACCTCAAATTGTATGTTGAATTAGAAGAGGCAATTATCCCATAAAAGAAGAAAAGAAACACATAACAAAATCAAAAGCAACCCAATCATAGTAAATATGTAAAGTCCAAAGGTTTCAAATAATTCTCAAACTATCCTACTCCATTATTCCCCTTCAATTCACTACTTATTACATAGATGCATGAGAGCTTTATTTTATTAAGTGGGAGAATTTTATAAAAGAAAAAAATTGAATCTATTTATAAGAATAACACTTAGATATTGATCAAGCTACTTAAAAGACCAGAAACTATTGTAAAATAAATTAATATACAAAGTAAGAAAGGATTGACATAAGTCAAAAGGCATAAAATAAGACTTATTGTTAGGATTGCAAAATGTTGGAGTGAAGTTAGATATGTGCCAACCCACCTCAAACTTTCTTCCCTTAAGAAGATGCTAATTTTCAAGAGTCCCACTCTTGCTTATTGTTAGAGGGTTTCAATAGAAAGGATATATCAACTTTATAGACATATTCTCTCATAATTAAATTAATTATTATTCACCTAACATTAAACATTATAATAGCAAAAGAACAATATCTTTAATACGCTAATGTTAGGATAACTTACTTATATAATGACTTAGATAGAGACTTATACATGATACAACCAACATGTATTGTTGAACCGAAAAAAGAAAGTAATCTATGTAACTTAAATAAAAATTTTATAGCTTAAATTAAGTATCCCACCAACAATTTAAAACTTTTGTATTGGTTCATGAAAATAATTGAATTTCCAATTGCACCAAATACTGTTACAGTGTCAAAGGAGAATAAAAATATTATATTATATTATTAGCATATATATACAATATGTTAATTATAAAGGTAAATATTTAGAAGTTCATTGGTATGAACATATTATCATCAAAAGAGTTTTACAAAAGGATCTGAAAAAAATGTAAAAATGTTTATCAAAATTAGAATAGAATATAATATGACCATATGCACACTAAGTCTTTCATAATCAAAGATTTTTAAAATGTATAATATTTTAAAGATAAATATTATAAGAATGATGCTATAGTCACTTCAAATTATTTATTAAAAAAACATAATAAACCATTATTAAAAAAAACACAACCAAATTCTTCATTTGTTTCATTCTCTTATATATATTATTGTATGCATAAGATCAATTATTACTCAAATAATGTAACCAATCAACAAATACATGTTTCATCCAGAAAAAATAATACTATAGTATCAAAAAAAAAGATCAATCTTTATCAAATCCTAAGCACAATAATAAGTACCAAAAGGCACATCCACACTTTAGGTGGAACCATTATCAACTGGGTGGCACAATTTTAGATAGCACATCATCAATCATAAAATTCAAATACTTAGAAGCCAATAAAGCTAGCAAGGAAGTGATTTGGCTTAAAGATTTTTAGTAGTAATTCAATTGATCTCAAAAGGACTTTACCCTATTTTATGATAGCTAAAGTGCCATTTACTAAGCAAAGAATGATGCCTTACATTCCTGAACAAAATATATAAAACCAAAGCACCACTACTTATACAAATTGTTTGATGCTAATAACTTCTTACTCGTAAAAAGTAAAAGAGTCAAAAACCTTGCATATATGCTCATCAAAATGATAGCTATTTAAATTATCCAGCAATCACCAATAAATTAAGAGAAAAAAAAAATAGAAATAGAAAATAAAAACTCTCGTTCAAATATCAAAATTCAGGTTGGTTGGTTGAAGTGGAGGAATGCGTCTGGTCTATTGTGTGATAGAAAAGTATCGCTTAGACTGAAAGGAAAATTTTATAAGATGATGGAAAGACCTGCAACGCTCTATGGTGCTGAATGTTGGCCTTTAAAAGAGAAGCATATGCTAAGTTAAGTGTTGTCGAGATGAGAATGATTAGGCGGATGAGTGACTTTACATTTAGAGACAAATGCGAAATGAATATATATGTAATAGGGTTTGTGTTGCACCAGTGACGGATAAAATTAGAGAGAGTCGCCTTAAAAGGTTTGGTCACATTAAACATCGACCACCTGATGATCCGATTAGGAGAGTAGATGTTTTAGATACAACTTATGTTAAGAAAAGCAGAGGTGGACCTAGGAAAACTTGGGCTTATTGCATAAAAAATGATCTTAATTTATTAGAATTGAACGAAAATTTGACACTAAATAGGACGCAATGGAGAAAAAGCATTCATGTAGCCGACCCCACTTAGTGGGATTAAGGCTTTGTTGTTGTTGTTGTTGTTCAAATATCAAAATTCACGATTAAACCTCAACACATAATTTACATTTTTATCAAATTCTTAATGCTTTGATTGTAGCACATGTAAATGCATCGTTTTCATAGTTCAAAAAAATCACCTGAGTGCTAATTTGTAAATAGCAATGTTACAAGTGATATTTATGTAATTATTCTTTTTCCCTACTGGTGAAGTGATAATCTTAAAGCCCATTGATTAAATAAGAAGTCTCACAATTTCAGATTTGAAGATAAAATTCAGCAAAATAATTGGCTGTTTAATAAACTATTATTTCATCTAAAAAAAAAAATCTCTGAGCAATCATAATCGCTATAATCCTGATAAGCTAAGCATCAGTTAGAGGATAGAGCAATAAAAGTTAAATTATTTTGCATTAAATTTTATTTTTACTTATTTGAGCACTAACATCTATCTAAGGCAAATACTTAAATGGGAGGCACGAGTTTTTAAGATGTGGAATATATTTTAAATAAATGTGATGTGTCATAATCTGATTGCAGGAACACGAATATTTAATTTCTTAGTTGGAGTGCGCAATATTTCTTAATTATATTTGATTGACACTGTTAACCACAAATTTTAAGGCAATGCTCCTCCCATTAATTCTTATCTAAAACCAATCGCATTATGTATCACTCAATGCCTATGTATTGACATATCTAACACCTAAACTTTAATTTTACATATATACCACATTTCCTACATGTGAAAATGCATATTTCACTTTTTGCAGATAAAAAAAAGAATGACATTTTTGATGTTATATAAAAGATGGCATAAATGTAAAAACTAAAGTATAGATTTCTGATATGAAAATTCATATGAATTGGGTGGTCTGTATGTAAATGGTCCTATAAAATATATTCATAAGGGCAAAGTGAGCCCACCATGATCATCTCAGCCTTATGTTTAGAATAACGAATCACAAATAGAGAATGTGAAGTCCCAATCCTACCTTCTAGTTTGCCTATTTTTTTAAAGAACTTTACAGGTTAAGTAAAATTATTTAATTATTTTTTTAGAAATATTACATTTATTATTTGATGTATTTATTTGTTCTAATTTGATTTATATTAAATATTACAATAAGCTACCAAAACCAAATCCTGCGCTCATTTTGTGCATCTTAATCAAAACTCACCTCTAGAAGTGTCAAAAAATAAAGTACTATAATCCGCTTATTTCATGGAGGGTTCATTCTGTCATGTTGGAACCACAACTACTGACCTTCATTGGTTTGACTTTCCATTTATCAAACCTTGGTGATGTATTATGATAATGCCAGTATTATCGCTCATTTATGTGTGAATCCAATCTTTTACTCATTGATGAACATGTGACTATCATTTATCATTTTATTTGAGAAATAAAAAATAAAAAATGATGTAGAACCAAGCATGCATATAGAGAATGGTTAAACTAATGTTTGGGATCATTTTTTATTTTTATTTTTGGTTTTTAACCTGTTTGACAACACTTATGATTGTTGTGTGCTGGTAAATTTACTATGGTAGAGTGATATTTTAATGTTTTAGTGCTGTAAGAAGTTCCAAAACACGAGTAAGAAGAAATTGACAGAAAAGACAGCACGTGATATATTAAGATAATGCAACTATTATTGCTTATTTCTTTGTGAATTAAATCTTTTACTCATTGATGAAATATATACTATTAATTATCACTTTATTCGAGAACAAATTGAAAATTGTATATAACCAAGCATATAGATTGACAATGGTTCAACTAAAAGCTAAGATACACGAGTAGAAGAAAGAAGATTCGGATGAAAAAAGATGTCAAGTAGCGAATACCTGCTTTACCAGTTGCCAGATATCATTTTGATAAACAAATCTTATTTTATGTTCTGAAAGGAAATCAAAGGATCTCAGATAATTAAACGAAACAAAAATGACAAGCATTACAAAAGAAAACAATATATTAACCAACATATTTTCACACTTCATCATAAATTTTGTGAGGCATAAGATGTGAGAGAATAGGAACATTGATTATTCTGAAAGAATAGTGCTCTCTCTCTCTTTCTCTACACACATATATTTGTGTGTGTGAAAAATTTGCATGCATACATACCACTCAATTCCTATGCATTTACATGTTAACACCTAAACTTCATTTTTTCCGTACATGCCAACAAATACATGCATAAAATGTGTATTTCAATTCTACAAAGTTAAAATGTTCACTTTTTTACTTGATATGAAAGGTCTGGATGGTATAAATATAAATAGTAATGCTTAGATGTTAGATGTGTAAATACATAGGAATTGGGTGGCATGTATGTAAAGATGCCCATCATTAAACAGACAAGCCTAGACAAGGGTCATAAATCCAAAGAAAACTAAGAGCTGCGGCTTAATAAAATCCTCCTGACATTTGGTGCGTTTACTCTTTGTATTATTTTAACCAAATCTGACAAGGAAAATAGGGATTTGATTACCACAACACATTTCGTTTACTCTTTGCATAATCCAAAGTAGCTTTTTGATAAGACTGGTAACTTCTTAGTTTTTCTTTTTTTTTTTACCTTTGCTGGTCCAGACAAAATGAAGGCTACTGCATCTCCATTAAGGCAAAAAGAAATACTGCCTCGCAGGGTAGCAATTATCCTGATATCGTAAGAAAATGGATTTGACATTAAATGTTGTAGAAAGGATGCAATTCACCATTGATGACATTGTTAGATATGACTTATACACCTGATAAGCGACAGATGCTGAAGCGGAGCGGAAGTCAACGTCCCCGCGGTACGGTACAAGAGTATTTTTATAATTTCATCGAGGGTTACATTTATATATAACATTTGTAACTCTATGGGAACCATAACTCTACTTTTGGAATAGAAACCGCCGCTCTGCTCCCGAGGACATAGGCACGCTGTCGAACCTCGTAAAATCTCGTGTTCTTCAATTTTCTTGTGATTTTTCATTTCTTTTACATCAGACATATATAACATGCCATCTTGTGTTTGTAATATAGAATCAGAGAAGTAATTCTCGACAATCAAATGATGATAAAATTTGCAAAAGAGGTAACTTCCATTGGACGAATCTATATAGATTCAATATCTTTCCTGCGTAGATCTTTTTTCTATTTTTATTCTTTTTCCACTCTCCGTGTTTCTCTAAGATTTCATCTATTTACCAGCATTAAGCTGTCATAGTTCCCATGAATTCAGGAATCTTCCCAAAGTAAGTGCCACTTAATTAAAAAAGATACATGCTTTCCCACTTCCATTGCCCACATTCAAACACATACAATGCAAAATTCAAACTTTTATACTCTCACCTTTATTGCTCCTTCATCACCTTTAATTTGACCTGAATATTATACTTGCCACCAAATCTAGTTAACATGGACCTTCATTAAGCTGCTATATATACACCTTCCCTCCCTCCCACGTTTTGGCAATCAGAAAGTAAAGATGAGATTTTCCTGCTCTAAATCCCACTTACAATGCTTCAATGATAACAGTTTCCATTATGGCAGTAACATAATCTTCTCTACTGATATAATGCCACCCTTGGGAGCAAGCTTAAATCAGTATACCAAGCTCAGGAAGTATATAATTTCGCCTTATGATCGACGATACAGGTAAATCAAACCTCTACTTCTGTATAGTAAAATATAAAGAAGAAATTTGCTCATTCTACTCTTCTGTTGTCTTCTTCTCAGAGCCTGGGAGATGTTTCTCATCATATTAGTAATCTATTCAACCTGGATTTGCCCATTTGAACTGGCTTTCTTCAGATACTCACCAAATTCACTTTCTTATTTGGAGAACATAGTGAATGGTTTCTTTGGAATTGATATAGCTCTCACCTTCTTTGTTTCCTACCTTGATCATAAATCCTGTCTTCTGGTAGATGATCCCAAGAGAATTGCAACAAGGTATATATATTCTGAAATAAGAATCTTCAAAGTATGATACGTTGATTGTAGTAACAAACTTTAGCGAATCTGTAGGTATATCTCCTCGTGGTTCATCTTCGATTTATGCTCGACAGTGCCATTTCAAACAATCAGACATCTTTTCACAAAACATGGAGGTGGTATAGGTTTTAAGGCACTCAATATGCTCCGGTTTTGGCGCCTACATAGAGTAAACTCCTTATTTGCAAGGTTAGACTATTCCTCAACATTTCTAAATTATAAATGACAGCTAAATGGAAGATAGTGACAAAGTGCTTGCATCTTGTCAGACTTGAGAAAGACATCCGTTTCAACTATTTCTGCACCCGCTGCACCAAACTAATTCTAGTAAGTACTCTGTATTTTCTCTTCCTTACTCCAGCAGGGTCTTACCAAAAAGTTGAAACTACAGGTAACTCTTTTTGCAGTACACTGTGCTGGATGTGCCAACTACTTAATTGCTGACAGATATCCTGATGCAAGAAGAACCTGGATAGGTGTGGTAACACCAAACTTTCGAGCAGAAGGCCTGTGGGTCAGATATGTAACGTCAATTTATTGGTCAATTACAACACTAACAACAACTGGATATGGTGATTTACATGCTGAGAACCCTAGAGAAATGTTGTTTTGTATTTTCTACATGTTATTCAACTTGGGTCTGACAGCTTACCTCATTGGAAACATGACTAACCTTGTCGTTCATGGGAGTAGCCCTACGAGAAACTTTGTATGTTCCTTCCACTTTATATTTTAGCAAGGTTTCTCAAATATTTGCATCTACGTTCTATGGTTAGAATGACTGATAAGAATATATATATTACAATTCATTTTAAAAAATGAGGCGAAATGCGGCCATCCGTAGCAAAAATAAGGGCTAAATATAGAAAACAAGATGTTTTTTTGCAATCTTCCATCATTACAAGAGTTTCTTCCCCTCTTTTTTCCTCTACGTCGAGAGCTTCTCCCTCTCATGGCTGAAACCTTAAGCCCCTTTTTGTCTCTTCCTCTTCCTTCTATTTGCTTTTTTGTGTGATAGCCAACACATTGGAGCCATCTGCTTATATGGTGCTTCAAGGTGGTCGGTAATAATTTTGAATTTATTAGGTCGGTATCATAATGTAGATGTTAGGTAGATGATGGTAAGTACTGAATTTATAGAAGTTGGTTTGAGAATTATAGGTATATATTTTGTATATAAGTTGTGTAAATCTCATACCTTAACATTATCACCAATCTTTCATCCTCTTTCTCTTTTTTTTTTTTTTTTTCTTGTGAAGATGAAGTCATAAGGATGATAGAAGCACTTAAGGGAAGAATTTTGTTGTTATGGGTTGACTTATAACCTAACCTATTAAAATATCAGCTTATTATATCTTTCACCTCCATTTTGTGGGCCAATAATCAAGGAAAGAAGATATTAAGAATTAGATGGAAGAAAGAGAAATTCACCGAAATTGTAACGAGGGATATCAATAAAAAAATAATAAAAATAAATAAAAATCAAAGTTTATAAAGCTTGTTGATCAATCAAGCATTCTATTTGTTCCCCTCTTTTTCATTAAGATTATAAACAAACACATTGAAGTAAACTATTATGATAATCTACTTTTCACTTCTCACTAAGCCTGACAACTTCCATCATAAAGAGAGTTATGCTCTTTTAATCTCATTCATCTAGTATGGAAAATTTTTATACAAAGTGTTTCAATAACTGATCAAGTTACTCGATTCTTTTAGTGACACTTCAGAAAAGTTAGTGTATCAAAACAAATGAAAAAAAAAACAGCAGGGAATGATTTCTGGAAGATCAACTTACTAGATTGGTTTATGAATTAACCGAACTCTGTAGTCCGCTTCTAAAAGAAGTTTTCATACAACCCTTAATGTCATATTTACCTTGTTTCTAATGTTATTTTCCTTTTCAATCATATAGAGGGATACCATTCAGGCCGTGTCTGCATTTGCGAAACGAAATCAATTACCACCACACTTAAAAGATCAGATGTTATCACACTTATGCCTGAGGTTTAGGACAGAAGAATTGAAACAACAAGAAAGCATGAATGGACTATCAAAAGGAATCCACTCAAGCATTTCCAGATATCTTTTTCTTCCTATAGTTCGAAATTTGTATCTTTTCAGAGGAGTTCCTCGTCATTTCCTCAATCAACTGGTATGGTTCTGAAACCAGAAATTTGTAGACAGTCCTCGTGTAAATTTCTGACAAAAATGTCTGACACCGCCTTCTTCTTATAAGCAGCTGGCTGAGATGCAGGTTGAGTATTTCCCACCCAAGGAAGATATAGTTCTGCAGGATGAAGTACCAACAGATATTTATATAATCGTTTCAGGAGCAGTGGTTAGTTGCTGTTACTATTCTTCCAGTTTAGGATTTATGCTCAAGCACTTTTGAACTATGTATGACAGAATGGTTTATTTAATGATTATATCTGTTGCAGGAGTTCAGATCATGTACAGATGGGTCCGAACAAGTAATGCTTTTTACCATTACACGTGCATGAGTTCTTATAATAAAGTGGTCAAAACAAATGGAGAGAATACACAAGGAAAATACTCTCTCTCTCTCTCTATATATATATATATAGAGAGAGAGAGAGAGAGATACTATTTTAATTATGAACCAAACTAAGTTCCTTGAATAATCCAGGTTCAAGGAAAAGCCTATGCTGGGGACATTTTTGGCGAAGTAGGTGTTTTATATAACATTCCCGAACCATTCACCATCAGGACCATCGAGCTATCCCAAATTCTGAGGCTAAGTAGGAATATATTTGTTAATATTATTCGAGAAAGCATAAAGGATGGAGCCATCATCATGAACAACCTTCTCCAGGTTTAAATTACACTTCAACTTTTAGCAATTTTCCAAATTTCAACAGAAGCTAGAGCTGATGATTATATGCATTATTTTATAGAAGCTGGAGACTAATGGAAATTTACAAGTGGAACACAAAGGTCTAGCAACATTCTCAAGCAATCAATTTTTCTCTTCACTATACCAGGAAGGCTATCAAGATCCAAGAAAAACATGGATGGCACCTGAATGTACTGATCCTAATTTGGCTATGGCCGCACAATTTGAAATGGCGAATTCATTCTTCAAGGTGAACATGGGTGAAGTGCAAAATTTTGGTTGTGAAAGAACTTTCTTCGAGAAACAGGGACAGAAAGATCATGAATACTCAATGAAAAACGAAGATAACCTGCTAAATAAATCCAACAATTACACTGAATGTCAGATCCAAAGAATCATGGAGCAGGAACCTCATTTTAGACACTTAAATCCTGAAATAACAGTACCAAACTACTCAGAAGGTGCAGTGCATCCAATGCTCAGCAATGCCGTTAGATTGGCAATACCTAGAGTCACCATTCATATGATTTCTAAAGTAACACATGGATCAAGCGAAAGTTTTGGGAAGTTGATACTTCTACCCAAGTCCATAAATGAGCTGCTTATAATTGGTGGTAGGTGCTCTTTCATTCAGCAAAAACATTCACATAAAACCTTAAAATAAGACTAACAGAAAGACTATACAGATTCGAAAGACAAACAATAACATTTTAAAACACGCATCACCTCATAATACTATACAAATAAATAAATGTGAAAACTACGAAGACATTTGGTTAACCTATGCAATATAATTCACAAATCATACTTTTTTAACTTAAGAAAATTGCAGGCCAGAAGTTCAAGGGGTTTAAACCTACAAAGGTGGTGAATAAGCAGAATGCAGAAATTGATGACGTCAATGCAGTGCGAGATGGTGATCATGTGTATCTCATTCAAGAACAATAACAGATAAGCATACATAACGTGGTGAAAAAATCAACTTACAGAAGCCATTAAAGCAACTCATCCAGTTATTTATGTTTTATGTAAGAGCTAGCAAAATAAAGCATTCCTTGCCTAAACAAAAACTTCATGTAATTCATAGAAAATTCAGTTGCTCGCGTTATCTGTATTTAAAAATTTGCCATAAATTCATCACCCAATCGTTAATAAAAAAAAAAAAAAGCCATGACCTAATAAAATAAATAATCCCTAAAAGACTGAATAAAGATGGCTTCAAAATTGATTCTACTCCTATATGAACCCCACAGGATTAGAAATGGGCGCTCAAGACATGCTCTCCCCAAAACGCGGAATTTCTAGAAAATTTTGATAAAACACAGATTACTTCCATAAAATCTACAAACAAAATTGTGCCATTAAGTCCATGCCACAAAATGGTACCCTCTAATCTTGAGAAGCAGAAACATTCAATGATTGCTCAAAATAAGAACCTCAGTTTATTTTTTTCAGAATGACCGGAAAAAGTATGTTTTTGTAAAGATAACAAACTAATCCAAAGGAAGACTGAAAGAGCGTCATCTCTGCTGTGTGTTGGAAAATATTTTGAATGCGGTGCAAGTATATAGAAAGTTAATATCATTCATATGGGCTGGCTTCAGGCGTGCACACAGCCAAACAAAAGGTGTGAGCCTGCCCCTAGGAATAGTTCCCTTCTGTGAATAAGCTTGAAGAAAAGAATTTACTGAAAGCAGCATAGCAAAATCTCCTTTAAAGAGCTATTGACCTCGTTTTTGGTCGAGGTTTAGTTTTCCTCTTAGACTTAGGATTCTAGCCTCAGGAGCTTCCCCGACGATCCTAGTTTCCTAGCGATGGGACCCACCTCATTTTAGAGAGTCTGGAACCACTTTGTTACTCTTTGAAATCCTGCACGAGATTCCATACCGCTAGTCTATAGCCGGTTGAAATTGACGTCAAGAATTCAAATTGAGTCCCTATAGGATCCCTGGACATTAGGACAGCCTCGTGCACGTCTTACACACCTGGACGCACAAATTCTCAGTTCGCGGCCTCGACACCTTCAATTTCTTCGCAGTGGACTGGAGCTGGAGTCAGAACGTCGGGACGATCGACATCAAAGTCAGAATTTCAGAAAAGGCCGGATTTGACGCACTTTCGACGCGGATGACAAGATTGACTGCGTCGATGCGTCCGGAACGTCGATTTCACGTAAAATTGACATTTAACTTGCGACGATAGCTAGTCGGGGACGAAATCTGTGAAACGTTTCTATTATTCGTATAATAGTAATAATACTTATAATATTATTATTTTTATATATATATTTATATATTTCTCCCCACTTAAGACCTAAGCCCTAAAATCCTTTCTTCCGTTCGATTGGCTTTGCTCCTCTCCCATTCGCACGATTGGGAAGCTCTGTTTGATCCTCTTCCCGCGCTCGAACAGGTCTCACAACCGGATCCTTCTTGCCCATGCCCGATCATAGTTTCTGCGGGGTTTCTCCCCTTCTTGAGCCGCACGTCGTTCTGCCCCCCATCTCCTGTTCGAGTTCTATCCCTGCGCACCCCGTCACCGAGCGGTCTGCTCCTCCCTACGACACTTTGTCGCCACTCTCTCATGCCTTCCCCGATCCTGCTCGATTCTGCGGGTAAGGAGCGGCACCTCCTCTCCTCTTTTGCCTATAAATACCCCATTTGAGGTGAGACTTAGGGCTGGCCGATTTTCTTTCCTGGAGGTGGGGAGGTGCTGCCGGATTGAACTTCGACCTTCTTGCTTTGTTTGTGTACTCTACACTAGCTGGTAACCCTTCTCCTACCTTTGCCTTTCTCGGTTTTACCTGTAATGGCGGCGGTTTTTCTGCGTCTGGTTTAGTTCTCCTTGCCTGTTGTTTTCGGCTGGGCACTTGTGTGACATGGAATACTTATATGCAAGCTTAAAATGCTGTCTTCTCCCTCTCTTTTCTTTCTAGCTGCAGGCTAGTTTGTTACCTTAGCCTTATTTAGGGAGGTTTATTACTTTGGCATGTTTCTTAAAAAAAAAAAAAAAATGGAAACATGAGCATGTTTTAAAGCATAATGTCACGTTCCACCATTAGCAAATGGTGGAAGACTCTAGAAGGAGACACATGGAAGACATGCAAGATGATAAGGTGGAAGACTGCAGAAGGAGACATGTGGAGCCATGCAACTCTAGAAGGTTCCACCTCATTCTAGTAGCTTGAATATTATATTGTAATCTAGAAGGTTCTTTTGAGAGTTGGGAGGGACTATAAATAAGAGTCCCTCCACTTGTTTTGGGACATCCAAGTTTCTTGTATTCAAAGGTTAGTAACTCTACTCTTATTAGTGAAGTGTTTTTCTTCTCTACTCTTTCTTCCTATTCTCCTTTCCGAAGTTGTGTGTGCCTACGAGACCAAGCGGTTGCGAGTAAGATAGGCCGATTTAGTGCCAGGGGAGCGCTAAAGCCGCACGGGTGACTTTAGAAAAGTTAGTCCGTGACAGTTGGTATCAGAGCCTCGTTTTGAAGGTATGGCAAAAAGTGTTAAGGAGCACGCAATGGAGTCGGAAGCCACTATTGTGGAATCATCTCAACAAGGGCGAGGTCGTCAGGAGCAAAGAGACCCAGCCGCACCTAAACCACATGGAAAGTCCAAGGAGATCATACATGGCTTTGAGTCGCGCCTTACTCGGGTGGAGGAGGTGGTGATTGGCATGGAGGCCCAAGTTGAGGATCTTGGCCAAAAGGTAGATGGACTCGAGGAGGAGGACATCACCATCCATTCAACAATTAGAGGTATGATGCTCCAACTAGAGGAATCTCTAAAGGACCAAATGGCGAAGATGCGAGAAGACTTGATGGGAGAGCTCCAAGAAGTACGAAAAGCCCAAGAGGACGAGATGTATGACATGCGTGCCAGCTTGGAAGAATTACGTGGTGATGTTTCGCTATGCAAGAGGGCATTAGCATCACCCACCAATCATCCTACCTTCGAACCTAAGAGGATTGAAGTTCCAAAACCAAAGAGTTTTGGAGGAGCTCGTGACGCAAAGGAGGTAGACAACTTCTTATGGGGACTTGAACAATATTTCGGAGCGATGGGGATCGTGGATGAAGAGGCAAAAATACAATTTGCCACCCTTTACCTCACCGATATCGCGATGCTTTGGTGGAGAAGAAGACGAGGAGATGTAGAAAAAGGTATGTGCATTATGGCTACTTTTGATGACTTTAAAAGGGAGCTAAAAAGGCAATTTTATCCTGAAAATGCGGAGGATGAAGCTAAAGCCCGTATGTGAAGGCTCAAGCAAATGGGATCGATTCGAGACTATGTTAAGGAATTTACAAGTTTGGTTCTTGAAATTCCCGACATGTCAGACAAAGATGCACTTTTCAACTTCATGGATGGGCTCCAACAATGGGCCAGGACGGAACTTAGAAGGCGTGGAGTGCAAGATCTTGCGACTGCCATCGCCGTAGCAGAAAGTTTAGTCGACTATGCAAAGGAGTCTACGAAACCAAAGGAAAAGAAGATGAACTATGTTAAAAGTGGGGGAGATAGAGGTCAGCAAAAGGAAGAAGCCCGTCACGAATCAACTTCCTATAAGGTAAGAGATAAGGAAAAGTTCAACAACGAGCCAAAACACGCAATAATTGCTTCCTTTGCGGTGGACCTCATTGGGTAAGGGATTGCCCTCAGAAGAAGGCTCTAAATTCTCTTCTTGCAAGCCATCAAGAAGAAGAGGGAAGCGATAATGACGCACAGGTGGGGACAATGCAACTACTCAATGTGGTACGCTCGTCTCCAAAGACTTCAGCAAAAGGACTCCTCTTTGTAGACGTAACTATTGGTGGGACGCCTACCAGTGCAATGATAGATACCGGGGCTTCTCACAACTTCATCTCCATTGAAGAAGCCAAAAGGATGGGACTACGAGTAGTTGGTGGAGGTGGCTCCATCAAAGCAGTTAACTCGGCGGCTAAACCGATCCTTGGAATGGCTAAAAAGGTGAAGACTTGCGTTGGGGATTGGTCAGGTACGCTAAACTTCTCTATCATTCCCATGGATGACTTCAAAGTAATTCTTGGCCTAGAATTCCTAGACCAAGTAAGAGCGTTCCCCATTCCATTTGCCAATAGCATGTGCATCATGGAGGGTGATCAAGCTTGTTTAGTACCAAGCAACAAGAAACGGGAAGCAAGGACCCATGATGCTCTCGGCTATTCAATTCAAGAAGGGCATTCGACGAGAGGAGGAGAGCTATTTGGCTATTCTCCAAGACCACGATGAAAACTTAGAGGCCCGGGAAGACATGCCCGAGAGATGTGATAGCGGTTCGGAGGAGTTTAAAGACGTTTGACCATCGGAATTACCAAAAGAACTACCACCGAGAAGAGAGATCGACCATGAAATTGAGTTAGAACCAGGGACTAAACCACCGGCCATGGGAGCTTACCGCATGGCACCTCCAGAGTTGGCAGAACTACGCAAACAACTAAAGGAGTTGTTGGAGGCAGGATTTATTCGACCTTCTAAGGCCCCATTCGGTGCCCCAGTCTTATTTCAGAAGAAGAAAGATGGGTCTCTACGCATGTGTATAGACTATCGAGCTTTGAATAAGATTACTGTGAAGAACAAATATCCAATTCCTCTCATCGCCGATCTCTTCGACCAATTGGGCAACGCCAGATACTTCTCTAAATTGGATCTCCGATCAGTTATTACCAGGTGAGGATAGCCGAAGGGGATGAGCCGAAAACCACTTGTGTGACCAGGTATGGGTCATTTGAATTTTTAGTCATGCCTTTTGGATTGACTAATGCTCCTGCTACATTCTGCACTTTAATGAACAAGCTATTTCAACCATACTTGGATCAATTTGTTGTCGTCTACTTAGACGATATAGTGGTGTATAGCCACACGTTCCAAGATCATTTGAGACATCTTCGAGAAGTATTCTCAATATTAAGAAGGAATAAGCTATACATCAAGAGGGAAAAATGTTCCTTTGCCAAACCAGAAGTAACATTCTTGGGGCATAAAATAAAAGATGGAAAGATTATGATGGAGGAAAGTAAGATCAAGGCCATACGGGATTGGGAACATCCCACCAAGGTACCGGAGTTAAGATCCTTTCTGGGGCTTGTAAATTACTATCGGCGGTTCATAAAAGGCTATTCTGCAAAAGCTACCCCATTGACAGATCTACTCAAGAAGAACAAGTCCTGGGAGTGGAATAGCAAGTGTCATAAAGCATTTGAAGATCTCAAGAAGGCTATAAGTGAGGAGCCTGTACTCAGTCTTCCTGATCATACCAAAGAATATGAAGTGCAAACCGATGCTTCTGACTTCGCCATGGGGAGTACTCATGCGGGATGGACATCCGGTTGCCTACGAAAGTCGAAAACTTAATGAGACGGAGCGTCGATACATCGTCCGAAAAAGAGATGACGGCCATCATACATTGTCTTAGAGTATGGAGGCACTACTTACTCGGCTCTAGATTTTGGGTCATGACGGACAATATCGCCACCAGCTACTTTCAAACTCAAAGAAGCTCGGTCCCGAGCGAGCAAGATGGCGAGGACTTCTTGGCGGAATTTGATTACGTTACGGAATATAAACTCGGAAAGGCAAATGTAGTGGCCGATGCACTAAGCCGAAAGCGAGAACTTGCCGGCATTTCGCGGGTCTCTAGTTCCCTCGCTAAGCAAAGTCAAGGAAGGATTGAAATTCGATCTACAAGCGCAAAGTATCATTGCTATGATAAATGAAGGCAAAACTAGAAAGTTTTGGATTGATGATGAAATCCTTTACACGAAGGGGCGGCGCATCTACGTACCCAGATGGGGAAATTTAAGAAGAGAGTTAATCAAAGAGTGTCATGATTCATTGTGGGCAGGACATCCAGGTATGAAGCGAACCTTAGCACTACTAAAGATGAATTATTATTGGCCAGGAATGAAGGAAGGCGTAGAAGAATATGTTCGCACTTGTCTTGTTTGCCAACAAGACAAAGTTGTCCTTCAAAAACAAGGAGGATTGTTGGAACCCCTACCTATTCCTCAGAGACCATGGGAAAGTGTCTCCATGGACTTCATCTCCGACTTACCAAAATCAAATGGATGTGGGAGCATTCTAGTAGTGGTTGACGGATTCAGCAAATATGCAACATTCATTGCCGCTCCAACCGATCGTACTTGCTGAGGAGGCTTCGAGGCTTTTCTCTGCAATGTGGTAAAGCTATGGGAAATACCACAAACTATTATCGGCGATCGAGATCCTCGCTTCATTGGGAGATTTTGGACTGAACTATTCAAAATGTTGGGGTCAGACTTAAACTTTTCTACAAGCTTTCATCCTCAAACTGATGGGCAAACAGAGCGGGTGAACGCACTCCTAGAACTTTATCTACGTCACTATGTAAGTGCAAATCAACAAAATTGGGCCAAATTGTTGGATGTGGCACAGTTCTCCTACAACTTACAAACTAGTGAAGCTACCAATAAGAGTCCTTTTGAAATTGTCATGGGGTACCAACCTATGACACCCCTCTGTCTTACAACCAACTACGAAGGGAAAAGCCCACCGGCTTTCAAATTTGCCAAATCTTGGATCGAACAAAGAGAATTAGCTCGAGCAACGTTGCACGAGGCTGCAAAGAAAATGAAGAAATGGGCGGACAAAGAACGTAGGCACATCGAGTTTCGAGAAGGAGATCTAGTGCTTGTGAAACTTCTACCCCAATAATTCAAAACTTTTCGGAAGGTACATAAAGGATTAATTCGGAGATATGAAGGTCCTTTTGAAGTAATTAAACAAGTAGGAAAAGTTTCCTACAAGCTCGACCTTCCACCGAAATTAAAGATACATCCGGTCTTCCATGTAAGCATGTTGAAGCCTTATCATGAAGACATGGAAGATCCTTCAAGAGGAATCTCCAAGCGGGCGCCTATGGCCATGATCACATCTTTTGACAAAGAAGTTGCGGAGATATTGACAGACAGGGTGATCAGACGACGAGGGGTACGGAACTACAAAGAGTATCTCATCAAGTGGAAGGGATTGCCAGATAGTGAAGCTAGTTGGGAGCACGAAGACACATTATGGCAATTCAGGGAAAAGATTCGGCGATATGAGAAGGACGAGCGCAATGAGGGCATTGCGAATTCGAGTGGGGGAGAGTGTCACGTTCCACCATTAGCAAAGGGTGGAAGACTCAGAAGGAGACACATGGAAGACATGCAAGATGATAAGGTGGAAGACTGCTAGAAGGAGACATGTGGAAGCCATGCAACTCTAGAAGGTTCCACCTCATTCTAGTAGCTTGAATATTATATTGTAATCTAGAAGGTTCTTTTGAGAGTTGGGAGGGACTATAAATAAGAGTCCCTCCACTTGTTTTGGGACATCCAAGTTTCTTGTATTCAAAGGTTGTAACCTACTCTTATTAGTGAAGTGTTTTTCTTCTCTACTCTTTCTTCCTATTCTCCTTTCCAGAAATTGTGTGTGCCTACAAGACCAAGCGGTTGCGAGTAAGATAGGCTGATTTAGTGCCAAGGGGGAGCGCTAAAGCCGCACGGGTGACTTTAGAAAAGTTAGTCCGTGACAATAAGCTTGACTATTTGGTTGAAGTAATAAAAATGTGGCATGGCATTGGCTCCTTTCTTTTCTCTATTTGCTTAAGATGATAACATGTGGTTTTACACTTGGTCTTACCTAGTATGAGATATTGAGAGGGTTCACTTGAGCCTTGCGAGCATGTGGTAGGTTTGATTCTCATGACAAGCTATTAGCTTCCCTAGCAAATGTTTTGAATGGAGCTCTTTACTTACTATTGTTGTTATGAATTGTTGAGGAGCCTTTTACTCTTTTATACATATGTGGGGCTCGGCTTTTGCTCCTTGTAGCTTTTCCTTATTAAAATGGCATGCTAGGAAGAGGCTTGATTTAATTTGAGAAGTCTCGCACTTGTTCTTATATGAAGCATATGGTGGCTCTATGTTTTGAACACATGGGGGTTTGATTATTAGGCTCCTTGCATCTTAGCCCTTTACAAAAGCATGTTAGAATAGATTTGGAAAGTTTTCTAAGTTTACTCTTGTTTGCAAGCATGTGATAGTTTCATGGATTGATGTATAAAAAAAAAGCATGGAAGTGTTATTGTAGCCGAAAATTGGCCTCTTTCTCAATTTCAGGCCATGGCTATGTTTAAATATATATGTATTTCATTTATTGAGCTTTTAAAGAAAACTTGTTTTAGCTTGATGTTGGACTTGGATTTAATCATGGCTGGGCTTGTTTTTAGCTTGGATGTGGTTCGGGTTTTTGAGCCCTGTTATCCCCCTCCTTCAGTCTTGTACTGGGTTTGTTTTCTAGCCATGTGATGGCCCGGTTTTTGGGTTATGTTGTCCCTCCTTTCTTCAGTTTTATGCTGGGTTCGTTTTCTCTTTAGCCTCGTGTGGCTCGGTTTTGTTGAGTCCTGCTATGTTCTTTATTCTAGCTTGATGTTGAGCTGGGCTTTAGCCTCATGTGGCTCGGATTTTCTGTTGGATCTGTTGTATTCCTGGATGTAGTTTGGAGCTGGGTTTGTTTTCAGCCTTGCTGTGGCTCGGGTTTTGATCCTATTTGGCTCGGGTTGGCTCGCTCAATGCCTTTTGCTTTGGCTTTGTGTTGGGGCTGTTTTAGCTTGGAGCTGGATTGGTCTTCAGCCATATGATGGCTCGGGTTTGGGCCTGCACTGGCACGGTTTTATGCCTTCTACTGGCTCAGTTTTACTTTATTTCATAGCTTAGCTTGATTATGGAGGGGAGTAATTGAACATTGTACTTGGAGCATCCTTCTTATATTTTACTTGGTGGAATTGGAATTAATTTGGGTGATTTGTGAGAGCTTATCCATTCACTTTCTTATGTTTTAAACGTGATATTTGAGACGGTTATCCTTTTGTGCTTTGTGTCGCCTTGGCCGTGAGCCATCTTTGCTCTGCTGTTCCTGTTTTGGTCGTGAGCCTCTATTGGATTTTATTGGAAAGCTATATTTATGAGATCATATGTGGAGTTTTAAATCATTTGGAAGTTGGAAAACCTTCAATTTTAGCATAGGTCTGGCGGTGGTCTTCTCCGAGTCATTTCCCTTTTGCTTGATTTGTGAAGTTTGGGAGATTTCTGAGCTTTATTTTGGAAGAACATTTGGTTGAGGTAAGTTGATTTTATAAGATATCTTCGAGGTTTGGATACCGGTGTCGGGGAAGCCTTTGTGTGTGGTCATCATGTCGGTTCGGCCCTGTTTTCGATTTAAGATTTGGAAAGCACACCCTCTTTGGGTCGATCCAATTATAAAATTTGAGAGAATGATATCCTCTGGATTGATTCAAGGATCTTGGGCCGTATTTGGATTATATTTCTTTTACTTGTTTTGTGAGGTTTGAGAATGCCTCAAACCTTATTTTAAGGGTGTTTAGACTAACCCTCATTCAGTTTTGGCCCCTCTCTTTTTAAATCGGATTTGGAGGTAGGGTTAATCTCCTTTTCTTTCCCCTTTCTACTGTTGACTTGTTTCCCCGCTTCTCTCGGAGTTGGTTTTGTTTTAGTTTTTGTTTTTTAGGGAGTGACGGTGTTGATGATAAAGGCACACCGGTGGTAGAGTGGAATGATATCCCATCCTACGACATCAGGACCCGCTCTAGGGCCCCGGTGAATTGTAGGATGACGGTATCATTCACTGCTATATAAGCAATGACGAGGCGGCACGTACCTTCTCAGGATTGCTAGTGATCCTACACCCGACGAAGTGATCGACTTGTGGACAATCCTAATTTTCAAAATCGATAAGAACGGATACTATATTAATAAATATATATATATATATATATATATTCACTACAACCAAATACTGATACAAACTCTCTTTTGTATGCTAAAATCCACGTGCATGCTAAAAATATAAATTTTAAAACTATATTACAAAGTTGATTGTCTACTTGTTGATTATCAGCCTTGGGTTAAAGAACACCCTCCTGAGTTAGGTTTAGGACACCCTTCTAGTTGAGTAGCGGGCTCTATACACTCGGGTGACCGAGTAGCCTTCAACGACCCTCGAGCATTACTACACAATTTTTGAGCCTAGCCCCGACCCGAGTGCTTGCAGTTTTCTTCGGATTTTTCGTATGATTTTCGGATGAAGCACTCGTGGTCCTTTTTCCAGGACTTTCTTGAGGTTTTAATGATTTTATTTTGTTTTGTTATTTATTTTTACGGAGTTTCTACCGTGAGTCATTCGTCGTCCTTTTTCGAGCTTTCTAGACGATATTTCTTCTTTCTGCTTGACTTTTCATTTGTGTGACGCATTTCAGCCTGCTACATTTAAGAAAATAATGGATCTCCCAGGTATACAGGTTTGTTTATATTCACAGCGTGTTACTTTTTGTATCTGTCATCGTTCTCTTTAAGCACGTTGTACTATACTTCTACTTGCGTGTTTCTTCGTTTTCCTGTGTTATACCCTGCTATACACTGTACAACCTTTAAACATACTTGCATAGGATTTAGGAGAACTCAACCATAGGGCCACCTGATTTGACATTATGACTTGCCACCTTAGAAAACTTAACCTCTTCACGGTAAGGAGCTTGGAGCTAGTGTGGTGGGCAGCGCGGCCATCTTCAAACAGCAAAACATGTCTTCACCAGCTAAATCATTCCTTAGTAATTAAATAACAACCCATAAGATTTCGAGGTTGTCCGCCTAGTGCGACATAAATCCTCAACGTTTCTTGGGCTTTTGTATAGCTCTGCTGTACAATGTAAGCCCCAACTCGTTTTAGGATTCCGAGGTTGTCGTTCGTTAGGACCTAAATCCTCACATCTTCTAGGCTATTCGTGTGATCGTTTCACATAAATGTAAACCCTAATTTAAATAAAATTGGCAGTATTAAACACTTAAATAATATCTCCCTTAAATCGAAGTCAAACCATATGATAGCTTGGGAAGTCACCGAGGTTCGCCTCCGGATCTCTGACATCCCCTAGTTCTTCTTCCTTTGGATTCTACAATAAAATGTTTCAAATTTGAGTCAATCCCCTTTCACACATCTTTGTCCGATTACGTTGAAAAGTAATATCCTTTTGACCTCCTTGAAAATAATATTTCCTGATTTTTATCGAGAGTTTTCTTAAGTGATTTCGGTCATTTAAGATGTAATTAACTATAGGGGTTTGTCCTTATAGGAAGCATTTCCGAACCCAACTTAAAATAAATCTTATTTAATTCTTCATATTAAATAGTGGAACTTGTCGGCAAATAAAATGGTTTCGCAAGCCAAACGGACGTCATATATTTCTTAGTTTATTTGATCGAGCCTCACCTCAAGTCTTGTGTTTGTCTTTCGGGATAAATGAATGACTTGAGGTGTAGCGCACTTTCATTTAAACTATGAAAAATATGAAGTCGGTTTGATCTCATATTTTTCTAAAAATATATATATATATATATATATATATATATATATTAAAGCGTCCTTCCAAAGCGGGCGACGGGATTTCAATTCCGGCGACCGACAGCTTCTTACGGGCACTCCACAACCAAAACAACGCCGACAAGAGCATTATGGTTTTTGCCGCCCCTTGTTAAGCACGGATTCTAATTTCAATACTATCTTGAATAATATTTGATCTTGAATTTTTAAAATTGGTAGCTACCATAAAACCCTGAATGGAGGCTGGCGTAAAGCCTAAGTGGACATTACCATATAGTCCTCATCTCTGCTGTGTGTTGGAAAATATTTTGAATGCGGTGCAAGTATATAGAAAGTTAATATCATTCATATGGGCTGGCTTCAGGCGTGCACACAGCCAAACAAAAGGTGTGAGCCTGCCCCTAGGAATAGTTCCCTTCTGTGAATAAGCTTGAAGAAGAGAATTTACTGAAAGCAGCCTAGCAAAATCTACTTTAAAGAGCATTATGGTTTTTGCCTTCCCTTGTTAAGCACGGATTCTAATTTCAATACTATCTTGACTAATATTTGATCTTGAATTTTTAAAATTGGTAGCTACCATAAAACCCTGAATGGAGGCTGGCGTAAAGCCTAAATGGACATTACCATGTAGTCCTAAATAAAGGCTATCACAAAAAACTATAAGAAGGACTACAAAAATATTCAATGGTTATTAACAACTAATGTTAGATGATCAACTCTTCACTATATAAATTCTTATAATCCTCACTTTTATAACATCTCACAAAAAGAAGTAATAAAGAAAGGAATGGGGTGTCATTCTAGAAACAAAAGATTAAGTTTATTTAGATGATTATAAGGGAAGATTTCCGTCTTCTTCAGGAAGGAAAAAGAGTTGCTATTTTTTATTCCAACAAGAGAATATACTCTTGGTTATAGCAGAGAATAATTGTCATTTTAACTCCTACAATAGAAGGGGAAAAATAACTAAAGCAACAACAACATATCCTTCTTTGTGTCTAGTTCTCATATTCAAAGCAGTTAATTGCATTTTCTTCAGACAAAATAGTTTCATCGTCCGTATCTCTAATTTTGTATAACATATAATTATTTGTGTACTCACTTTGAAGTTTAATGATTATTCAATCTATACATAAATTTTGTTATTTTCTTTTATGATAATTAATCTCATGTTGTTACTCTGTGATTCAGTGTATTTGACACTTGATTGAGATAGCCTTTGTTCTAACAATTGGTATATAGAAAAATTTATGAAAAGTATGATGACTACGAAGTTCAAGATTAAAATTTTGATGGCTCAAAAAGATCTTTAGAAAATCAAGATGCATTGGTACTTGTGCAACACTAAATTGTAAATGCACTAATGAAGTATGGCAATATGCCTGAAATTATGAGTGAGGATAGAATAGAGATGGATGAGAAGTTTCTCTAAGCAATTCAAATGTGATTGGTGAACAAAGTCTTGTTAGAGATCTTAGAAAAAATAACCGCAAAAAGTTTGTGTCCCAAGTTATATTCTTTTAATATGACCAAAACCCTTTCCAAAAGATTTTATTAGAAGTAAACCTCTATGTGCTCCACATGAAGGAATGTATACAATTTAAATCACATCTAAACGAATTTAATTCCATCATTCAAGAGTTAAGAAGTATTGATGTAATTGTTAATGTTAAAGATTAAATCTTGTTATTAGCACGTTCATTATATCTCTCTATAAAGCACTTTCAAGATTTTGAGCCCATTTGGGGGAGATTATTAGGGTGCGGCGGCGTTTTGAATCGTTTGTTTCGCGCTTATGAAATGCGGCAGGAAATCGTTTGAACACCGCTTTTCGCATATCCTTCTGTATTCACCGCCGCGCCTCATAGCCGGCTTTCCGCATTTCTATCGGGCTTATTACCCTCCAGCCCTCGATCTCGTCCCCGTTCCCGTTCATCTTCTGTCCTTCTCTCGCGATTTTCTCTGAGCTCGTCCCGGTCGCAGTCCAAGGAGGAGAGGAGATTCGTCCTGATCTCGTCCCGGTCGCGGTCCAAGGCAGAGAGGAAGGCTGGTCCCGATCTCGTCCCAGTCGCAACCCAAGGCGGAGAGGAAGGTCCCGGTCGCGGTCCAAGGAGGAGAGGAAGGCTCGTCCAGGTCGCGGTCCATGGCGGAGAGAAGGCTCGTCCCGATCTTCTCTCGCGATTTTCTTTTGGAGAAGATGGATCTCAAAAGGATTAACCTCTTCCATTAGCCTCTTGTCCACGGCTGGAATTAACCTCTGTTTAAACAGATATTATTGGATTATTTGTAAACATTCTATATTTGAGGGGTTAATTCCTGTCCACGGCTGGAATAAACATTTTATATTTTACTGAGTTTAAGGGCTATTCAAACAAATATTTCATTAAATTTTTTTCAATAATTTTTTATTGTAATTTATATTTTACCTAATTAAAAAAATGTTGTAACTGAGATTCATCTCAATGCTCAAAAAATGAAAAATTTAAGAGCTTGAAGTAGTTCGACGCTAGTTTTTTTGGTAAGAAAATCTATTAAGAATCTTATGAATATGCTACATCATTCAAAAAATAATATAGAATGTACTAACTCGGGTTTTTAGTGTTGATGATAATAAAGAATTAGCAAAGAGTAACAAAGAAGGTCAGAATGGTCATTTATCCAATGACATACTGTCGATAAAATTTGTTATGAATAAGCTCTCCCAAATAACAAGTCAGTTTATCCTGATAATCTGCAGATTATCAGATTATCAAGATAATCTGCTTATCAGCAGATTATAAATAATATAAAGCTGCCCCAAACAGACCCTTCATCTCATATGGTTGTGATACAAAAAAATGGGAATGTCAAGAATTCACTTCCTTAATAGGAGATGATTTCTAAGATCGAGAAAAGCAATAAACTAGCAGAAAGTTTATTGTGCATACTAAGTAAATATGAGTGTGTTGAGATTTGTATATGATATATGATGTCTAGGAATTTATTTGTAATTGTTGTAAATTGTAAGACTCTATATAAACTCGTCATCAATGAAATGAAAGAGATTTTTATAAGCAAATAATTTTAATTTGGTATCAGAGCCTCAACCCTAACCTTAGCAGCCGTTCTCGTGCTCAATAGATCGCAGCGCGGGCTTCAGTGACTTAAGGTGACAACGGCAAGCGAAGGAATGACATCGACTTCGGGCAAAGTAGAGCGGAGAAGGAACAACGGTGCAACTCTTCTGTGTGCTACATTCCCTTCTTTGGTCACGAGTGGATTGGCAAGGAAGCAGTAGTTGTGGATTCCATTTTATTCCATACGGAATACGCACGCAGCATGGTGGCTTGAGTAGCTCAAACGTCGCTTCATTAAATAAATATTGGGTGATTTGCAGGTTACTGTATGGATTCCATTTTAAATTTATTCATGGATTATTATGGGGGTATTGCATGGTTATTGAGAGTTGCGTGCGAATTACGTATGAAATAATTTCTCCTAGGGCAGAGCATGGGTCGAGCGGAATAGGGAAGGAGGTGACGACTTCTGCGCACGGTGGCTCGGGTAGCTCAGACGTCGCTTCATTACAAGGGAGGCAAGTCAGTGAAAAAAGACAGGGACAGTGCAACAGGCTCGGTCGTGCGGAACGTCGAAGAAAATGCGACGTGATTCGACCCGAAGGATACAATCACCATTAGAGCTAATTGAGAGGGCGACGACAGGTTTGCCATGTACGAAACGGTGGAATTGTAACTTGGGGGTTAGGAAGGCCACGGAGCAGGAAGTCAAAGAATCAAAGCAGATGTGATTTTGCATGCGGGGTAAAGGGGTTGTGGCTTTGTGCGGGTTAAGGTAAAGCATATCACATAAATTTGCGGGAAGGATATGGCATGTGTTATTTGTGATCTAGATTTATCATTGTGATCAAGGATGTCGGGAAACAGAGTTAGTGCAGGAGGTAGAGGATTGAAATCTTTTGGGAAGATGAATCCTTAAGTTCTGAAAGTCTTAGTCAGGCTCATATAAGGAGCTAGCATCTTGACCGGATTCACTGCCTTAACATGTGTTCTGACGCAGGTAAAATTAGATCTCCCTCCTGTGAATTTGGAGCTAGATGGACCGGCCATAAATCTAAGTCGGTCGCGTCAGATCGAAGCTGCTCTAGTAAGGAAGAGACTAGAAGGATACTTGACGGGGATCAAGCCAAAGAGTTTCAATATTGAGCGGGGTGAATGGAGGACCATACATGCATTGATTTACACCTGGCTACTCAATTCGAAAGTTCCATCGGTTGCCTCATCGGTAGATGGCATTTGAAAGGTAAGTGACATTTGGGCAAAACTAGCTAAAAATCACTTGGGGGTGTTCCAGATTCAGCGTGAAATAGAGGCAGTGGTTCAAAGTGATAGATCAATTCAAGAGTACTCCATAGAGCTGGAGCGTCTGCAACAAGATCTTGATCACTTCTCACTTATGTCATATTGTGGTGATCTGAGGTGTAAGAAGGGTGAGATCTCTGCACAGATGAAGACTATACAGTTTATAGCTCACCTAAACCCGACCTTTGATCATAGAAGATTAGTTCTCCTAAATTGGATGAGGTCATTGACACGATGACACAGAAGGAGAGTAGCACGAGGCTACACTCTGAGCCGAGTGGACTTTCAAGTACGCAATCAGCTTTGCCTGCCTCGTGCTCAGGTATGCAGATACCTAGGGGGAGACTCGTAGGAGCTACAACTTTGGAGAAGTGAGACACCTGAGCAAAGCTTGTCCAAAGCTACTCAATGAGAGAAATAGGATGTCGTGGTCGCAGCTGTGAAGGCCAAAGAGGTGGAAGAGGTGGCTACCGGGTAAATCTGATGGTAGGGAAGGACGAGAGAGAGACTGGGGTAGTTTTTACCGAGAAGATCAAAAGTTACTGTAGTTTTTGAAGAGGAAGCAAAACACAACAGTAAAAGAAGCTTAAGATGTTTCAAATCCATCAACATCAAAGGATGACATTGTCACTTGTGCTCAATTAAACAAAGGTATTGGTGACACACTTGCTCTTGTCTCTATGTCCACCACTGGATCATTAGAATAAATCATAAATTATGGTGCTTCTAATCACATGACTTATAATGTTGAGGAGTTCACTTCATATACTCATCTAGCAGTACCAGAGAGTATACAGACAGCTGATGGTATAATGCAGCATGTAGTTGGTAAGGGTACGGTGAGATGTACCAATCATATATTTTTGTATAATGTTTTACATGCTTATAGTACAATGCAGCCTGTAGTTGGTAAGGGTACAGTGAGATGTATCAATCATATGACTTTGTCTAATGTTTTGCATGCTCTTTATTTTCTAGTAAACCTCTTATTCATTAATGTTATTATTCTCCAGTTAAAATGCATTGTTTCTTTTAATATTCCTAAGGTGATCTTTCAAGATAAATGGATGGATAGTACACTTAGGACTGGAACATGGCATATAAGACTCTATTACTTAGACCGAGAGGGGATGGACTCAGCTCTGGCATCCATGGAGGAAAGTGTTTTAGAAAAAGAAACTGGGAGGAATGTCGAGGATGTGTTATTGCTACATGACAAACGTATGGGACATTCTAGTCTTAGTTTACATCTATGTATGAAAAGACAAATAAAGAGAAACTGATGCGTGATGCTTGTGAGTTTGGCAAGCTCGCTAAGAGCTCTTATGTCAGTTCTGGGAATAGAAACTTTGGTGTGTTTGATTTGATATATTCTAATGTATAGGAACCTTGTCCTACTAGTTCTATGAATTTTTATCGTTATTTTGTTACCTTTATTGATTGTTTTTCTCATGTAAACTGGATATACTTAATGAAATAGAAAAGTGAAGTGATTGTTTAATTAAAGATTTTCACAAGACAATCCAAACTCAATATGGTGCATTTGTGAAGGCACTGAGATCTGATAATGAGATAGAATATATCAACAAAGCATTTGGGGACTACCTGTCAGTTCGAGGGATGCAACGCCAAACCACATGTCCATACACACCAACACATATTGGAGTTGCAGAGAGGAATAATCGACATCTTTACTTAGACCAAATGAAGTTGTGGTGCGACAATAAGTCAACGATCAGCATCGCCAACAACTCGGTGCAGCATGATAGAACCAAACATGCGGAGATTGATAGGTTGTTCAACAAGGAAAAGCTAAATGACGAACTTTTGCAGCTAAGTCATGTAGCCACTAAAGAGCAAGTGGTTGACTGTCTCCCGAATGACTTAGCTCATTAGAGTTGTATAGGTGTGACAAAATGGGCTAAGTGAATATATTTTGTCCATCTCGAGGGGGAGTGTTGAGATTTATATTTACTGCAGGGTCTTATTTGTAAATGGATGATGTCTAGGGATTTATTTGTAAATGCTATAACTTGTAAGGCTGTATATAAACCCATCATCAATGAAATGAAAGAGATTTTTTTTAGCAAATAATTTCAATTGAGTAAAAGTTCTCTTTTGATCATGAGAAGAATCAATCTCATGATAAATGCAAAGATATTAATTCTTCTATGGAAAGAAGAAATGGCATATAAAAAAAGAATTTATTGTTATCGTATTTAGTGCACATATTGTTGACCTCACTTTTGTCGAGGTTTAGTTTTCCTCCTAGGATTTAGGGTCTAGCCTTAGAATTCTTCATTCGACTATCTTAGAATCTTAATATGGGGTCCACCTCGTTTTAGAAACTCAAACCGGTTTTTTACTCCTTTTGGAGTTCTGTGTGTGTAGTTCTTGACCTCTAGTAACTAGAAGGTTGGAACCGACATAAGGGAACTCGAAGGGAGTCCCCATAGGACCTTTAAGCCCTAGAATGGTCTTATGCACAATTTGCACCACTGCACACACAAATTTCGTGATTCGGGCGATCGACACATTAAATACCACAATTCACGTCACTTGCGTATTTAAATATTCCACAATTAATCGAAATTAAAATTAAATTTTGAAATGATCGACTACGAATTTAAAATTTTAGGAAAATCAAATTTGACGCGTTTTTGACCCGATTGTAGACGAGGTTGTCCGAACAATCCTGAATGACGGAACGGACTGTGTTGATGCGTCCGGAACGTCAATTTTACCTTGGAGAGATATCTATTTTGCTAAGGTTCCGAACACGAATAAATCATGAGCGAATTGGGAAATTTTAATATTAAATATTATAAAATTAATAATAATAAAACATTTTATTTTCCTCCTAAATCCCTAATCCACGGTCACGATTCACCCTCACCCAATCATTCCCCTCTCGTTCGCAAGACTCGCGTCTCGCGTCTCGCCTCCTCTCGAGCCCCGCTCGACCGAGCAGCACACCAATCGCGAGCCTGCCTCGTGGCCGGCCCTTTCTCCTCTCTATACCGCATTTCTTCCTCCCTAAATGCGACTCTTCTCTTCTAATACCTGATTCGGTCATCTCACAGTGGTAGGCAAGGTCCCCCATTTTACTTGCTTGTCTATAAAAAGCTTTAGTTAGGGTGAAGGGGGGATTGGCCGAATTTTCTAGAGAGGGGGAGGTGCCGCTGAAATTCTCCTGGGCTTCTTCTTGCATTTTCTTTGTGATTTGCATCAAAGAGGTAACCCCTTCCCCCTCCCTGTGTTCTTGGTCTGCTCAATACTCTTGGCTTGGCTACTCGATATTCTGCTTAGTTGCTTGCGCGACATTTTTTTTTTTTGGGCTGCTCGATATCCTTAGGGCTTGGATCACTGTGAAGTGCATATATTTAGAGGTGGTATACTCATTTTGTCAAATTCTAACTTGTTGTTTAATGCATGCTAAAACAATAATTTGTTGTCCAACATAAAGTTGTAAGTTGGCCTAATTTGTTTTTTTCTTTTTAACAAGAGAGTATAAGCTTTGCCTAAAGAGGAAAATGTGAAACACCTCCATTGCATCCGATTACGTTTAAAATAATAATAATAATAATAATGAGAGAAGAGGAGGGGGGGGGGGGGGTGTTTGAAGTTGTGACGATTTTGTTTGTAAAGGTTCGAAATTTTGATAGCCTCATCTATAGAATTTTGAACTTGATACATTCGAAGGCGAGGAATCCGAAGTTTTAAATGTCTCACTTGTGGCAATTTATGAAAATTAGAATGCTTTACAATACCTAAATGCTAACGCAAGGATTTTGCAGTTCATGGTCATAGCTTAATCCACTTGTCGGCTTTGGTTTGTATATCGTTTTATATTCTAAGTTGGTTCAAAATTGGTTTCTTGATAGAATAGAGCTAGAGTGCTTTCCATTGCTAAATCTGTTGAGACCATCCTGTAGAGATGTTCTTTCTTCACCATTGTTCAATATACTCCCTTTTGTTCTGCCATGTGAAAAATAACAAAGACTTATTCGGAAGGTTTACATAAAGACCACTTAAATTTCTCATATTTGCATACTTAACAGCTAAACTCAATCATTACGGTCATACCACTTAAATCTTGGGTGCTGGTATATTTAACACATTGGCTTCAATCTTAACACATTTGTTATTTCACACGTGCATGAAAACTTGGGACAATGCTGTTGATGATTTCTTTATTTATAGGAAATGTATATACATAGCACGCTATTCTTTAGTATTTACATATCTAACACCTAAACTTTGATTTTTATATATATGTCACTTTACTTATGCATGTGAAGGTAAATTCTACTTTTTAGGAGGTAAAATAGTGGCATTTCTTTTTGATACGAAAGACTTGGGTAATATAAATGTGAAAATAGAATTTAGGTGTTATGTATGTGAATACATAGAAATTTGGTGTTTTGCTTATAAAAATTTGAAGGTTTTGAAAATCTGAAAGTTTGAGTGCTTTATTGTAAAAATTTGGAAATTTGGCTTGCTCATTTGTGATAATTTGAAACCTTCGGTGCTTATGTTTTGCAAAATCTGAAATGTTGGGTGGCATGAATGAAAAGGTGAAGTTGATGGGCTTATTAGTAATTGAAGTATCATGGTTGTTGCCCTATGCTGAAGTCATATATTTTGCAATATTGCTTGATGGATGGATTCTTGATTTCGGTTGCATACAATATATATAAAATGAGGTGAGATTGGAAATTTCATGCATTTTCTAGTTTCATTTCATTTCTTGGAGCCTAGTTTTCTTCACTCGATCACTCTTGGTAGTCTTTTTGGAACTGTTAGGGCAGCCTACACTTCAAAACTGAAAGGTATGTGTGTTCGGCTCTTTAAATTACGATGTACTTACACATGTGACATTGAAAACTTGAGAAATAATTTCAGACTTTTGGTATATTTGCATGTATGCCACTTCATTCCATGAAAAATCCTAATTGCAATTATTGTGAAAGTTTGAAGTTTGATGTATATTTATTGCTTTGAGAGCTTGGGAGAAATATTTTGAATGCAACTTTTAAGTTGAGTTCACATGCTGCATTGGAGGATGTTTCAGACGAATCTATTGCGTTGAATGCTTACCGTTTTGGGCTTGAGTTTTGAATATTGCTTAGAGCCTTCAAATGATTTTTTTTTTAGGTGATGTGAGCCTTTTATGATTGTAGTTTTCCGCCCCGTTTTGACGAGGTTTGGGACTGTTTCATTGACATTTGGACTGCAGTTTTGGAACGTTTTAGTAGATATTAAAAAAATATTTAGATATTATTCCAAGTGAAAGAATATAATTTTATTCAAAAAATTCAGCTCAAATTCTAACTAAAAAAAATGCAATCATAGTTATCTCAAGTTAAATAAAAAGACTGTGAAAAAATGAACACCTTTTACTAATTAAGGCATCGCTCATTTTTGTCGAAATTGCATAATTGTTATCTCATTTAAAAGCTAACAAAACTATTTACAATTTTAAGTATATTATAATTAGACCGTGTACAGAGATATGTCAGTATTGATCCTGAGGAGATCTAACGGTTTAAAAGGAAAAAGCACAACGAAGGAGGGCCCACAAACAGAAGGTCATGAGTTCTACTTGCCCGACCTATTGAAGCTATCTGAAACAAGCTAACATGGCCAAACCTGATGCCACTTCGCTATAAATGAAACAAAAGAATATCCAAGCTAATTATTACAAGAAAGTCGATCCAAGGGAAGGGGAAGATCTGGTTCCCTAGTATCTACAGCCATCCCAAGAACACCCGGAGACTCTTGATCAGAGGTCAAGGATAATAGTCGAGTAATATCAACTTGCCGACCCATATCAACCATGCTCAGCCAACTGAGCAAATCTTGCTGAACCGAAGTCAAAGAGCAGCAGACGGTACACCCATACATGTAAAGTACTAGAAAAATCCCAGTACGAACTCCTTTAAAGCAAAGGGAAAAATGTAATATCAATATCATGTACCCTCGCCTCTATAAATAACGGAAACATTTTATGAATAAAAGATGATTGACACGATTGATCACTATTTATTATCGTTCGCTCATCTCTCTCTCTCACTCTCTCTATCTCTTTCTCCTTATTTTCGCTCAATACACTGGGTGTGATTCACGAATAAATCAGGATTCAACAGCTTGACATGAGTTTATCAAACTTGTGTCAAAAATATAGCCTTACTGTGCCAAAGGGGGTGCTCGGGAACAAGAAATATTTTAACAAAAGTTATGGCACAAGGTACATCTAACAAAATGTCATGCCACTCTAGTTGGAAAATCATGTTTCATATGAGCTCCTCCAAATAGTGCCAAAGTTAATAGCATTAGCTCATTCGATTCCTAGTTTACCAAGAGTCGATACATAATTTATGTCAATAAACAATTTTACTCCTTAGAAAATTATTTTGCCAGCTTAGATTTGCTTAAAATATCTCAAACTCACAGGGGTTTTCTGGCAACGTATTTAACCCAAGATTTACGCAGAATCTAAGCAGAACCCTGCTAAACGGTCATTTTCGATAAAATAAATCCCCGGATGTCATAAATCCGATTTCGCGGATTTCGGCTGTAAATCCCATAAATTCTAAAACAAGTGGATTTAACTTCACCAGGCTTGGGATTTAACTTCTCGGGTTTCTGACTGTCTCCCACAGACATAACGACTTCTTAAATCCTTGCAGAAATTGTCAAACAGTTCTATTGGATTTAAAGGATTTAGTAAACCCGTTATCAAACAGATTTCCAGATTTAACCCATTCAGAATTTAGCAAACAATAATATATCAAATGATAGATTCAAAAGCATCTTCTCATCTCAAATGTTCTCAAATGGCCTAGTAAATGCACAATAACGAGTATATAAGGAAGCAAAATTCCCTCTCTAAACACAGTTCCCTCTGAGATCGATATGAACTGGAATCTTGAACAAATGTTAAACTTGCTTTATTTAATCTTTTTATTAACAAAACTAGCCCTACAATATACCAAAAAAATAAAGGATTCAAAACCCTACCAAGATAACTCAATTAAAACGATACCTATAGCAAATCACAATGCAGATTAAACAAAAGCTCGCATTACAGGCAAAAATAAGAGGCTCTGATGAGGCGAGAGATGAACCTTGGCATTGTAGTAATCGACATTGATTCTGAAATTGCGAGCAGTTCGAAGCGACAAAGCTTACTCGAGAGGGTTAGGGTTCCCCAGCCCGACGTCGCTGCTGGTCTCCACAAATCCAAAAGAATTTAGCGGGGAAGCAAAGTTGCGAGAGGGGGCATTCTTTGGGTTAACTTAAATACAAAAGTTGCTTAATTAATCATTAGTTAAATACATTAAAATTCTTAATTTTTTAAGAATATATTTTAAATACATTAAAAGTAATTTTACATACGTACCACACAATTCATATGTATTTACATATCTAACATCTAAAATTTGATATTTACACTTATAGAACGTTTTGGTATCCTAAACATATGCAGGAAAATGTGTATATTTTCTATTAAAGAAGTTAATATTGGTGATAAAACATGAATTTTCATATATTAGATGTGCAAATACATAAGAATTATGCGGCATATATGTAAATGTCCCCATTAAACTGTGAATGAGATGTTGATAAATATATATATATATATATACATTTCTTGAAATGTATATATTTGAAATATAATATAGATGTATGGCTAATGACTTGTACCCTCTATGTGGTTGCCCAATAATAAGGATCACACAAAGAGAAAAAATATTCCGTCTCGACTATAGACGTAAGCTGCATCTAAATAACGGAGGTGTTTCATCATAAGGAGCAGATGAGAAAAAAAATAACTCTGGTGTATCGCGTCCATTGTCCTAATGCAGCTTGTGTCCTGACTCCGGACGCAATATTTTCTCCACGCAAGGGAGGTGTGCAAAAGCAATGCACGCGGCGAATAACAAAGGTAAACACAGTGTAAAGAGTTCATATATCATGTCATATTACATGTTATGTTGAAATAATACTAATATTAAACTATAAAAGCTATATAGAATCGATTTTTTTTTTCGTGCACCGTACACCAATAAACAGCCATCACGGACTAGAAAGAATATTACCTGGCCCAACGAGTCTCGGTCATCTATTTTCTCCCTAGTGGCCCTCGGTCATCCACCTTATTTAATGTGAATACAACCATTAAGTATCATTTGTCAAGCTGACTTGTCGGATTGACCTACAGGATTGGTTAAGCCGAGTGTTAGTTGTCATGTTGACGTACCAAAGTCTATCGAGTACATGTTATCGGCTGACCTGTCGAATTAATCTACCAAGTACTAACTAAAGGTTAGACAAGCTATCGTACCAATTACTAAGTATCAATCATTAGTATGTTTACGTTTAACTATAAGTCATCTGACATTCACATCATTGTAGTGTGCATTGTATCATTGACATGCGACGTGAATAGACGTCGTACGATACAAAAATGATTTAATTTTCTTTCCTTGTGGCACAGAGAGAGAGAGAGGCCATCTTAAGTCCTATAAATACAGATGATCTTCCTTCTTTATAGCAGTTGAAACTATAAGCTTTCTCAAGCTCTTTTATACCTTCAATAAGAATTTAAAAAAATAAGAATTATAACCAATTTCCTTCGTAAAAACTTATCATGATGACTTCAAAGATGATCAGATTTAAGTACAAATTAGCCGAAATCAAGCAATTAAAATGTGTAAATGAATTTTATAATATTAATTCAATGATCGACCAAACTTTGAACTTTATATTTATGAAAAAAAATCAACAAATTTATCATCCCTTTGTTTTAAAAATATTGCACTTAACTATTGAATGAATGATCTATAATGAAAAAATATATATGAGTTATTCGATCTAGTATTTCAAGCCATTGATTAAAATAATTAAAATGACAATCTTAAAGATTATAAATAGACTCATATTCACTATTTGAAGGTCGTCCAGCTATCATTTTCTAGCCACTATTGCTCAATTAGCTTCTCGTACTTCATCTATTCGTTATCTTCTTACCATTGTCGTTTTTATCATTAGTTTTTTTATTGTCACCGATCAACTGGTATCACTCGACTATGTCATTTGACATTTGTCATCACTCTCCATTATTTCTATCACACCCATTAGAAACCAAGTAGATTTTATTAAATATGTACTTTTTTTTTCGAATGAGGAGAGAAGTGGACATTTGCAATGACATATACATAACTGCTTATTTCGACTATGTCAATGGTCTTTATTGGGAGAGCATATGTTTGAAGAAGCAACTGTGAAGCTATTATAGAAGAAATTGCTAAAAAAAATTATGGTGGATATTAAAAAAAAATAAAATTTCAGAAAAAATCATATCACAGTTTTCTATCAAGATCTGTTAGGAAAACAAATTTTTCAGTTGAACTTTTTGAAAAATCAAGCATAATTTATTTTTATTAAACTGAAAAAACTATGATGTGACGCCGCACCGCCGATCCAAATGCATCATAAATCTCAACTATTTTCTCTTTTCAAAAATTTCACGTAAAATCTTCAATATCTCTATTTAAATAATGAATATTTGCACAAAGTTAACATATTATTGTTTATTTTTTATTATCATGAATGTTCTAACATGTAAAGTGTCTCCACATCACTTATTTTTCATATATTTATAAATTTAATACTCAGTTATTTATTTATGATTAAATAATCAAAATCACGGAGGGAACTTTCAAAAGAAACAATTTGATGATATCATATTGAAATACAGTGGACCAGTAGGTGCCTCCTTCGTTCACCAAAGAAATACACGCGCCAAGTCTCGCTCGCCAACATATAACATATAGAAATACATGAATTTAATAGATCTTTCCGAGCTCTAGGGTTGTTTTTATAAATAAGAAAAAATTTGGTGATTTATGTGTGCTTTGTGCATAAAGATTCAAAGGCAATCTAATATCTTAACATCTGGGGTGTTTGGCTGGATTTAAGCTAAATTCAAAGCGAAGTCCGATAAATACCAAACTCGCCTGAATGTTGAATGTAGATTTAATGGAGACATAAATAAATAAAAATATAATGCGGGGAGACATTAAGAGTATTTTCTTGGAAAAAGCTTGAAAAGAAAACCACCGGCCTACCCCATCAAAATGAATCAATATAAGATTATAAGTGTATATATCAACTTTTCTCTTAAATTAAAGAAGATGAAATTACAAAGTCAATAATCATAGATATACACAAGTCGTCCATGTTTAATAAGTGTAATTGGTTACAACAAATATAGTTCTTGAAGATAATAGCAAAATTGAACCGTAAAGTTGTAGTTGATTGATATAAAGATAGTAGCTTGTCAAAAAGATTGAAATTGGAGGCGGTGATGGCGTGGTTAATTACAGAGGTCATAATTGGAAATTGCCGTAGCAGTTAGCCGCAGTGGTTGCAGTTGCTTACATGGGTCGTAGTTGGAAGCTACAATATCAGTTAGCTACATTGGTCGTAATTGGTCACATAAGCTTGGTTAGCAACTACAATAGGGTCAGTAAAACATAATGAGAAGCTACAATATTAACTAACAATATAACTGTAATGGGTCGCTACAACTTGCATCTTTTTGTAATGGAGGTTGTAGTGCAAGATAAATGGTAATGATAGCAATTAGCCACATAGGTTGAAGTGGAAAGCTATATTAGCAGCTGACCACATAGAACGAGGTGGATCATTGCAAGAGCATCGGTTGACTACAAAGATTACAATAGAAAGTTGTAATAACAACAGTTATCCACATAAGTCAAAGTGGGAATGTATAGTAATAACTGACCACAAAGATTGTAGGTAGTGTTACACCGACTGGTGATTGCAATCTTTATCTCGTGTTTATTATTTTACACCGAGGCAACACATGTAGGTATATGATGTATATAAAACTTCAAGAGTATATAAAAAGATGACAAATTTTGAATATGATGATGATCATGAGTAGTTGTCGACGAGAGTTGTCGCTGGATTTTCAATACAATATTATTTATTACAAGGTATTTGGGATACTTCGTTACATTATATTTAGAATACTTCATTACATGGTATTTAGGATACTTCGTTAAACCATATTCGTGATAATTCGTTACACCGTATTTAAGATAATTCACAAGCAAATAGAGCTTGTCAACGACAATGAGCAAGAGGCAGTCAGTAGTAACTTGATTGAACTACTCGTATTGAGCCCCATTGATCATTGGAGATTAAGATTTGAAAACTTTAATGACCTTATAAAAAATTGTTGAGGGCTGATCAATGCCGTTCAAAAAATAAAAAAAATAAAAAAAGTAAATAGAGATTTGGGGCTGAGCGGTAATTAATCAATATTAGCACCGATAATAACTAGCAAATTATTATCAGATTAGAATAATAATCCACACCCACAATATAAAATTACAAACTTAAAAAACTTGTTTAACTAATCAATACATAATTTAATTTCAGTTAACCTAATAACAGTTGATTTTTTCAAGCAATTGAACTCGCCCTGTTGTAATTTGTGTAGTTAGGTGAACGGTATTCTACTGTGGCCATGTGTGTCAATAAGGTTAGGTCCCTTGACCTAAGCTGCAGGATATGTTATTTAATTTAGGAAGATTTACATACATAGCACTTTATTTCTATATATTTACATATCTTGCCCCTATTCTTCAATGATATTTTACGTATATGTCATTTGGATGTTATGGATGTAAACTTCCCTTTAATTTAATAGAGTTGGTGGCTAAAGAGAATGGGCGGTAACCAAATAAGGGCACTTGGGCAAGGTCTATGAAAGAGTTGGCAGAGAGTTTTCTAAGATCATAAGCCCGTCCTCCAACCCATTGTTTATAGTTAGTGCTAGAGACACGACTATAATAAATATGTTATATTTGAGTAAAAAAGATTACATAATATTGCGAGACAAAAGTTTCTCATAAAATAAAGATATACTCTTTTACATTTTTTTTTATATAAAAATGAGATTTTTGTTTAAATATGATCTCCCGAGTCGATTTTTAATGTTGATGAAGCCTAATCTTTTGTGAATTTGATAAGACAAATTTGTTGTATTGATGTTTATAAGTTACTCGAGTCAACTTGAACTATGCAATGCAAGTGATGTTGATGTACAATGATAATTCAACAATAATAGTTATAACTTGGCACAAATGTTATTGTTGATTGGTATGAAGAAAATAGCGCTCCCACAGCCGCCGTGTCATCCCCCCCTCCCCCTCAGAGTCGGGAGCTGCACGAACTGTAAATCACATAGGTCGTTGTGGTGAGTATGAATGACATCCGTAGGCCACAGGGGCCGGAATTGGGAGCTGCACGAGCTGATGACCACTTAGATCATTGTTGGCACATGAACTGTAGTGACGAGCTATTGTCCCACATATGAGAAAAGGGTTATTAGATTTTCCAAGTTACAACGTCGACTAACTGCTTATAGTAAGTGGCGGTCGACGGTGATTGGTGATTAATGAATATCAGCGACGGTTGATTATAGTCAGTGGTGTTTGACGACGACAATAATGCCCGACGGTGTGGGGGCGGTTAACGGCGATCGACGGTGGTCAACGACGATTGGCGGTGGCCGACGGCAACGAACGATCGACGACTAGATGGTGCTGGACTTCAGCTCCTTCAGAGAGCTTCAAGTTTTCTCTGAAGCTTTCAGCCCCCTTCTTCATGAGATGGGAGAGGTTTTATTTATAGTGTTCTGTGTGCAATTAATGCATAAATATGAACTATTTTTATTGGGCGGTCCGGAGAGCTTCCTCCGATCATACAACATTAAATGGACATTTGAGTGTCTTAAATATGTCAGAATTGAGCAATCTTGGGATCGTTAGATTTTTATTGTCGAGACACTCAATTCAACTATAAACTCGCCAGATTTAACATCTATTTGACATTCTAAATGCGTCTAGAAATCTTCCAAGTGTGGTTTAATGACTTGATCTAGGCTTGATTTGATTCAGATTGGATTAACTTTGATATCTTTAGGTTTTTCTCATCGAGTCGGTCAGTTTAACTACAAGTTTGTTAAAATCAGTGCTCTTGAAGATTTTTTATTCGAAAGTTTATTGTTCAAAATATCATTTCGAGATTCGTGACATGCCCCAAAATTCATGTCGGATCATGAAAATTTGTTGGTGGCATATAACTAATGTCTGACTTTCATATTTATATACATGACCAAGGTTCTGAATATTATATCAAAATTTAAATAAGTATAATAAGAAGTTCAAAGTTCAAAGATTGAGTTGTGGTTGTACTAGGCGTAATAATGAATTATAAATTAATTTATAAATGTCATAAATGATATAATAATATTATAAAATGTGTAATTAAAAAAAATATGTATGAAATATAAAATAAATACCTTATTAAATCTTTTAGAAGGAAACATATACACAGATTTAATTTTATTCCCCGCAATTAATGGCCATCACCACCTGCGTGCCCTCTTAAGCCCCGCCACCTATTTCGTATCACAAAGGCCACGTAATTCCCACTTAAAAGCAGGGGCATTTTCGTAATCACAACTCACTTTCCACCTACAAATACCCCCGCTCACCTCGAACATTCCACACAGTGCTCTACCCAAATCGTTTATCTACGACACAGAGCAGATCCCGAGGAAACCCTAACCCTAATCCATGTCGACTGTTCATTCAATCGACGCTCATCGTGAGAACGCCGAAGTATACCATGGCGCAGAGCTCTGCAGTAGGAAATCAATCGAGCTTCTCGAGCGAATGCACCTCCCCAACGGCCTTCTTCCACTCAACGAGCTCGAGGAAGTCGGGTACAATCAAGAAACCGGCTTCGTCTGGCTCAAGCAGAAGAAGCGCGTCGATCACACCTTCAAGAAAATCGGGCGGCTCGTCTCCTACGCTCCGGAGATCACCGCTTTTGTGGAGGATCGCCGCATGAAGAAGATCGCCGGAGTTAAGAGTAAGGAGATTCTTATTTGGATTACTCTCAGCGAGATGTATATTGATGATCCCGCGTCTGGGAAGATTTCGTTCAAGACTCCAGCGGGGCTTTCCCGAACCTTCCCTGTTTCTGCTTTTGAGCTGGACGGGGAGGAGAAGGAGAAGAAGGAGCAGAAAAATTGAGCGGTTGGTTTGCTTTTGCCGTTACTGTTTGATTATGGGTTAAAGGTGTCTTTATTAGCTTGAAGGGCGGTGTCGTTTAGTATTTGTATATTAGAATAACTGTGTTAGTATTGGGAAATGGGCGAAAGTGGACTTTGCTGTTCTGTTGAAATGATTAGCAGATATTTATGATATGATTATAATAGTATTTGAATTATTTGAAGTGGAATTAGATTAATTTCAGTTATTTTTGTGAAAATTTTGATAGTTAATCTTGGCAAATGATAATAAATTTTAAGTTTATGGATTAATAATTGTAGTTTAGTTTTTTATTTTAATAAAAGTCATTAATGTTTTTAATATTTGCATTTTTTTTCTTAGGAGTTTGCATTAAAAATTGATAGTTGGTGTCAAATTGAAGAAATCCATATAACTCTATCAAATTTCACTTTTATTGTTATTTGAATTTACAATTTTTTTTTAAAATTTTAGAATTTAAATATTATGTTTGTAGAATATTATTTTTAAAATAATCCAATTTCAAAATTAAAATTTTCAGATTTTTTTTAACCATAAAAGACTCGGGTCCCCTCTCCTATAATTAACAAAACTTACAGGACTCCGCCTCAGCCCCTTTTCTCTAGTTCTCATAAGAGGAAAGCACTCTGGAATCACTTCTCTCATACTCCTCTCCACAAGTTCTTTGTTGAAAGAACTGCACATGAGAAATATTCTATCATCTTTACCTCTAAAATTTCGAAGGAGACCATTCTGAAAGCAATGCGGTGTCGGATACTGGAATCCTCCACCTCTAAAATATATCAGGAGATCATTGCAAAACAATGCGGTATCGGATGCTGGAATCCTCAACCTCTAAAATTGACGGAGACCATTGCAATGCAATGCGGTATCGGATACTGGGATCCTCTACCTCTAAAATTTTGAAGGAGATCATTGCAATGCAATGCGGTATCGGATGCTGGGATCCTCAACCTCTAAAATAAGCAGAAGAACATTGCTAAGCAATGCGGTATCGGATGTTGGGATCCTCCACCTCTAAAACAGACAGGAGATCATTGCAAAGCAATGCGGTATCAGATACTGGGATCCTCTACCTCTAAAATTCCAAAGGAGATCATTGCAAAGCAATGCGGTATCGGATACTGGGATCCTCTACCTCTAATACTGACAGGAGATCATTGCAAAGCAATGCAGTATCAGATACTGAGATCCTCAACCTCTAAAATTTCGAAGGAGCTCATTGCAAAGCAATGCGGTATCGGATACTGGGATCATTTACCTCTAAAACTCGACAGGAGATCATTCGCGAATCGATGCGGTATCGGATCGCGGGATCCTCAACCTCTAAAATAGGCGGGAGAACATTGCGAAACGAATGCGGTATCGAATCGCGGGATCCTCTACCTCTAAAATAGACTAAGATGGAATATGAGGGTGTTTCATATCCCACACGAAGAGTCGATCGACACGGACCTTGTTTGGGAAAGGATGTGATTCCACGGCAACAAAACCCATCGAAACTCGCGGCTGTGTGTCAATAGAATCAGCTGATCCTTTCTCAAACAAGTGAGAGAATTGAAGGGATAACAATCACAGTCTCAGACTGGAGAAAATCAGATTCGGAATTTGACATTTAAATCTGGGAGAAATTCGTGCAACCTATGCGGTGCAGAAGTTCGCTGAAAAGTCTGTGAAGAGATTTTTTGAAAAATTTTTCAAGCAATTTTTTTTTTGAACTTTGAACTTTATTTTGGGATTTGGACCCAGTTTTAGACAAGTGCGACATCTGAGCTCTAAGAACGAGTCTTCGTCTCTGAAACACAAGGCACAGTGCTTCCTGGAGTGTCGTCCACTGACTAAGGACAAGTGTAGAGAATAACTCACTCTTTAAGGTGCTATCGGAATTATATTCTTTCAAGTACCAATAAAGGTGTGTTATTTCTAATGACACCACGAATTGAGTGGCCGTAATTTCGTGACTTTGCTTGTAGTAGTCATCATTTGATCTGTTGCAGATTCTGTAGAGGTTGTTGAAGTTGTCTTCGAGAAATCTTTCTGACATTCTTCGAGTTGAAGTTGGAGTTGTATTTGCTGGACACTGAAAGATACAACTTCAGGGTCGAATTTCCATTAATTGCTAATATCGTCATCATTTCTTTAATTCTTTCTTCCTGGGCCTAAGCAGATCCCAAAATTTCTGTTCATGTGATCAAAAATATTTTTCATTGTCCAAAGATATTTCTGAGCCAATTAATGACCAACCAAAAGGCATAGAATCACTTGACTCTCTCCAAAGCATAATATCGAGGAAAGCTTCTGAGGTTGCCTTTCAAGTTTCATTAATCGGAGGAAGATTAAGACACCGATTTTTGGTTATATGCTTCGCCTCAAGCTTCTTCTCAGGGAGCATTCTCTTTTTTTTTTTTATTGAGCTTTTCGCTCTCCTCTTTTTTTTTATTGAGGATTACTATATCTAGTGACGCACAGATTAAAGATTTTGAATGTCTGGATTGTGACACCAATTTTTGATTGTGTGCTCACCTCAAGCTTCTCCTCAGGAGCACCTTTTTTTTTTTTTGCTCCTTTTGTTTTCCGAGAATTATCGTATCGCGAGACATATTTCGTTAATGATTTTGAATGTCAAAAATTCCCCAACTAATAATTCGAAATGTCCCTTAATATGAATCTCGGGATATAACTTTTCGAAAGTCCGGACCCAGCCACATGGTGGGAAATTAAAAGGCTCGTGATATCCCAAGTCAATTACTCGTATTTCAAGCACACTGCTTCATTCTGAAATCAACTTGGGACTCAGTCCAAATTCCTTAAAAAAACACAATTCAGTTATTAGGGCATTAATTTGATTCTTCCCTGAAGTCGACGTCTTAGTGAAATATCCAATTTTGAGCTTTCCAAATATTGAGCGATTCTGGACAAAAACAAACTCCTTTTCTTCATTGCGGTAGGAAAAACGGTACAGACCATCACTGATCATACTAAGCAACAAAAGTAGTACAACAGTAACCAAAAAAAGTGTCTCGTCCGTTGTCAGTGCGTAGGAATCAATTGAAGCAAACACATCGCCCGAAATCATATTGATGGAACTTATTTCAAGTTCCTTTCAAATATTCATCGGGGATCGTTACGCTTCCATTTCTGAAGTTCTCCTCGAGCCAGTCTTTGAAGCTGCAACATTCATCTATGGTATGTCCAACGAACCTGTGGTATGGACAATATCTCGGATGTCCTTTCCTGTTGACCTCCTCTGGTCTCTTTGCTACGGGCAACCTGAATTCGGATTCTTAATCGGACCAGCGGAACATCTTCCTTCGTCGCCTCATCTTTAAAAGAGTATATCTCCGCTCGATCGATCAACCGTGGTTGGAACTTGCCTCTCATCCGTCCGGTAAGACGTCCGCTGAACTGATCGCTGTGCATTCTGACGAGGACGTTGGAAGGCCTGCTGAGGTTGTTCGGCTCGCATTCTGCAATCGTCGCTTTCTCCCGTTAACCACCGCAAATGTTCCGGATTTCCTTTCATATGTCTTGGTCGTCCCGAACTTCTCGGCATTCTCATATGAATCCATATGCTTGATTTCTTCCTCGTAGATTGCTAGCCTTCGTCGAGTAACTTCTCGAAAGACACGATGGTGAGTCCCTTAAGCATGAAAGCTATTGGCCCATGGATGCTTTTGAGTAGGATCTCAATCGCATGATGTTCCTGTAGCCGAGGTTCGCACTTCATACTAAGGTTTCTCCACCGTAGGATGTACTCCACCAAAGTTTCATCTGGCTTCTGTTTCTCTTCCACAAGACTGCCTATAGTGACATGGTGTTGAACCCCGACAAAACGTTTGACAAAAAGATTCTCCATTTCTGCGAAAGTCTTCACTGAACCGTTCGATAAGTCTGTGTACCAGTCGAAGGCGATTCCTGAAAGACTGCTCACAAACTGTCGGAGCAGTAGCGCATCACTACCCCCCGCGTTGCAGCAACTTGCTCGAAAGTGTGCGACGTGCTGTCGAGGGTTTCCAGTCCCGTCGAAAGTCCTGAACAAAGGTGGTACGAAACCCTTGGGGTATGAGACGGCATCAAACTCCTCCGGGTAAGGCCTACCCTTTGAAATTGACGCGTCACCTTTCAATTGGCTAAGGCTTCCTTTACCTGCTGTTCGACCAACTGCTTAATGTCTTTTTCTGGAACCATATTCTGTGATGAATCTTTCTTTGGCGGCACATCTCGGCTTGCAGAAGCGACCTCTCTTCTTTCGTCGGTAACATGACCAATCTCTGGCTGGTTCATCTCTGGAGATGCCACTTGCTGTGAGTGCGACTGTCCTTGTGCTGCAACCATGACAGCCGTCATTTCTTCGATCTTCTTCTCGAGGCTGATAATAATTTCATCTTTTTGCTGGGAGGCCCTTTGCCACTCATCCGCTGCGTCCTCCTCACGAAGAGGAGTGTCGCTTGCGGCTAACATGTCTCGGGTCTCGATGACGTTGATTTCTGTGAATTCATCCTCCTTGTAATCTGTTAGGTTGTAATCTTCATCTTCAAAGTCTTCTTTCCGATCTTCAGACAGTCGTGCAATGTCAGCTCGAAGCTTTTCCATAGCGGACTCAATTGATTTTCCTTTGATAGCTTTAAGATCAGTTGGAGGTCTTTGAGAAACATCATTTATTTTCTCGAGCATCGGCATCGTGCAAGAGCTAATCGAATCACACAAAATCATATTTATAGAACCCTTTTCAGGTTCTTTTAAATACTCATTCGGGATTGTTAAGTTTCCGCTTCTGAAATTCTTCTCAAGCCAATCCTTGAAGCTAAAGCAGTTTTCTATGGTGTGGCCGAGCAACCGGTGGTATGGACAAGATGCGAGGATGATCTTTCTTGTCGGCCTCCTCCGGCTTCTTTGGCTCCCGTAGTCCGAATTCGGCCTCTTTATCAAGTAACGGAACATCCGCGACACCGACTCCTCTTTGAACGAGTACACCTTGCTAATCGTTGATTCATTGTCGGACCCTCGTCTCCCATCTATCCGGTATGGTCTCAACCGGAACGATCGCTCATCGGACCGTTGTGGTTCGCTGCCGCGGCGATTGATCTTCGAATCCCACGATTGCGTTTCCATTCCCGTGCCTTTGTCATCCGCACGGACCTCGAATCGGACTCGATCCCGAACTTAGAAGACGGTAGAACACAAGCCTCGACTGACTCTTCCTCATGTGGAATCCCCTTTCCTTTAGTTAGCGGAGCGACTGGTACAGCGGTAGCGAATCCGACAGTAGGAGCAGAAACAGTCTCAGGAGTAGTCCCAACAACATCTGAGTTCTTTTCAATCCATTCCTTCTTTGGCAAGGGAGTTTCTCAACGGTCTTCGAGTTGAACATTACAATAGGCTTAACGAGACTTGCTCATTTCGAGCTTCGTCATCTCAACGACCACATCTCCGAACTTAGCTTCAACATCGTCGAACCCTCGCCCAAACTTAATGATCGACGATCGGGCGGCTCATCTCTATTGACGGCGAACTCTACTCCGGAGGCAAAGAAAAGATCAACTTTGGCGAAGACATCGTTCTCGGTATTTAAAGAATTTCGGAAGTCGGTAACGTCCCGTGTCTTGCGGTTTCAACGGAAGTACTCGAGCTTCACGCACTTGATCGCAACCTGAGCAATTCCTCACTGCGTTTGGTGTTTCCACCTTATTTTATCTTTATTGTTCAATTAATTTCAGGATTTAAACGGAAGGTACAAGAGCAGAGATTTGGTTTAATTTGCTGATAGCAAATCAAACCCGATAAACACGGAGTGAAAGGGAAATTCAGGACCCAGTCCTGAGCCGAATTCGCAGCGCACCTCGCGCACTAACACACCTATTGGGGGTCCGACCCCGCAAAATCAAAAGAAAACCCTAAGGATTCCCGAACCACGCTGTTTAAAGGTGATTTAAACAGACGATTACGAAATCAAGAGAGTCGATCGTGTTTGCCCAAGAAAGAAATGAGCAAAGCAAGCCAACAGAAGAATGACAATCTGGACCATGAGGGACATGGACACATTGCCGATGTGCGAAGATAGAAACCTTCGATTTAATGGAGAGTAGAGTTATTCCCCAGCGGAGTCGCCAGAAGTTGTCGGCCGCTTAAGAGTTGCGTATTTTTTTTTATTAGATTTAATTTATATATGTATATTAGTTTTGAAAATAAGATTTTTAAGTTTTAAAATATGAAAATGAAAAAGGACGGATCTCATTCGATAAGTAGTTTGGATGAACGAGCGCAATATCGCGAGTAAAGCATCTATTCTGAAGAATAGACAACCTACTTGACAATATTGCTCGATCAAACAAACCACAAAATTCATGACATCCGTTCTGGTCTGCGAACCTTTATGTGGACCGACAAATTCCCTATTTAATACAAAAGAATTAAATAGGGTTTATATTATCCGGGTCTTTAAAACTCCCTATATGGCAAGTCCACTATAGTTAATTACCCTCAAACGACCGAAGTCACTTGAGAGAACTCTCGATTTAGATCTCGGGTTTCTATCTTCACGAAGTCAAGAGGTAGGGTTTTCAACAAAATTTGGTAGTAGGAAATCCAATAGGTGAAAGGCGCAATGTGGAACATTTATTTCTGGAGTCAAAGAGAGAAGGGTAGGGGATGTCACAGATCTTGAGGAGGACCTCGATAACGTCCCAGACTATCCTATGGTTGGGCTTTAAATTTTTGGAAAAAGATTTATTTTAATTTCAATCTTGCAAATTAATTATAGGAATTACATTTGCATAATGTCCTGATTATGCAAACTACCTGAAAGACAGGAGGGCTCACGTCATATCAGACGACAACCTCGGAAACCTAAGCGAGTTAGGGCTTATATCGCACGAGAGGCGGTCAAAGGCCTAAAAGAAAAGGTGAGGGTTTATGTCGCGGCAGGCGGTCTACCTCGAAATCCTAAGGCTTGTTATTTAAACTAAAGAATGGTTTTGCTTGATGTCGACACGAGTTTCTGTTGAAGAAGATGGCCGTCTTGCCACCGTGCTCCAAGCTCCACGTCGTAGCAAGGATCGCGGTTAGGTTTAAAGTCTTAAGTTAAAGTGAGCATGCAAGTCGTTTATTATTTTTATTGCGAGTGAGTGTGTGCAACTGTGGCATGAGTAGAAAAGAAAGCGATAGAACGGGAGCATGCTATACCAAGCTAAACGATGAGACATGTCATGCTAAACGGGAGTATACTAAGTTTATGCGGAAGTAACATCTATAACGAGTAAAACATGCTGAGCGGGAGAAAGCACGAGAAAAATAAAACATGCTTAGCAAGTATAATGTATCGAAAGTAAACACTGACAGCTAGCGAGAGTATATGCTTTGAAAAGTAACATATGCGACAAGTATAACGATAAGGAAGTAAAAGATCATCACGGAAGTACTGTATGCTTTGCATTATCATCGACGTACTGTTACTCATTTCATTGTTATTATTTTTATATTTTTCTTATTTCCTCGCAGCAGATTTATTAGTACTAAAAGAGCGAGGAGTAAGTAGTAAGTGAAAACAACCTAACTAAACGAGAGTCGTATGGTGTGTACGAAGAAAGTAAAGTCCGAAAACTCAACGATAAAAACGAAGGAAAACGGCGAGAAAGCGAGGAAAATCACGAAGAAGAAAGCTCAAGAAAGTCTGGAAAGAAAGAAAAGAAACGTCACGTAGAAAACTCGAGAAAAGCCACAAACGAAAACAAAACAAAGCGCAGAAAGCTGCAAAGCACCGCGAGAAACCCACGAGACGACCCGCTAAACTCATGGCGAACCATAAGAAAGCCATGGGCCTCTGGAAAGAAAGACCCGTAAGCACGGTGGTGTTTCGGACTCGGAGCCGTGCTAATGTTCGGACTTGAGTGCCGACTACTGCAGGCCGACTTTCTGCAGAAGGCGATCCTAATCCGACTCGAATAGTCAACCGTGGACCTTTATAAATCTTCGCACATTTCATTTTTTGGTTTTCATGCAAGCGAAATTTGTAGGTAAGTAAGTTCGTGTAGTAGTGGAGGTAATTTTATATTTTTCAAACATATGTATTTTTTGTTTTAAAACATTTCGATCCACGGGTTGATTATCCCAATAGGACTAGGCTACGAACATTAGATCGTCGGTAGTATAAACCCCGAGGACGGTCGAACGGTTCCGTGATTCTCGCTCTACTCTCTGCTGAGTCTCCGAGTCGGGCGGCCCCATTCTATGATTCTCGTAATTTTTCTCGTTTTGCGGTCTCATCAATGTCCCCACCGCACTTACGACACTTGCTGATGGCCCCATATATAACCCGAGGAGGTTATATATGCACACCTACACGTCCCTCGTAGGTGTGTGCTTTGAGCCGAGAAACAAGGTGAAACTAGGGACGAGAGGTCAAGGAAAGGAGGACGGAAAGCGGCTCACTTAACACAATCTCGAAAAGAAGTGAGTCGATTTCCAATAATCATAAAACACGTAAGTCACCCTGGACTCCCGACCAACCTCACATATCCTGTGAAAAGAATTAAAGGCACATCGACGCTCTCGGAGAAGGTGAGAACTAGACCCCTACGAACACACTCCTTTTCCCAAATAACTTGTAAAATCATGACCAAAAGATACTGACAAATTCCTGGACTCTGGACCACTGCTCAGGATTCCTCCAAACTCCAAGTACCCACATTGATTTTCAATTCCTGAAACACAAACTTCCCGTGACGTTCTCCTACGGGCTCGGGACTCGAGCTATAGCAGATAGGAGAATCGATGAACTTTGATACATAAGAAAGAGAATGAATGACCATAAGCCACCAAACTAAGCATCAATTTCACCAAATAAATCCTCCAAAAGTGTCTCGAGTATCGTGCCCGATTTATTTCCACAAGTAAGCTAGTGAGCTCTTCCAAATTTCATTAAATCAATTCCATAAACAAGTGAAGCAAAGAGCAAAGCCACCATCACAACAATCACCCTAATAAGGCTCTCGGCCGAAGCTAAAAACGAACAAAGGCTCACGGCCTAAGCTACGATAAAGGGGCAGCAAGAGGTAAGGCCCCGACAATCCAAATCATCACAATGAGGCTCACGGCCAAGCCCCAACAAACCACCCATACTAATTTGAATTCACCACAAATGCATGGGAATGAATCCATAGGGCAACCAAGCAATTCAGCCCACCTACAGCCTAAAAGGAGCACAAACCCGGGCCCAGGGGAGACCCAAACCCGAGCCACTCAAAGGCTGCACCGGGGGAGGTTGCAAGAACAGCAGGGACCAAAACCGAACCCCAACATCAAGTACAAAGGGAGCGGCTGCAAGAGCGGCAAAGCAGGAGACCGAGCCCCCAAATCAAGAGCGAAGGAGCGAACGAAGAGCGACGAAACAGAAACCGAGCCCTCAAATCAAGTGCGAAGTGGCGACGGCAAGAGCAAAACGACAAAAACGAGCCCCCAAATCAAGTGCGAAGTGGCTAGCTGCAAGAGCGAAGAAACAAAAACCGAGCAAGAAGCAGAGGCTTGAAACGACCTCAAACCGAGAGAAAAACAAGGCTCAAAATACCCAGAATCGAGAGAACAACATGGGTCAAACCAGGAAAACAAAGCCAACAAAAACGACTCCAAAGCTCTTTTAACATGAAATAAAATTTACTTTCAATCGAGTTCACTAAGAGCAAAGTAAGACTTAGAATATAGCTAAACATGAAGCTTAAACAAGCATTTCCATTCATCCAACATATCAAAGTGTAGAGCATAGGTATACTTCGAACAAAAGTAAGCATAAAGCTTTATTAGATCAACTCAAACTTTCCTTAGCATGCTCCTAATAAAGAAAAATCCAAAGGAGCAAAAGACAAGCTCCACATGCATATGAAAGAAACAAAAAGGCTCCTCTATGTTTCAAAAAAAAAAAAGTGAAGAGCCCTATTCGAAACACTTGCAAAGGGGAGCCAATAGTTTACCATCAAAACCAAACCTACTACATGCTCATATTTCCATTTTTAACATGCTTGAGTAGTAAAATGTCCCCCAACTCTTAATACCACAATCATACTAGCATGCCACTAGAAACGGGGAGCAAGAAACCATCATTTAAGCAAATAGATAACACATTCCATGGCATACAAATGCTCGACTGAAACAACAAGCGAGGAGAACCCAGCCAACTGCGAAAACCGCGACGAACCTCGAAGCCAAACGAGAAGGAGGGGAAGGGAGGGAGGCATACCGGGTAGTGTAGAGCACACGAAAAAGCAAAGACAACCGAGCTTCACTCAAACACCAATTTCTCAAGAGGAAGCAAGCAACCAAACGACTCAACCAACCAACCCTCAATCCATCCAAGAACAGGGCCTTTATAGGCGAAAGGAGGGAAAGGAAGGGCCGCCCCTTACCTGCGAGCCGGGCGCGAGTGGGGAAGAGTCGGGAAGAAGGCGACAAAATGCCGCAGGTAGGAGCCGAGGCTCGGCGACGAGGGCGAGAGTCGAGCGGGAGACGTAGGCCGCGCGCGGAGATCACGCGAGGTGACCCTCGCACGGGATAACACTCGAGCGGGTATGGGGAGAACCACGCGGGGCTCGAGAGGGTAACGGCCACGAGGAAGAGACGCGCTCGAGCGCGGGAGAAGGAGGGAACGGGAGCCCTCATCGAACGAGCGAGAGAGAGAGCCGGCCGATCGAACGGGTAAGGGTTAGGGCTTAGGATAGAAAATTAGGTTTTAAAATATATATATATATATATATATATATATATATATATATATATATATATATATATATATTAATTTTATTAAAATAAGCTCAAAATCGCAATTTCCGCTCCGGCAGGCGATCGTCGCAAATTAAATATCAATTTTAGGCAGGAACGACGTTTCGGACGCAACGGCGCAGTCCGTTTCGTCATCCGAGGTCGTTCGGGCAACCTCGTCGGCGGTCGCGTCGAAAGAGCGTCAAATCCGGCATTTCTGAAATTCTGACTTGACGTCGATCGTCCCAGCGTTTTGGCTTCAATCTTGACCCGTTGCGAGGCGGTTGAAAGCGTCGAGGCCGTGGCTCGAGGAATTTGTGCTCGGTAGTGCAGAAAACGTGCACGAGGTTATCCTAAGGTCCAGTGGTCCTATAGGAACTCAATTTGGAGTCCTAACGCTAATTCCAACCTACCTGTCGTGAGCTAGAGGTCAGGAATTCCGTCCGGGACTCTAAAAGAGTATCGAAGTGGTTTCGAGCATACTAAAGAGAGGTAGGCCCATTGCTAAGAATTTAAGATCGTCGGGGAAGCTCCTAAAGCTAGAACCCTAAATCCTAGGAGGAAAGCTAAACCTCGACAAAAGTGAGGTCAACACCCGCTCAAATGTAATGCTTCATGCTGGTAGAACAAGAAAGATGGGCGGTAAAGCATAACACTAAAGTGCACGTGGATCCAACTGTTTTATAAAAAGTATAGTATTTTCTTTAAAAAAAAGCGAACCTAATATGTTTTATATTTTTTGTTTTTAAAAACATATAAAACATAAGATTTGAATTGTGAATCATAAGGGTATAATCGATTGACACAAAATTTTATGTTAGCTAAAGTCAGCTTGCTTTAGACAAAGATTCACCATAGATTTACAAGGATACATTGGACAACGAAGCCCATGGTTGCTGGCAAGAATTCTTTTGTTAAATTAGATCAACTACATTCTCGGACTAAGCAAATCAGGGACCACGACGAACCAGGATGATAGAAACATGAGATCTTGATTGGGTTTCATCTTCATTCCGCCACAATTAGTTTTAAGCTTCAAGTGATGAATTTTACAATCTAAAATCTTACGTATGCTGCTATTATATGTTAAAAATTCAATTCTTAATGATCAGCCTTAATCGAAAGCTATCTCTTGTTATCAAGCGGGGTAATTAACCCCTATGGGGAACTTTGAACCCCAATCAATAAGTCCTCATAAAATGAGGGCGAAATCTCTGGGCAGTGACTTGTCTACAATCCTATCTACATTCTAAAAATTTGATCCTCCAAAACTCTCTCAAAACAACACTAAAATAAATGCAGAGAGTTCCCGGGGAGTGGTCGTGAATTTTTGGAGCACACAGTAATGTGAGGAAGTTATACGACGTATTTTTTTTATTCACTCTCCTCCCTCTTCTTCTTTTCCCTTTTATTGGCTTTTCTCTTTAGTGTGAATCCATGGACAAAATAGGATTCAACACTAACAGTAAAAAGTATTTTAGGCAAATTTGAAATATTAGATCTCTATTATCTAATTTGTGGGCGAGTGTTGAATTATTGTAACAATACCGTGCAAAGAACCATACTACAGTAACATGGAGCACAAATAGAACAAAGATCAAGGCACTATAGTAAGTCCCACACACTCTCCAATCATAATAAAGAACTTAGAGCATAAAGATCAAGCAATATACCATTGGATCACTTTCTCTGAGGCCCTTGAATTGTAACAAGTGTGATTCTCTATAGAATCGCCGCCCCTTCTTATTTTCTCCCCAATTTTGTAATGTCTCTTAGAGATGTATACCATCTACCAACTTGTACAAAAAAAAAAAGAACAATAAAAACTCTTGAGGGTTTTCCGATTGTATTATTTTCTACAAGTATTTCTCCATTGTTTTTATTTTCTAAATTAATTTCTAACTACACTCAATCAAATCATATATAAGAAATTATTTTTCAAAACACAATATTTAACTTCAGGCAAACAAATGAGTTCCAATTAAAAAATAAGCTCATTTGACCACTCGAACTATCATAGTTCAAAAAGGACAAGCTTAATCATTTTTCAAAACACTTCAAGCAACCAAATGAGCTCTAAGTGAAGATAAGCTTGTTAGACCACTCGAACAAACATGAAAGAAACATGATTCTCGAAGTATAAGTGAATTCAATTAAGATTCAAGTTGGTGCTATTCCTCTTAACAAGCTGGCAAAAGCATGTAAACTGTGGTCAATTGACCAAAAGCTTACCACATGTTGAAGTTTCGGCGGAGTTACCAAATTGTTTATCATCGCCATGGTTCTCCCTACCAAAAACCCCACAAACCTTAAAGTTCCAAACAATCTTCGATACATCCTCCTGAGGCACACCCAATTCCTGACATTTTACAGACTTCCTCAGCTTACAAAAAAACTTAGGATCTTGAAGCTTAAGGTACTCCCGAATCACCAATTCATGATCAGGCACCCAATTCGTAGGCAATGGTGTATAATCACAAGATGGAATCAGTGACATCTGTGAAAACTGCACACCTTCAATGGCATCAATAAGTCCCATTCTTATAAGATCAGAATACTCAGGGGAGGCATTTCTTGTACTCTCCCTCAGCGGACGGCTAAGATCACGCGAAGCAATTTTATACACTTTGGCTCGAGATTTCAATCTGTACCTTGCAGCATAAAGCTTGGCAACAGAACTTCGTATAACATAGGCGCAGAATCCAACTATTTTCTTTCGATTATCTGCATATTTATACCAATCAGCCATGGTTTCCAGTAACTTATTCATCTGAGAATTAGTATGAGCTTGGCCTGAATAAAGCATTGGAATGCAAGGGAGTGGCTCTGGATCCTTATCTCCTTTGACAAGCTCCAGCTTTCTGAACTTTCTGATGCACTGATTCAAGCTTGCAGTGACAGAGAGTAATGTTCCAACACCTTTTTTGCTTACGAGGTGTCCACCGGTAGCTGTATAATGCAGCGTTGGGTGAATTACTCGCCTGCTAATTACATGATCTAAGAACTGAATTCCTCTTGTGATGTGCTCAATCTCTGTTTTTGAATTTTTCAGCTGCAAACTGTATGTTTCCTCACAAAACTGGATCAAATCCTTTCTTAACTGAACTGCATCCTCTCTTGGTCCTCGAATACCGACTAAGATATGTGAACCATATCTCACATAGTTCATTCTCTTTGTCTTCTCCCGCCCGCTTGAGGGCACAAACTCAGGCCAGGCTGGGTTATGGGAGCCATCATCTATAGAGTTCTTCCATATGGAATCAAGCTTAGAAGGCTGAAAATACTTCAGTATTCTATCTTCCATCCAGTTATCCAGCTCATTTAAGCAGATGTTAGCAAGCAAGGGGCTGAGGATACCACAATGGCCATAGCTAGGAACCCAGTCAGCCTCTTCGGGAGCAAAGCTGAAAAAAGTTCGGAGCCAGTAAGGATCTGGTTTGGGTTCATTTTCATTCAGGACTTTCTTTTTCCTGCTCTTCCTAAGCATCTTTCGCTTCATTCTTCTTTTAGTCAATTTGTCGAGCACCTTCTCGTCATCTTTAGAACCTACCTTGACAGGAGTTCTGAGAGCGGATTTGACTAGACCGACTACTTTCCGATCAGTAACCGCCTTCTCCAAGCACGACACAATGACCTCCGGAGTAAATTCATCAGCGATATCAGTGAGGTCGACCTTGAGGAACCAAAGGTATCCTGCAAAGTTGGATCGAATGGTGCGAATGACAGTGTGGGGAGAGCGGCCAGCCCGAAAAGCGTGTGACTTTGGGGAGAACCGGGGTTCAAAAACTGGCTCGAGCAGAAGGAGCAGAAGTTCCTGGAGTACGTGGTCTTGGAAAGGAGGAGGAGAGGATTCTAGGAGAGCGAGGAATTTACGCTTGGAAATTCGATGTGTAGAAGGGGGATCGTTTGGCGAGCGGAGGATGAGGTGGTTGGCGGCGCCCCACGGATGACGGCCGGATAGAGCAGAGCGACTTAGAGCTAGAAGGGAAAGAAGCTCAGAGACGTGGATGGCGTTTTTTGGAGGAAAGGAGCCGGTTTGATGAGCGCAGGAGCGCTGGTAAGCCAGTATCCAGAGATCGAACTTTTTGAGGAAGCCGGTGAGGTTGGGAAAAGAGGGCTGGAGGTGGGAGCGGGAGAAGGAGCGGACCCAGAGATCGGAGCAGACTTGTATAGGATCCTCGCGAATTAAGTCGTAAGGGTTCTCTTCATCGGCTGGATGGCGTTGGAAGGGGAGAGGAGTGATGGGGAGAGGAAGGCGGCGGTGCTTTGAGAGGGTGGAGAGACTGCGGGAGCAGAAAAGATTGGAGCTCAAGAAGTGGCGGTGAATGTGATGATTTACGGCTGGAAGGATCATCTCGAGTTATTAGGAGTTTTGGTGGGGATTTATGAGAGTTGAAGCTGATGAAGAATTGAAATGATGAAATCTAGGTGGAGTTACATTTGATGGCATTTTCTTCATTGTCCGATAGTTTTTCACGTTTCCTGCAGCTTCCGGCGGGGGGAGCAGCGTTGTTGTGGTAGCTGACGACTCCATGGCCGTTTAAAACCAGACCCGTGCAGCTCGACGGGGGTGTTCGGTGGCAGACTTTTAATAAGATTTAAACATGAATTTCACTTAAATTCAGTCAAATATATAAAAAAATGAAAATCAAATCCTTATTTCCAGCATCTCCGGAGCCGTTCCTTACCACACGCTCCTTCCACCATCAAATCCGGATTTCATTAGAGAGCCAGATTCCACAGACTTTGCTCATCATTGCTTGTACCTTCGCTTCTATCATGAACTTCCAACGACACACGAATTTGATAAGTTCTATTAACGTAATTTAGATCCTGCAGCCAAACACCTCCTAGGAGCTTTCACTCTCGGATAACCTGATCTGTTGTCGGAGAAAAAGAAGTAAAAAGTATCTTTGCATGGAAACTATGTTTGAAAATGTGTCGGCACCGAATCACAAACACATCATATGGATGGTGTGAGAGGTGATGTGGCCCAGCGGGACCTATGAAGGACAATCTAGTACGGCATGATTAGTCAGTCAGCCCCTCGCATACTGGAAGACGATGTACCTCAGATAGATAAAGAGTAGATTGTCCCCTTTCATCTGATTATATCCAATCAAATGAACCTTGCGCCTTCCAACTTGAACATACCGAGAAGGTGAAGTGGATCCTTCAGTTTCAAAGCGATTGACGTTGACCTCCAGCAAGTTGCCGCCCGGCTTGATGGCCGCTCGGTCTCACAGGCGCCCTACCTAACGGATTCCCGGCTTGATGGTCGCTTGGTGCCACCAGACCACACTGCCGCCAGGCCTCGGGGCCGTCCGACCATATCCATGGGTTCCATAGGCCATATTTATGTATAAACTAAAATATCCTCATCGCACCTACGTAATTTTCCTGTTGGCTGCTAAAATGGTGGTAAGTAAGCTCCATCTAACTATGCATGCATCGGATAATAAGCCTCTCATAGGAGCTGAAAGATTTTACTTTGAGACTCCTCCATCATGCGCACTTGATCCTATAAGGAGGGACCCAAGGTGTCTTCATCGGCAGGATAACATCTTTCGGGGTGGGAAGCAACAAAAGCTTGATGTCATTAGCTCCATGACTTACCCTTAGAATAATGAGTGATGGAGCGAGATACTCAATTATTTCGAGCGTTCATCTGGTAGCCACTCAACAAGTTCATAATTCCTTTAATTGTGGGATGTTTCTTTTCACTTACGACGTCAAATTAGTATGTGTCGGAAAATTTATAGCAGTAGAGTGATTATTTAATATATTGACATTACAAAAAAAAATATTGTACACACTCATGTAATTAAAGGAACAAGCAGAGACAACTGAAATTTTTACTTGAAAAACACAAAGGGAAAAGCTATAGAGCTTAGCCCAATTAGAACCTGCCAATATGAATTTGGGATTACATGTACTTTTCTCAAGGGGCACAAAAACTATTCAATTCCTTGAAGTACAACATTTGTTGTACAATGACCTAGAGTGATTAGAGTTCGAAGTAGTATTGAAACTTCAATACACCATCTTCGAGTTGCGTCGTTGCACAACGTTCATGATGACATGTTGCTTATTTAGGTGCTTTGTCACTTCACTACGTATGTTGAGATTCAACAATGTACATTGTGATTTTGTAAGAGATTTTGTTAAAACGAGCAGGGCTGATGAACGAGCTATGGTTGATAGTGGTCAGCAGCTGCAGGAGCGGGTGACGTTCGTTAAATCTTCGGTATAGAATATTGTACCTTAGCTCATTCTCTTCCAAGCTTTGATCTTTATATGATTGAAGGTTTATGTTCCTTCTCAAGAAACAGAAAGGGCTCTATTTATATAGCATGAGAAAGGCCATCCTGCAAATAAGGAAGGAATTTAAGCCACTCCATGTGACAACCCAGAGATTCCCTTAATTAAACGATGTTTTATGAATATTTGAGTAACTTAATGATGTCATAATTGAGTGATATTTGACAATTTCGATTTAATTATCGAGACTCTTGATTTGATGATAAGCATGTCAGGTTTGAAATCTATATGACATTCCAATTGAATGTTAAAAACTTACAATAATAGCTCAACGACTCGATTCGAGTTTGATTTGACTCAGATTGGATCAATATTGATGTCATTGTGTTCGTTTCGTCGAGCCGACCTATTTGATTATAAGTTTGTTGAAATCAAAGTTCTCGATTATTCTAATTGGGATTTGAATATTTCTCACTCAAAATATATTTTGAAAATTGTGTTAATTGCCTTGAGATTTATGCAAACGATAAATTTTGTTGATAGGATGTCAAATATCACATTAAAATTTTTCTCTCGTTATTTTTAAAAATAAAATATATTTTATGATGCGTGCTGGAAAATTCGCGGCGGTAGAGTAACAGATTATTGTCTTAGCGTTGTACGAAAATTCAACACAAACACAGATGAAAGTCAAACAAACGGTGACGACTCTAGAAGTTTTTACGTGGAAAAGGCGTAAAGGAAAAAACCACAGGGTCTGACTCAGTTGCAAAAATCTACTATTAATTGATGTTTACAGAAATCCCTTGTCCCGTATATGGGAAATGGTAACTATATGTTTCATACTACAACGTTGATTGACGACGTCTGGTTGGTGGTGCTTGATGAGTAGTAATATAAGGAGGTCGGTGGGACTCGAAGACTGTAAAAGATGATCGACGGAGGTCAAAGGAGGTTGACGACTGTAGGCGATGGTCGATGACTATAGGTGGTGGTTGACAGAGGTCGACAGTGGTCGATGGTGGTTGACGATTGTCGACGACGAACGATGATGGTTGATGACTGTAGGCAGTGATCAACGGAGGTTGGCGGTGGTGCTGAGCTGCAACTTCTCCCCAAGACCTCAGATGCTCTCTCTCCACGCTTAAGTTTCTCTTCATGTGAGAGTTGAGGGTTTATTTATAGTGTTTTGAGTGCAATTAATGCAGTCGTTTTGATCGGACGGTCTAGAGGACTTCCCTTGATCAAACGACTTTTAAGTGACATTTGATGGCCTTAACGATGTCAGAATTGAGTAATCTTGGGCTCGTTGGATTCTTCTTGTCGAGATGCTCGATTTGAGTATAGGCTTGTTAGCGTCAACATTTATTTGACCTTCCAAATGTGTTTGAAAATCTTCTAAAAATGGGTTAATGACTTGATCTGAGTTTGATTTGACTCGAATTTGACTAGTTTTTATATCATTAAGATCGTCTCATTGAGCTGATCGAGCGATTACTAAGTTCTTTGAAATCGAGGCTTCTAGATGTCTTTTTATCAAGATTTAAATGTTTCTTGCTCAAAATATTACATCTAGATTACTGCCGGATGATAAAAATTTATTGGTGGCGTATTATATATATATATATATATATATATATTAAAATTTAGATGTTAGATATATAAATACAAAAAAAAGTGAGTTGAAAAATAGGTACGAAAACAATATTAAAATGGTACACACGTGATTTGGAAGTTGTACGGACTACTTATCACAATAGTGTGAAGGCTAGTCTTATAAATTTATTTTGGGGTGTAAAGTTTATAAGTACCATTTCCCGGCTGGACTAGATTCTAGTCACCATTTTCCGTCCAGATACACCGAATGCCAAAACACCTACATTTCTCCCCGCCGTCAACTTCGCTCCTTCCCCGCGCCACTTGAATCCCCCGCGTAATGGAAACTGCCTTAACAGAACCTTTTCTAGGCCCAATCTCTTCTTCCCCAACTATTCTCAAACTCCCAGAATCTTCAAGGATGCCCGGCGATTCCCCGGCACTCACCACCACCGCCGCCGGCGAATCCCATAACCCCCGAAGCTACTGGAGATTCGCCAAATCCGATTTCTTCCCCGAACCCTCCTTCAGCAGCTGGTCCTCCTACCGCTCCGCACTCTCCCTCACATTCCCCCGTCTCCGCAACCGCCTCCTACACCGCTCCTCTGATTCCGATGAGATCGACCTCCTCCGCCGCCGCAGCGAGAACTCCATGCGCCGCTGCCTCACATGGTGGGATCTCGGCTGGCTTGGATTTGGATCCGTTGTGGGAACCGGTATCTTCGTTCTCACAGGGGAAGAAGCACGTCTGAACGCCGGACCCGCTATCGTTCTCTCATACGCCGCAGCCGGTCTTTCTGCACTCCTATCCGTCCTCTGCTACGCCGAGTTCGCCGTCGAGATTCCCTCCGCCGGCGGATCGTTCTCGTATCTCCGCGTTGAGCTTGGCGACACTGCAGCTTACCTCGCGGCGGCTAACATTCTCCTCGAAGCGCTCGTCGGCGCAGCAGGGCTTGCGCGTTCCTGGAGTTCCTATTTCGCAACCCTAATTGGCCGAGACCCCGACGCCCTCCGCATTCACGTTCCATCCCTCGCTGAGGGTTTCAATCTTCTCGACCCAATCGCTGTCGTCGTCCTCATTTCCTGCTCAACTTTTGCAGCCTTAGGCACCCACAGAACCTCCATTCTGAATTGGATTGCCTCGATCCTCACCCTCTTCGTCATCGCTTTCGTAATTGCCGCCGGATTTGTTAACGCCAAGCCCTCGAATCTATCCCCATTCTTTCCATTCGGTGCAGGTGGGGTTTTCCGTGCTGCTGCCGTCGTCTATTGGGCATACACTGGTTTCGACATGATGGCAACCATGGCAGAAGAAACGAAGAACCCATCGAGGGACATTCCCATCGGCTTAATCGGATCAATGTCGGCAATCACTGTTGTTTACTGCGTGATGGCACTTGCCTTGGTGATGATGCAAAAATACTCCGAGCTCGACACCAACGCAGCTTACTCCGTCGCATTCGCCGCCGCCGGGATGAAATGGGCAAAGTACTTAGTAGCGCTCGGCGCGCTAAAAGGTATGACCACCGGAATGCTCGTCGGCGCGCTCGGCCAGGCTCGGTACACGACGCAGATTGCTAGGGCTCACATGATACCCCCCTTCTTCGCTCTCGTCCACCCGAAAACGGGTACGCCTATCCACGCCACTCTTCTGGTAACGCTGTCAAGCGCCATCATTGCCTTCTTCTCCAGTCTCGACGTTCTCGCCAGTGTGTCTTCCATTAGTACCCTGTTCATCTTCATGCTCATGGCCGTGGCGTTGCTCGTCAGAAGATACTATGTGAGGGAAGTCACTCCAAAATCCTATCTTTTGAAGCTCATTGCGTTGCTTCTCTTGATCGTCGGTTCCTCTATTGGGATTTCAGCATACTGGAACTCGGGAGCGAGAGGGTGGATTGGATATGCAATTGCGGTGCCACTCTGGTGTTTGGGCACGCTTGGGTTGATTGTGCTGATTCCTCAGCAGCGGATGCCTAAAGTGTGGGGTGTTCCACTGGTGCCTTGGCTGCCTTCGGCTTCTATAGTGACAAACATTTTTCTCATGGGATCTCTTGGATATCAGGCATTCATTAGGTTTGGAATCTGCACAGTGGTAATGCTGGCCTATTACGTGCTAGTTGGTGTTCATGCGACCTATGATATTGCTCATGAGGAGGAAGATGATAAATTGGAAGGCTTGAAGGTGGAAACTGGCAATCGTGGAACTTAGATTTTAAGATATCAGGTAATTCTTATGTTATTTATTTATTTTCTTATTTTGGTTTTGCACGCGTGGTAAGGGACATTCTCTTATTGCATTTAAATAATTCTTTGGCATCTAAATTATGAAATAATTTCAGATATCATATCATTAGTTCAATTTCTTGTTGATGTTGTTGACCTTGTAATGTAAGAATAATCTATGATTTGAGGCAGGGCCTGATCGGGCCCAAAACATTGAGTGTTGGTGGGTGTAGGGTTGTCAAAAAAACTCATCGTTCGTGAACAGCTCGTGTTCGGGTCGTTAAGTAACTTGTATTTGATTCTTTTGTTTAGCAAGCGAGTCGAACACCGAAAATATTTATGAGCTCAATTTTTAAACGACACAAACACGAACAATGGTTTGTTCATTCGTATTTGGCTAGTTTTAGCTCGAAATAATTAAATAATTAAATAATAATATTTTTATAATATTTTATATTTGAATTTTAGGTTAAATATTATTCATATAATAATATAAGATATTGTCCAATAATAAAACTTAAAATTAAAAGAATATAACACATTTTTTAACTCAATACTTTAATTTAAATAATGAATTTAATTTTAGCCATTGGATCCTCATCTAATGATCTAAAACTTAAAACATAATACTCATACTTTAGGCGTAAAAATCTCTAAGTTCTTAATTCTTCTTATTTCCTCTGGTCGCCTCCCCTATTCGTAATGGTTCTGCACTTGTCTTATTTATTTTGATCGTTTCCTCCACTCCTCATCATGTGACCTAAGCGGCTTAGGGTTGTCTTTTTCATTTCTTTCCTTCTTGTACAAGGAGAGGAAGTCGAAAAAAAACTTGAAACTATGGTTACAATTTATTTTTTTATAGTTTGAATTGAGATAGATAAACAAAAATCTTCTCTTTCTCTTCTATGAATTATTTCAGTAGCCATTTACTCATTCACTGTTGAGTTCTACTTATGTTTGTACTTGGTAACAATGCTAATGCTTTTGATTTCAAAATTCATAGTTTACATATGTAATTTTGATATTTATTGACAGCTATTCTTGACCATTTTTATTGACAACGATTGTGCGTGCATCAAATTTTTTTTCTTTTACTTTTTTATTGTTATGGAATATTTTTGTGTTGGCCCTGTCACTTGGCATTGGAGTTTTTTTTTCTTTGTGCAATTGAATTTTCTTCATATTCTTCTTTGCATCTGTTTGGGCAAACAGTTCTTTGGTCTGTCTCTCCCGGGTTTGACTCTTAACATAATCAATGCGCAATTGAGGAAGGTGAGATAAGTCTTTCAGATGTGTTTTTTTGCCTCATCCTTTTTTAACTCTATCTATCTGAGTGTTAGGGATAAAAAAAAAATATTGTTCCTTATTGTGGGATGAATAAATCAAATGAAACATATTTGAGAAGTTTATTTGTTTTTTGTTTACTATTTAGATGATTGATTTTTTCTCTTCTTTCTCGTTATTGTTTTGATCTTATATGTCAATTGTATCATGAATTTGATCTTCTCTTCCGCCAATAAGTTACAGTTGTGTTTAAAATGAATAAAAAAAGTTTTTAACTTTTATATTATATTAAAAATATTACTGTTATAAGTTTTAAAAATTGAAATATACCTAAGAGGTCAGGAGATGTGGTGGGCTTAGTAGTATTTTATAATTGATTTGAGTTTGAAATATCATGCTGGTCTGATTGAGTTAATTGATCTACGTTTTTGTGCTAGTTTTGCACATTGAATTTATGAAACTTATGCTTTCATACATGTTTGATTAGTGATGGTGGGAATTACATCATATGTTTGATATATATTAGAGGAATTCCTTATTTTTTAAAAAATTATTTAATCTTACAATGTATCATATATTCTTTGCATTATTCATAGCTTGATTGTACACTTATACTTGGACATGCATAATGATTGTCTTATGACTTATGTGATTTTTAACACACGTTCCATCATTTGTAGCTTAGAATGCTTACATACATTATACATATCATCTTTTGAGCAATCATAGTCTGCATTAACTTGTGAAGTGCGACAGGTGTGGTTGGAAATATTGATGAAAGTCACAATCAAACATCTCAAACTATATCTCAACAAATCATTAGGAGTAATAAAGTTGCCCTAAATTACAATCTAAGAAGGGTAGAAAGAGAAAATTTACTGTATGAGATTATTTTATGGAAATAAAATCCATTTTTAAGTGTGTTGAGGCTTCTTCCTACAATGTGTCTATTGTGAAATTAAGTTTTTAAGTCAAAAATAGGTACAACATCACACTTCTTTTGCATGTCAGGGAGTGTGAAAAAATAAAATCAAGTCGATGATAAATCAATTTATTAGATAAATGATAAAATATATTGAATTTCTCACCTGTTGATATTTATTTTGATATTGGCATTTTTATTTTATATGATCATAAAAAATATGACGAACGACAAATTAGAGAAATAATTGTAACAATGATTATTGTTTATGAATATTCTTTTAAGATTGTGGATCACACCTGGTTCAATATACTTTTGAAATTTATTAACTTTGACTATGAAAGTGTATGTAGAAACACAATAAGAAATTATTGCATGTGAATTTATGATGTGGAGAAGGAGAACCTTAATACTTACCTAAATGTGTAAAAAAGATTTCACTAATTTTAAGTTGTTGGAGTTCTAATCAAACTATAGATCATATATGTTTAAATATCTATTTTTTTAATGTATATCGGAATCTTCAAAAAAGGGTTATTAATTGCATTCAACTTATGTCTCATATTGCAAATAATTTTATTTGTGATGTTATATGTGATTGATTGATAGAATGTAATCTCAAAGATAAAATCTCTGTAATTATTCTCGACAATGTTAGTAATAATGATGAAAACTAATTGTTAAAAAAATTAAATTAAGAAAAAAATTGCATCTTCATGTAAGATGTTGTGTGCATATATTAACTATAATTGTATATAATGTTTTGAAAAGAATTCATGATATAATTTATAATATTAGATAACCAATTAGAGTTCTAAAGAAGTCTCATGTCAGGTTACACAAATTTGTTGAGATTTCAAATTAACAAGATGTATCTACATCACTGTCTCTATGTATTGATATGCCCACACAATGGAATTTAACTTATACGATGCTTTAGTCTGCTTTCATTTATCATATTGTTTTAATACACCATGATGTTGGAGATACAAATCACAAGTAGATACTTTTATACTTTGAATGATTGAGGTATAAAAAAATCAAAAAGCTGTTGTTAGTTTTTAATAATGTCATCAAGAAAATTGTTGACAACTCATATCACACATGAAATAATTTTTTTTAGCTATTATGCACATAAAAAATTTTTTTTTGGAAGAATCTTGATCTGAAGTTGAGTATATAAGACAACTTCAATCATGAGAGCAAAATTTGATAAATATTTGGGTCAGTGTAATCTGTTAACGTTTTTAGCTATAATTTATGATCATCGTTTAAATTTAAAGTTCATTTCATTTGAATTTCCTAAGATTTATGAATTACAAGAGTTTGATTCTAACATTATAACTGTTGACGAGACTCTTTAGAAAATATGTGTAATATATGCTATTAAGAGTTTCAAATATGATTCAACTCACGAAGAGTATTCTCTACCAGATCTGTTCTAGATATTCTTTGTTCATTTTAAATTGATTTCATGTTTGGTATTAAAGATTTTGTTATGTCATCTGGTTTGATACAACCAATAAAATTCTGACATGCAAGTGTATTTTGAAGAAAAAATATTTGTATTCTGAGAGTTTGATATATTTGAATTATAGAAAATGAATAAATTAAAATATCTTTTCTTGTCTAGAATGACACATGATATATTATTAATTTCAATAAAAAATAGTTGTTTTTGATTTTGCATTTAGTTCTAGGGTAGTGTGCTAGATAATTATAGATGTTTATCTACAAAAATAATTAATGCTCTGATTTGTGTTTTTAATTGGATCAGATTGTTTTAATACACCCATGATAAATCTTTCTCGTAATGATTCAAATATTCAATATAATTTTATTCTCTTATTACAACATTTTAAATATATTAATGATCTCTATATCGGCTTACAACAAAAATTATTGGAGGAGGAAAATCTTGGTGTTTCTTTGGGAGATTCTTGAGCAATAATGCATCATGCCTGTCAGTTTTCGCTCAAGACATCAACATTTTTATTTATGATTGTTTAAGTGATTATTTTATATTCTTTATAGACTTTTATTTTGTGATTTTATTTGAGATTAACATTTTTAGTGATTATATATTCTTTATTTCTGTCTGGCTTCATAATTTAGTTTGATTAATATTTTTCACTTATTATATAATGTTTCTTATATTATTTTTGCAGTATTATTATAGGAGTAATGCTATATTAATTGAAAATACTCTAATCCAATTAGCTGCAAAAACCAAAACATTAAACGTTTTTTAGATAAACACTTATATAATCATCCAAGACCCTGCCACCAACACTAAATGTAGATTCAAAAGCAATTTTTTTTATTAGAATTGAAAATATGTCACGTGCTATTCTAAACAAACATGAATATTTTAATGTATTCATTTTCCATCATTTTAATATATCAAACTGCTTAGAAATGCAAACAAATAATCATATACAAGATACACTTGCATGTATGACTTTGTCGATTGTATCGAAGTAGATGACATAATAAATCTTTAAAACTAAACATGTTATCAAACTAAGATGAACCAAGCGAATCTAAAACAAATCTTATAGATGAACACTCTTTTGAGTTGAATTGTGTTTGAAACTCTCCGTAGCATATATTGCATATAGTTTCCAAAGAATTTTTTCAAAAATTGTAATGTTAAAATCAAGCTCATTTGATTCAAAGATCTTAGAGATTGTAAATGAAATGAACTTTAACTTTAAATGTGGATCATGAATTATAACTAAAGACATCAATAAGTTACACTGAACCTAACATTTATTAAATTTTGCTCTAAGAACTGAAATCATATTTTTCATACGCTCATCTTTAGATTTAGATTCTTCCAAAATAAGTTTTTTTTTATGTGCATAATAACTGACAAAAAAAAAATTATGTCGGATATGAAGTGTCAAAATTATCTTGGTAGCATTATTAAAAACTGACAAGAGATTTTTGATTTTGTCGTACCTCAACCATTCAGAGTCTAAAGATAGTCACTTGTAATTTATATTTTTAATTGCATAGTGCATTAAAATACTACTATATATGAAAGCAGACGCTAGCATCATTAAGTTGATTCCAACATATGGGCACATCAATACATATAGAAGGTGACGTTGATACTCCTAGTTGTTTTAAATCCTCGAAAATTTTTTGTAAACAGGCAGAAAATTTCTTTAGATGTTTAACTAACTCTATGATATTATAAATTATATCACGAAATTTTTTCGAACCATCATATACTATTATATTTAATATATGTGCACATCTTACATACAAAACCCACAAAATTTAATATTTCTCTTAATTATTATTTTTAAATAAGTTATTGTCTAATCATTATTACTAGCATTGTCAAGAGTATTTTAGAAACTTTATTTCAGAGATTTCACTCTAGCAAGTAATAACATATAGCATTGCAAATTAAAGTTTTAATATAAGGAGACTAAAACTCAATGAAATTAATAATCCTTTTTTAAAGCTTCTAGGATTCATCAATTAAATTAAAATTACTCTATTATTTGATAACAAGTCCAACAATCTGAAGTTAGTGAAACCCTTTGAACACCATTTAGGTAAGTTTTTAGCTTCTCCTTCTCGATATCATAAATTCATATGCATTCATTTTTTAAAGTGTTTTTAGATACACTTTCATAGTTAGGGTTCAGAAATTTTAACAGTGTGTTGAACGAAGTGTGTTTAACTATCTTAAAAAAATATTCATAAACAATAATCATCGTTGGAATTATTACTCCAACTTATTGTTGGTTATATTTTTTAAGATCATATAAAATATAAATATTAATATTAGTATTAATATTAACAGGTGAGAAATTCAATTTCTTTTATCCTTTCTAATAAAATAAATTGTCGTTGATTTGATTTTATCACACTTCCTAACATGTCAAAGAATTTATGATATTGTGTTTGTTTTTTACTTTAAGAAACTTAATGCTTTAACAGACAGATTGTAGGGAATGAGTCTCAACTCTCTTAGAATTGTATTTTGTTTCCACAAAATAATCTCAGACAGTAGACTTTCTCTTCATACCATCTTACATTGTAATTTAGGGCAAACGCTATTACGCTCAATGATTTATTGAGATGCAGTTTGAGGCATTAGATTGCAGTTTTCATCAATATTTCTAACGTCAATTGGTCACACATCACCAGTTGATGTACATTGTGATTGCTCGAAAGATGTCATGTATGATGTATGTAAGCTTTCTAAGACACAAATGATGCAACATGTGTTTAAATTCTCACGTCATAAGACAACGATTATGCATGAATAAATATAAGTGTACAAGCAAACTATGAATAAAGGAAAAAAAAAACATATGATATATTGTGACATTAAGTAATTGAACAAGAAAACAAATAATTCATTTATCATATATCAAATATATGATATAATATCTATCACCATCAATCAAGCATGTATGAAATTATAAATTTCATAAATTAAATGTGTAGGACTAGTACAAAGACGAAGATCAATTAATTCAATTAGAGCAACATGAAATTATCAAAGTCAATTCAACTGTAATAAAATTATGAAGTTCACCACATCTCTTAATCTCTTAGCTATATTTCAATGTTTAAAAGTTATAATAATAATAATAATAATTTTGATATAATATAAAAACAAAAAATTTTTTTTTCGATGCCTTTAAAAACAAATGTAACTTACAACAGAAGAGATAAGCTTCATAACAATTGTCATATAATATGAAAACAATAACGAGTAAGAAGAAAAAAATCAATCATCTAAATATTAAATAAAAAATAGATGAAACATCTCAGATCTGTTTCATTTGATTTCTCTATAACACAACATGAAATATGGAACAATAATCTTTTTTATCCCTAACACTTGAACAGATGAAGACAAAATGGGTAAGCAAAGACAGAAAGAAATCTAAAAGATTTATCCCACTTTACTCGGTTGTGTAATGATTATTTTAAGGGCCAAATAGGGGGAGAGACCAAACAGTTGCTTGCCTAAATAAATACAAATAAAGAACATGAAGAAATCCAATTGCACAGAATTAAAATCCCCAATGCAAAGTCACAAGGCCAAAACCTAAAAGATTTTCCATGACAAGCACCCAAAAAAAAAAAAAAAATCCAATGCACCCACAACAGCTGTCAATAAAAATATTTAAAAACACTAAAATAATATAGAAACTACCAATAAGGATCAAAATTATATCAACTATGAATTTTGAAATAAAAAAATATTAACATTGTTACTAAGTACCAACTTAAGTAGAACTCAATAGTGAATGGACAAATGATTACTGAAATCCTTCATACAAGAGAAAGAAAATAAGCTTTCTTATCTATATCATTTCAAACTATATATATAAAAAAAAGCAAATGGTAACCTTAGTTGCAAGTTTTTTGGCTTCCTCTCTGGACGAGCCGGGAAGAAATGAAGAAGACAACCTTAAACCACTTAAGTCACACGATGAGAAGCGGAGGAGCAGTTTGAAGGAAATAAGACAAACGCGAAACAATTACAAAATAGGGAAGGCAACCGAATGAAATAATAAAGGCGAGGAATTTAGGGTTTTTTTATCCTTATATATGTATTACGTATTAAGCTTTAGATCATTAGATGAGAATCCAATGCCCAAAATTAAATTTATACTATTTAAATTAAAATATGTAATTAAAAAAATCAGTATATTTTTTAATTTGATTTTTTGCTATTACACAATATATTATATTACTATATGAATAATATTAAACCAAAAATTTAAATATAAAATATTTTTATTTAATTATTTAATTATTAAATAAGCTGGCACGAATAAACAAATCTTTGTTCGTGTTTGTCTCATTTATAAATCAAGCTTAAAAATTTATTCGTGTTCGACTCACTTGTTTAATGATTGAATATAACACAAGCTACTTAACGAGCCGAACATGAGTTGCTTTTGAATGAAAAGTTTTTCTGACAGCCCTATTTTTGGAGTATCAATCAATATGATATTTTGTAATTATTTGTTAATGCTTGCTCAAATTTAAAATTTGTTTTTAGGGATTAAAAATAATTTAATGTTTATTTGCTTTGGATAAAGTTAACTTTAAAATTTATTACAAAATTTGTTTTCTAGGATAACATCAAGTCAAAAATTACACGTAATTATGATTTCTAATTAATCTCCTCAAAATCCTATAAATAAGATAATAAAAGTGTTTGCCATATGTTAATTTATTGTGCATTGAATACTCATAAGGTTTTGATTTTTAGCTTTTGCGACAGTCCAATTATCGGAGTATCAATCAATAGGATATTTTACTCAATAATTTGTTAATGTTTGCTCAAATCTAAAATATGTAATTTTAGGGATAAGAATAATTTAATGTTTATTTGCTTTGGATAAAATTAACTTTAAAATTTCTTACAAAATTTGTTTGTAGGATAAAGTCAAAATTACACCTAATTTGGATTTCAAATTAATCTCCTTAAAATCTCATAAATAAGAGATTAAAAGTGTTTGCATATGTTACTTTATTATGCATGGAATTATTCTTAAGGCTTTGGTTTTTAGGAGGAAAAAAAAAAGGGAATAAATGAATTTCAGTAAAAGAGAAAATTAGAAAAGGCGGGAAAAGAACCAGAAAAAAATAATCTGTGACCATGAAGGACTACTATCTTGTCACGGTGGAAGCCCATAAATTTTATAATGATTCTATAAACATGTGGGAATTTATCTTTTTGAGAAAATTTTAAATGGCCAATTTTTTATTATTTGTTAAATCTTATGTATTTATTATTTATATTTAATGTTTCCCTCATATGTGTGACTTGTGAAATTCAAGGCTTCTCTTTTGTGTTTAGATTGGGTATATTTTTGTTTATGAAAGAGTTTTTTTTTTATTGTGTATTTTATTCGTCTACAAGCATGGCTCTTTGGGTTAAATATTTTTTCCCCTCTCTCATGATTGTAGATTTATTTTAGCCAAACCACGTAAAATTTAGTCTCCTCTCGTGATGCTTTATTTCTTTATTAATTTTTTGCACGTTCATGATGAATGCTTTTGTAGGCATTTCCACATTAATTTAGGTGTTTTATTAACAATTGGTATTGAAACCTACTATTAAATTCAATGATTATTAGGCATGAGATGGAGAAATTTGATGTGAGAACGTATTTTGGGGTTTGAAGAGCCTAGATGTGAGGATTATTAACTAAATAAGAATTTTTACGGGCATTCATATTATATTAGAATAGGTATGATTCTATGAATTAATATGGTAGAGTAGGGATGGATTAAAAATTTCTCTCAATCATCCAATTATGTTTGGTGACTGTGATTTTGATAGAGGTCTTGGAGGAAATCACTTCAGTGAGTTGCAGATTAACTTATGAGATTTTGTACATGATAAAAAATCTCTCTAATAAATTTGATTAAAAACAAAGATTTTACTAGTGCATGCAAGAAGGTATGCCTCTTTAGCTAAAACAAATATTTTACTTGTGCATGCGAGAAGGTATGCCTCCTTAGCTAAAACAAAGATTTTACTTGTGCATGCCAAATTTATTTCCATTATTAGATATTTAAGGAACTTCATTGTAGGGTTGATGATGAATTTTGATTTTGATTTTTGTTAAACTTGTTTTTAAGCTCCCACTTTGAGCTTTTCTCAGGGCACCATATTATATGAAAAATATTCAGCTTAGATTGTGTTAAAATATTATCTATTTTTAAAGACGTGATTGGTAAACTTGATGGTGTAGGGGAATGGAAATAAACTAATGGATCATGGATGATTGGTTATGAGGGGACCTTTTGAAAAGCAGTTATTATTTAACGAATATAAAAATAAGCCTTGTGATATAAGGACTTGAAATGCTTTTCTGTAAGAAGAGTGGGTAATAAGTGGGATTCTTAACCTTTGAAGAGGAAGCAGCAACATGCTAAGGGAACTTAAAATGGAGGATAAGTTAGTAGATACTAGTGTTGTTGTAGATTGGTTAGGTATCGATCTAAGTGATCATATTTTAGTGATTGTTGAAGAGAGGAGCAGTGATCAATGAATTTTAGATTTAGCTTATTCATAATTTATATTTTTTCATGAGGAATTGTATTCAATTTTGAGTCGTGTATTAGTGGCTAAGAAATATGTTGCAAGTAAGAGTGTTGATTTTGGCATTGTGAAATTGAGGATGCATGATGATGCGAGTAGGATTTCTACAGAAATCAAGTGGCCACATACCTTCTAATGAAGATTATTTTTCCAAGCGCTTTCAATGATGCATGATGCAAGTTCTCAAGAGATATCAAAGTTATTAAAGTCTACGAAAATTCTTTGGTTTTATTGAAGTAAAGAGAGTTGCCAGACACTATATGTTGCAGGGAGTAACATGGAACGGAGATAAGTCAACTTCATCGAGCAACATGATTTGGGAAATTAGAAAAGAATGTTAGCTTCTTAGTTGCAAATCAATTTATGGAATGAAGGATGATAAAATTTGAGGTGCTGACTATTAGAGATGATTAGGTAGATTAATCTTATTTTGTATAATCCATCTTACTGTCAGGTTGCACCATCAAAGAGAGGAGATAGATGCTTCTGAGGTATTAAAATTAATTGTGGATTTTGTTATCAATGAATCCATCTTGGTATGTGAAAAATGCATTTTAGAAATCTCTCTTAACCGTTGGTTTTGGGCATCATAAAGATCCAAAATTTAAACCTGATTTTGATTTGAAATTCATTTCTTTAAAAACTTATAAATAGGAGAATGCAGATGTCTGACATATGGCTTCAGTGTGCATGTCATTATTTGTGGGGTTTTGTTTTCGAGATAAATAAAGAGTGAATGTGAACATAAAGGGGTGTATATGCAACATTTTTACAACTATTGTCGCAACTTGCCCATTGGGTTGAAAGAAAGCAGGAGGTTGCAAGCTAAAAGGTTAAGAAATAAATTTAAATAATATAAAAATTATATTAATATTTTTAGTTTGCTAATAACATCATCAGAACCTTTGAATTCAAGAACACCTATAAATTATCCGCTAAATCAATTAAAACTTAATTAGTATGTTAATTCATCCAAGGAATAATTTATCTATTAATGTAACTAATAATGTAATATTAGTCACCTTCCAAGCATACTTGAAGTATAAGCCTCGAAGGCCTCCTCTAGATGATGCATAATTAATAACCAGAAAATCATAAAATAACAAGCATGAGTTTCTAAGAAATAAACTTAGCAAGTGAAACCATACAGAATAGATTATAAACGATATGATATGGAGGCAAAATATGATAAAAAAATAACACAAGTAAAAATAAATATTATGCTATTAAAGTTACATATTATATAAAAGAATATATATCATTTAATAGTGCTTATTATACAATAAAGTTCATAAAAAATTATTTATGTATACCAAAGATCATTTTGTTCGAATGTGAAAACTATTTACAAGCGTGATGTATTTTTACATATATAAATAGCATTATTCATTTCATCATTTTCTTATCATATATGTGTGTACAACTCAATGAGATACAGTAGGCACCAATCATCTAGAAATTCATTGATTTCTCAACACTCATCGTTCAGTGGATCTATCGGTCCGGCTAGCAAGTATAAATATATGCATGATACGTACATTCACATATTATATAATTTCATAGTAAATTAAAGGTCATATAATGAAGACTACGTTTATGCCTTATTTAGTTAAGAGTCGTCTACCTAACGAAGATGACTAGCAATCCAACATATAAGTCATAATGCTAGTATTCCTGGCTCCAACATAGGTGCTTCGCAAATCATAGATTTAAAACAATACTCGGCATCATGCATTTAGAGCAGTACACATAGAACAAAGTGGATCCTTTAACACACGCATAAACTTTTGTTAATTAAATGTTATACCAAAATTGATCTAAATTTATAATCATGATCTGTTTCATATTCTCAATCTCTTTTTATATGTTAAGTTTGATAAGTTTTACCCTCAATATACTAAATTATGAATTGATATTATTATTTACTACTCCATCATTAATCTTCATGCCTGCATGAATAAGTCATAGAAACAGTAATATGGGCTCTAAGCCCGCATTTTTAGTCTCATAAAAAATGATAAAATGCTAAAATTAATCTGGACTTTATAATCCAGTACAATAATTTATTGAAACCGTAGTACAATTTGAGGAAATGGAGTTAAGGTTCACCTTCTTAAGCACTTGGGAGATGAAGATGATCATAGTGTAAGGAGAGGAAGAAGAGAGAGAAGTTTAAAACTTCCTTCCCCTTTCCCTTTCCTCTTCCCTTCCCTCCACATCCTCTTAATCAAGTAGTCAAAGCTGTTAAAGCCACTGAACCAGATCTTACTTATTCTTGTTGCGACATTGTTTTCCCTTTAGAGTTGACATTAATTCTTGCTTTGGTTTCAACAATTGCTTCCACAAACTCGCTCACAATTGCTTCTCTTTCTCTCTCTCTTGTGCTCAGTCCCCTTGCATTAAGGTTCCAATTATAGGGGTTTAAGAGCCCGTGAGGTGATGGGTTGGGGATGAAACCCTGCTGTGCCTGATCTGGCTGGACTTTCTATTCCAATGGAAAGAAATGGGTTATTTAGTTATTATAGTTAGATCTTACCTATTTTATCTCTTTAATTTTATTCTTTCTTTTGTGCAACAAACGATGTGAGGTTTGTGATGAGATTAAATATACTTGAGTTTTGAGAAGAATGTATATTTTGTTCATCTTTGTTTTTTTTATGGTGGGTTTGATCCTCTCTCTCCTCTAAATTTCAGTTTGAATTTGTTGATTTTTAAATGGATCATCATATTTTTACATCAAAGAAGAAAAGTGTTTGTTTTAATTGGTTGAACCTTATAGCTATGAATTCTAAATTGATGTTTTTGATTTTTATTCCTTGCATCATATAGCTGCATTATGATTCTTAAAGTCAAAGAATTTTGCATAAAATTAGTATTCGAACTTAAGACTTTGCCAAATTATCAATTAGAAGTGAGACTCATGTTCAATATTATGGTCAAATTGTAAATTGAATATGGGAACCAATCAATTTTATGCAGATGGGCTAAGTTGAATCTAATCAGAATGATAATTTGATTCATTTGAATGTTAACATGGTTTGGAGACCAAAGAATCATTACTAGAGGAATTATCAAGGTAAACATCCCAGGATGTATAATAACAAGGCTTATAAAATTCACTCATTATTAAATTTTTAGGATTGTCTTTATTTCAAGTTAGATTATACTATATTCAGGACTTATCAACATTTGGATTTTAATTAATTTGAATTACTCATATAACTTTATTTATTATAGATAAGGATATAAGGCATTAAAATTAAGCATCCAGGTTATACTTTATTCCCTTTGTGATTTACAATTTAGAGATAACAACCAAAATGAGCTATCATCTATAACCCATAGACCTTGGTACCATTCATCTTTACCTTAGTTATCAAGTTGACCTTGGATACTAATATTGAGCTATAAAAAATAAACATTGATATCTAAGTTGAGTGTGATAAAAATGATTCTTTAAGCTAGGAACTATAAATCAAGGAGTATTTATATAGAGGATAAAATTGGAGTGATATCTAGTGAAAATAAGCTAATTACAAATAGATTAGATGGTTTGGACATGCACAATAACGGACAGAAAATGTGAATATTAGATAAGTTTATTAAATTAGTGTCAGACGATTAGTAACAAAATGGGTAGAACTTGTTGAAAATGGTTTGTGAAAGTTATATTCAACAATCAGACATTACTTAACATAAACTAATGAAAAGTAGGAGTTCATAATACAAACCTGAAATGCCCCATATATTTGAAATTATTAGCTTAACGATGATGATATGACGATGAAGCTGGATGGTGCATTTTATGTTTTGAAAAAGGATAAGAGATAATGTTAGATAAATAAGGGTGGATTTAAAGGGGCATGAGCTTGATCAAGAGAAAATAGAGAGTTGGCATGAATGATTGTTTTATTGTTGTGAATTTTTTTTTTATTTTGTGTGGTATTTACGTACATACCACTCAATTCCAATGTATTTGCATATCTCCTAAACTTCAATTTTCTCGTTTATACTACCTAAATGTTTCATGCATAAAAAGATCGTTATTTTAACTTTTAAAAAGTGAAATACACGTTTCCATGCATAGGTAAGGCGGCATTTATGTAAAAATTGGAGTTTAGGTGTAGATATATAAATACATATATATATATATATATATATATATATATATATCATATATATATATATATATATATACATATATATGTATATATATAGTTTTTCCTTTTTAACCCTTAAAGGTGATTATATTTCTCTTGAGCTACAAAGAATAGACAGAGGGATCTATATGTCCAGTTCGCAGATTCATTAATTAGTTACCAATATCCTATTAAACTGACTATGTTTTGACCATTTGAAATCTGAATATGTTATGTAAAGTTTAGGTAAAGTGAGGAGAATTTATAAATGCTGTATTTTTTTTTCTGTAATATTTGTTTTTCTTACAGTTCTTGGGATGTTTTGATTGGCACTGAAAGCTTCAATAGCATTAACTGTTAATCCTAAGCTTCTCTAATGCTTTGCTCATATTTTCTGCTTGGACAGGTACGTTTTTGGATAAGAAAAAAAATTATAATGGAGAAAATTTATTTATTGGATGTTCAGATTGTTGATCTTCTTTTTCCCTCCCAAGAGGGAGGCTGTTCAGTAGAGTTACAAACTCTCAGCTGCAGCTCCTGTAAGGAATTGAGTTTTCAGCTGAGTTGAAGATAGCCAAAGAAATAATTAATGGCAGCTCTATTTTGTTCTTTCACCCTCTCCTTAAATTTTATTATAAATATTTGAGGAGGTATGTGCTCGAATGCGTAGCACATTGGTTGAAAATATTAAAATTTTATTTTAAATGTTTCTTTTTTTATGGATACCTTATTTTGTGATGTTGTTGTATAATAATATGTTTGGGAATTGTTAATTGTTTTAATGTTTAGAGTACTTGAAATAAGGGTATAAAATGTTATTGGTTTTAGATTGCTGAGAAGTTGTACAAATATTGTATTTAAGATTGAAAGAAATTTGTTGCAATTTACTTAATATGGTAATAGAACTTTATGCGCATGAATTCTAGGGGTTTAAGTGAGCAAAGTTGACTCAGGAGTCGGTTCAGGCTTGACTCGATAAGTAGCTCGTGAACTGGGCTCAATGAGCTAACAAACCAAGCTCAAACTTGCCTGACTCCCCTTGTTAGTTTGTGAGCCGACTTGTTTAAAATAGAATTAATAAAAAATACTTGAAATATATTAGAATTTAAGAATGTCTTTAAATTATTAGAAATATTTAAAAATTTATATTTTATATTTTATATATCCTGTGATTCTTTATTAATTATTTCTTAAATGTTTATTTTAATTCATAATATTAACTTATTCAATAATTGGATGATTAAATCTCCATTTTCAGCTCTACCATTAGAAATATTTCAGTATGTAACATTTTCATGACATTTAAACGGTTTAGAAGAGTGAAAATCTATTAGATATAACGAACAAAAGTTTCAATTAAAGAGTGTTAACAGACTTATTAAGAAGCTCAAGTTAGACTTAGTAATATGCCTTTGTAAAAATTAATTATGAATTTATTTAATTTGTGATTTTATATGAGTTTTTTTTTCATCTTAATAATAGATTGACTAATTGTTTGCATTTGTTATAATATTTTTTTATTTAATAATTAATTCAATTAAAAACTCAATTTAAGCTTAATATCATGCTCAATAATATGTTGAGAAAGCTTTGTTTAACTAACTAATAGGAAAAAAGATACATACATACATATATATATATATATATATATATATATATATATATATATATATATATATATCTCAACAAGAAATCGTTCAAGAAAAAGAAAAATTCTCATAGATAGGTCTTGAAGACTCTCTATGATCTTAATATCTCAATTGTGTATGGGGTCTTGAAACCTATAGTAATACTACATAATAAATAACACATGAATAATGAAAAATAGAATGTTTACTTTATTAAATATAAATTTAGGCGAGTTGAGATAAGCAGTCTTCCCGTGTCGTTAGTTCGCATTCAACAAATGTACATGACAACTCTTATTCATCAACTCATACTCTGAAGCTGGTGCTAAGCAATACAACAACTCTTCAACTCGTACTCTATAACTCATCAACTGAGTAGTTGGTGCTCAACAACTTTTATTTATCAATTCGTATTTGACAGTTTTTACTTGATAGCTTCTACTCATCAATCCAACAACTCAACAAATTCGAATCAAATAGTTGCTAACCCAATAAGCCAACACAGGTGACTCAACAAACCTTCTTTGAGACATGCACTGCGAATACTTGAGTCAAATATATCCTTGAGCTCAAATTAAATTTTGACAAATAAACTAAACCACTAACAATCTCTTACTTAGTGTCTATTTCGAATAGTTGTAGGTTATTAATAAGTAACTGTAAAGCTGCTGAAAAATAATCTGATGTTAAAAAAATTACGGTGGCTATTATAATTTTATTTTTTGAAAAAAATCAAATGCAGCTGGATGCGGTGGCAAAACGTAGATTCCAGCAGCAGCTTTGTGAAAAAATTCTCAAAATCTAATTTACCCAAATAAATAAAACTACGATAAATTACGGCACCTCCACCTCTTGGCTGCCCTAAATAAACCCTAAATCCTAAACTTTATATGGATGAGATTGTGGCATGATTTAATAGTTTTTTTCACTGACAAGACATTGGTACAATGTGCAAATGCCCCCAAATCACATCAAATAACAAATCAGTAGAAAAAAAAATATAAAACCAGTTTTTTAATAACATTAAATAAATTTAAATGGCTTTCCAAAAGTACATCACGATTGGAACGTGACATATAACTAAAATAAAATCAATATATAGAATCTAAATAAATTTTAGACAGTTCAATTCAATTTCGATTATTTATTTTCTTATCTCGCACATTAAAACTTCAATTTTATTTCTTAATTATACCAAATTAATTAGAAATTTTATACCAATAATTTAAATATATAAATATATTATTAGTCACATTTTAAACTTGATGTATTTATACCAAATTTATTGAGACTCTAATTCAATACATGAAAGTATGTATTTTACTATTAAAAAGTGATAATAATCCTTCTTTTATTTGATGGTGTTATATATGCAAATACGAATATTTAAATGTGTAAATACATCACAATTTTGGGCTATATATGTAAATACCCCGTGCAGGACCTCGTTAGTTTACGATGCTCCGCAGACAACCATACAAAAATAGAATCTATAGCCCACGTACAACGGGCGGCCCACAACGCGTTCCAATCGACAACCATAGGACCGATAACGAGCAGGCCCGCCCTTCGCAGTACGCCGCGTTGCCCCCGCACTACTCATCGTCTGGCACGCGCATCATGCACTTTCCACGTGGCGGCCTTCTAATCCGCTCGCTCGGTACAATACGTGGCGGCCCATGGGCTGACCGACCACAGAGGGCCCAATCTCACCCGGGTCGGTGATTCCGTGCACCGCTTAGAAGGCGGCCTGTCCCCTCAAAGCCTGTCTCGTGTGGGCCCTCCTCTCCCCGTCTATCAGATCCGCGACAGCTGTTGGGCCCACGCTTATCAGTACATTCAACGCACTTAACTAAGCCGGTTATCTATTTTTAAAAATTATTTTTTAAAAAATTCAGTTTCAGTTTTAAAAATAAAGCCGACATAATTAAATAATATAAAAAAATGGTTAGATAATTTTGAGGTGGTGCATCTGAATCTGAAGGAATGCCTGTGGATTTGTGATTTAGGTTCAATGGAACAGCTCCAATACCGATAAAATTTAACCAAATATTAAATTTTTATACGATACATACCACATTTATTTTGTATTTTTACATTTCTAACACTGAATTTTTTTATATTTACATATATATACACGCAAATAGTTAATGTTTCATCTAAAACTGTTATAATCAATGAGGCATTATGGATGGATTGACTTCTTTTGGTCCCGTGAATGATTTTGATGAAAAATGTGTCAAGGTTTTAGTGCACAAAATCTTTTGAATTTAAGACAAAAGTACAAAATGATATGCCATAATGTCCTATTAGATTACACTGTATGTCTTTTTTTAGTTTTGAGGAGAGCTAGAAAATTAACGGCAGTAGAGTAGTAGATTGTTGTCTTTGTGTTGAACGAGATTTCAGTACACACTTGGATAAGAAGAAAATAACCAGTAGTGAAACCTTTATTTTTTACGTGAAAATTTACTAAAGGGGAAAAACGGCGGTGGACAGTCTCACTGAAGAATTCACAATAAATTATATATTAAATGTACGGTCTCTCATCCCAGAAGCGGGAAAGAGTTTAACAATTTTTGGGGTTACATCGTTTGTACACATATAAACTTGTTGTAAGAAGTAGACGACGACTATTGGCGATCAAGGGGTGGTCGGCAGGTGTCATAAAATCTCTAAATAGTGATTTAATGACTTGATCTGAGTTTGATTTAACTCAAATTTAATTAGTTTTGATATCATTGGATTCTCTCATCGAGCCGGTCATTTTGACTATAATTTTGATGAAATCAGAGCTCTGAATGACTCTTAATTGAAGTTTGATTGTTTCTTCCTCAAAAGATTGCCTCGAGATTCATGTCATACCTCAAGATTTAGGCCGGGTGAAGAAAATTTGTTGGCGGCATATCAAAATTAATTATATATATCAAAATTTTTATTACTTTTTTGAATTGTTGTTCAAATAATATTTTTTGTCATTTTTTTTCTATAGCATGATTTTTTTTTAATAAATGAAATTCTTAATGAATTGATTAAAAATTTTAATCATAATTTTATAAATATAAGACTCAATAACATCTTTTCTCACGAATATAATTTACATACATACCCTTCAATTCCAATGTATTTACAAATATAATATCTAAAATTATTTTTTTACATTCGTATTATGGGCGTAAATAGGTAAGTATTAGTATGAGAAAAGTAAATAAAAAAGATTTATACATAAAAAAGAAATTATTATGCGTTGAATTTGTTAATGTGTAAATATTAAGCAATTTGATGAGTGAAATTATTTAGGAATGGCTGGGTGGGATATATCTCCATCTGTCGATAAATTATTGTATCATGACGTCTGCTGTAAATTTGTATCAGGTGTCCAATTAAAATTGCCACATCAAAATATAGACCCCACTGAAATACAATGATTGGTTGTTTTTTTAAAAGTGTAGGAACCATCCTAACACATGACCAATTTTAATTGGACACCTAATGTAAATTTATATCAGGTGTCTTTATGCAATAATTTTTCCCACACCTCACACTGACAAGCACCTTTATCCACCCAAACTCTCACGCGCGCATTTTTAGATTGAAAGCTGCGGGCCCTTGTTATGTAAACGAGTTGACTTGAGTCGAGCTCGAGTCATTATAGGCTTAAGCTTGAGCGTGATTAATTTCAACGCATTCGAGATCGAGCTTAAGTCTTTGAGTTCGAGCCGGTTCATGAACCGGCTTTTTACTATGAAAAGAAAAAAAAGTATTATTTTAAGATAATATTCTAATAAAATTACAAATAGAATAAGTAAAATAATAAAAAAGCTTAATATATAATTGAAAATGATTATTTTTTAAATTAAGTTTAATATTTTAAACATAGATCCATCAAATTTAATATATTTTGAATATATTTTATATTTATATTTATTTAAACTAGCCGGCTCATGAGCCAACAAGTCGAGTCGAGGCTAGCTTGAGTCTTGCTAGCTCATCGAGTTCCGTTCACAAGCCACTTATCGAGCCGAACTGGAACGGCTAATGAGTCTTAACTCACACCCTAGTGGGCCCCATTTGTTAATAAACTGAGGAAATTTTCTAAATTTAGTTTATTATTAATATTATTATTATTGAACAACAAATTTATAAAATTATCACTGACAACTTACCTAACTAGGTTGTGCATTTAGTCAGTTCGGATTGATCAATTTTAAAGTTTGGCAAACAGATTCGAACCGAAATTCAGAAAACGAACTACTGAACCAAACAAAATTTTGACAAAACTGAACCAATCAAACCTAAATTTAATTCGATTTGAACAGTTCAATTTCAAATAATCCGAAATATATAAATTAGATATGTAAAAAATAAAAAATTGTTGCTCCAAAAACTCTTGAAAAACTGAACCAGTCAAACATTGTTGCTAGGATGTCTAAAAATATTGCCAAGTAAATTTCAGTCTTTCAGTTGGTACGGCAATGAAAAATTTTTATAATCAGCATTAATTTCAAATCATGGCATAAGTCTTAAAATAATTTTACATAACTCTATTTTCAGCAAATTTACCAATGGTAGCTAAATTGGTCAAACCCGAGTCAAATCAAACTCAGATCAAATCATTAAATCATATTTGAATTTTTTTTTTTTTTTTGCGTAACTGGAAACTCAAACAGATTCTGAATCTAACAAGTATTTAATCAAATTGAGAGTCTGGACAAAACAAATCAAACAAGTCTAATATCACATAATTCAAGATTATTAAGACACTCAAACATCCACTAAAAGTCACTGATTAAGGAGATCTCTCTGGGTTAAATGATCATTGTGGTTTGGAATCCTTCATTATTTTCAACTTGGGTTATATAAAAAGAGCAATACTCAACTGGAAGATCAAAGTCTGCTAAAGAAAGAGCCAGAGTCCAACTTCCTAATATGAAGATTTGAAGAACAACTACTATTTTTGTAGTCGACAATCATTGTCGACCACCGCTCCGGCAACCGCCACCACTATCTGCCAACTCCGGCTGCCGCAGCCTCCAACAACTTCCTCCTGCCAAATCTGTTCATCACTGCCTCTAGCAGCTCTAGTCGTTTCCACCTCAGGCCAATTTCAGCCACCAACACTGGCCAACTTTAGTCATTACCACCTCTAGCCATGTTTTGTCGTCGTCGCATTCGACTAACTTCAGTTGCCGCTGTCTGTTGCGCCATCGTGGACCATCGTTGGTTGTCATTTGCTTCATTCAACGAAGTCTCTTATAGAGCTACAATTTGCACTGTGGAATTCATGTGTATATTGCAGTAACGAAAAATCCTGCATGACAACACACTCACATACGGCGCAACGAAGCCTCACAAAGACTGTGTAAGAACACACCTATTCATCTTAGTTTAAAAAAGACTAATGTGTTTCACTGTGTTGAATTGGGGTTGTTGATCAACTCTCGATAGTCTTCGTTCCATCAAGACTTGACCCGTTCAACATGGCTTTATTAGGCAGTTGTGCTCGTCTAGTTGTTGATTATTGAACACTAAATAAGAAACTTCGATTAGCAGAACAAGGCAGCTATCGGGCAGATGATGAATCACTATAATTTGACAGGTAACTCACTCATCGACGAGATGATCATTCGAGGGTGCTTCGTGTGGTTATATGATGGTTAGTTCTCAGTCCTGGATGAGGAATCTGAAGTGTGTCTAAGAGATAGTTGGTGATGTTGAATTCTTTATTGAGTCGAATTATGACAAGAGGTAAATCGATGCCCTCGCTTGACTCTATAGGATTTACTCTTTTCTTCGATGCCCGTCAACCTCGACTTATGGGAGTTTCACCTGGTTAAACAGGCTTTAATATTCAAATGGTGAACGCTTGGCCTTCTTTCTCTGTATCCTTAATCTTTCACTGATGGATATTTGGTCTTCTTCCGACGGCCCATTGACTTTCCGTCTGTTGGCTCTCGTTCTTCCGCTCATTACCCTACCCAAGCTGTATTGTTTTGTAATTATTGTCCATTAAATTTCCTCAAGATCAAGCTAAGACTTATCCAACATAAAGTTAGAATAACATATCTTTTGATTATATATATATATATATATATATATATATATATATATATATATGTATATATGTATTTGTATATATGTAAAATAAATAAATTATGACGCTTCATTTTCTTTGAAAAATCAATTATTTAATAAAGTTAAAAAATTAATATTGAGCCAGCTCGAGCCGCCCCCGCATATGGCCTAAAATAATTAGGAAACCGTAGTGGGTGGAAAACTGGGAGACACGGGCCGCACTTTGGCAGAATATGTCAGCGCGTTCAAAATCGCGGAAGGTACGTCCGATTTTTCCTGTTCTTGACCCGCGTTTCAAACTATTAAAAAGTTATTAACAAAAATTAAATACTGTACTTCCATTAAAAAAATAACAAAAATTACGATACGAAATTAATTAAAATTTCACGTTGCGGGAAGACTGGGCCGGGCCCACATGCTGTGCACGTGACCACATTACTTTGAGAATGGAACATGTGCATAGTATAAGATTGCCCTTTCTAGTCAGTCCATTGGTCGCTCCTTCGTCTTGATCACTCGAGGTCGAATACTGTCCCCGAGTGGATGGTTCTTTTGAACTTCCTGATCTCTCGTCTTGGTCGGATGCATCTGGCTCGGGTTACTCATCTAGGGCTGTCAAAATGGCTCGTTGTTCGCAAGCAGCTCGTGTTCGGCTCGTTCGCTAAGTTAACGAGCCGAACACAAACAAAGATTTGTTTGTTCCTGCTCGGCTCGTTTTGGCTCGAAATAGTACTCATCAATTATATATATATTTTTCTGATGAGTAGTATTTTTTAAAAATTTAATTGATTACAATGCTATAGTGATTTATAATCAATTAAAGTATTAATTAAGAAAATAGTAAAAATTATTAAATTAAATTCAAATAATATTTTAATATAAACAATAATTTTTAAATCTTGTCCTAATTCTTAACATCTTATAGGTACGTGATTAGTGTTGTCAAAACAACTCTTTGTTTGTGAATGGCTCGTGTTCGGCTCGCTAAGCAAACGAGTCGAACACGAACACATTTTTTGAGCTTGAAATATAAACGAGCCGAACACGAGCTTAGCCTAACTCGCTTGTGCTCGCCTCATTTATAGTAGTTGTGAATGCCTTATGCTCTCTCGAACTCATGTGATCAAATTTGTTGGTCTCATGATTGCCTGAGCAGGTACATTTTTCACGAACGACTCATATTTATATTATTATTATTATTATTTTATGTAATACGTATAATTTTAATATTACATGAAAACCATCATAATTATTAATTTTTTAAAATCAAATTATACATATTTTTGCACTTGAAACTATGGCAAATTGATTAGAAATAAAATAGGCTGTTGCCTGTTTATCTTAGAGATAAATTTATAGCACTCAAATACTTAAAAGTACTTAAATATTGTATGCAAATTTCTCAATTGAAAATTATTATTTTTATAAAAGTTGACTTATCTAAAATCTAACTAAAATTTCCCCTTAACAAATGCTCATAAAAGGGTATTCATCCTAAAATTTTATTATGAAATTCAAGCCTTCAAATTTCGAGAAATTATTACATCCGGAGTCCGAATATAACCTGGACAACAGACGCGATACACTTTGACGTGGATTTTTTTTTCTCCCCGGCGAAATGAATCACGTTCGTTGTCCGAACGCAGAGCTTCGTCCCGACTCCGAACACAATAGTTTTTATCATATTCTAGAAATTAAATTCAAGCAAGTGGTTTAGATATAGGAGATCTAATTTTTGTTTAAAACACATTCAGCAAAATAAATTTTAAAAAATTTATTGAGAAATATAAAGCTCATAATGTGATATTTGAATTTGATTTTATTTTGGACGAATACGTGACGTGACCTCATCGTGAAATTGATAATGTTATTTACTAATATCGTTTCTACTCTGGACCTCTGCAATGAACAAAATATTATGTCTAAATAATCGGACGTACAAACAACTATATGAACACATCACAGTGTGTGCATGACGGCATAGTGCGATCCACATGATCATTTGGATGTCCGGATGCTATTTAATGGATCATCACTCGTTAATTATATATACGAATAAAATAAAATTTAGTGCACTTTTTTTAAAAAAAAAGTTAAGCATCATTTATTATTTATTTAATGCAAACAAATTATTAACAATATATTTTATTTTGATAAGCAGTACCACGAGCCGCCTTAATCAATATCATTTAAGTGGGATTAATGATTTCCGTCCATTAATCCATAGATAAACCCCCGACATGTTAGGTCTTCAATTAAATAAACCGGTCCAAGGAATCTAAGGACAGCATCAAACCCCACCTCCAATGGATAATTACGCACGTTTATAAAATTTATTAATTTCATCATCATTATTATTATTACAAAAAACACCATCTCAATATGTCATTTTACAACGCAACAAAACTAATATGGCAAAACTACCTTTTGCTGTGTTGATTTTGTCATTTAAAAAATTTCTAAAGGGTTGATTTGAAATAATAAATTTAGAAAAAATATTATTTTTAAAATCTTTTCAAAAAAAAACTTTATTTACAAAAATATCAAAATAGTCCGCACATTATTTAAATTTGAGTTGAAGTAATTTGCAGAAAAGAATAATGGATTAAATAATTATATATATATTTTTTTTTAAATTACCAGAGTTTATTATACGAGCCTCGCGCTATCATTAATATGTCTAACAATTCGAGTACCACCACCTTAAGACCAATTGTTATTAGGTATGGCTTATATCTAATGAGTTGGAGTTTTTTTTTTTTGTGAAGAGGTGTCTCTTCATGTTTAGTGGGTTGAGGGGAGCAAGGGCGAGTTAGTAATTTATCCGTGGGTTTTATCTATAAATAGATGTGTAATCCTATGGATATGTGAACCGAATTTGTAACTCCTCTGAAATAGTGAAATTCGTCGCTCTGCTCCTGAGGACGTAGGCATGTCTTTGCCGAACCTCGTTAAATATCTGTGTTCTTCTTCAGGATTTGCGTTGTGTTCGCCCTAAATTTCATAACAACTGTATCAAATAGGATTCGAACCGCCAACCTAAAAGAGGTCATATATGCATATAATATTGTGCACAATCCAATGTGGTCTAATTCCATGCATTGGTCATTCGTTCGGCTTACGCTTTAATTTTTTAATGAATAGAATAATAGTTTTATGGGGATGATGAGAGGCTATTGGTTGACTGTCTCCGCTCACTTATCTTGGAATTAAAGGATGTCTTTCTTCGGCCTTCTAGAAGGATTAAGACACTCGGCATCAATAATTTTTATTAATTAATATAAAAAATTAAATTTTTTATTTTTATTTTTAAATGATTTAAAATAAGTCATCAAAAGGAATTTTGCCAATGCCGCCCGTCAGTAATTAAAAAATGCATTCTTATCGTTCGATAGGACGCGGATGTTTGTAAATAGTGTGTGAAGAAAATATGATGATTTGGTTTTATTATTTTGATAAATATTTTAATTAAAAATATGTTATTTTGTTTATTTGATGTTTAATATAGTTGTTTTCATCATATTTGATGTTAAATGGGCAGGAGCTGCTCTTGATTGATTCATCTGCCTTCATCAAGCTGCTCGTATCTTCTCGCCTTCTATGAATCTCGCTTTTGTCTCGTTTCGAAATTTGTGTGTGATAGGTTTGGGTTTTCAAGCAACGATGAGTGTTATTGATATCTATGTAAAATGACAATTTTAGTCTTTTGTGTACTTACTCTTTTGCCGTTAATATTGCCTGTATATATAGGAACTTATGTATCAGTAAATGTAATGGGAAAAAGAATTAAAGGAATATTGCACCACTTATCTTTCTTCGGGCTTACTTCCCTGGTTCGGTCTCTTCTCACTTGTTCAAGTTGGTATCAGAGCAAAAGCCTCTCCCTTAAAGATTTTGTTTTACGCTTCTTTTTTTTCTTTTATTAGTTTAAATAGAAACACTAGTTTTTCGATCATTGTATACTTCATTTATTTGAATAAATCTCCATTTCGAATCATATCAATGATTTGAATATGAGAGAAAATGACTAAAAAGAGACATACGATAAAGTGACAAATAAGAGAAAAAAAAAATGTGGAGAGCCCATGTGTGATAAACGTCGCAAGAATATGTCAAGTATGTCCACTTAAACAAGATTGGCGGAGGCACTTTAGACTAATATCTGCGAAAGAGCACTCCCAGATAAACATATTCCGACTGGTTAATTACATAATAAGGGAAACACAATAATACTTTTAAAAAATGGATTTTGTTTGTATTTTTGTATATCTGAGGAAATAAGATAGCAAAGGAAGATTATTTAGTGTGAAAATATACTAATGCTTCAAAGCTTACACCATGCCATCGAGCAGAGAGTATCTCACATCCCAAATGGCTAGCGTCTTGTCGGCATACGAAGCCCACGAAATAACATAAATCATCTTGATGGGATATCCCAACACATCAAAGCACGTTAGGGCCATAAGGGCAGATGACAAACAGTCATATCCCAAATGGACGATAGCTCATCGGAATCGGCCCTCATGATGATACCAAGGAAGTCACGGAGTGACATGGCTTAAAGGGGTTCAATAACAGGAAGGTAAAGCGATCCTAAATGCTAGAGGTAACCAGGTCGGGGTACCATGGACCCGTCATCCCAAGCTACTAGGACCCTAAGTGTACTTGGTTTTAAAGCTAGTCAACCCAACACATCCAGAAATCCTCGGTTACCAATCTGTAAATTGCGTCTTCCATGGGGACCTCGGTAGTCTTAAGTTCGAAGGAATGAAACTCTATCTTATGACTATAAGCTAGAGCTCTAAGAGGTGAGACTTATACCTCTTGAAGTGTCGAGGATGCCTCGGGAAAAGGAGAGAGACGGAGGTTCAACTACAAAGCTAGAAACAACTCATAACAAAAGAACTTACGCCTCATTTGGGTTAGGGAGCCTTCTAACACCCTATGCACACTAAACATTCACTTATATAGAAAAATGTATGATGAGTCATCAATAAGATTTAGTTATCTAGAACGGTCCTTAACTATTGTTGAGGCTTTATTAAATGCTTAGGTCATATTCATGCTATGCAGCCTGTTCAAAATCAGACCCGAAGGCCGTGCAGGAAAGTAAAAGTGCAAGTTTTAAAATCGTGAATATTTTAATCGTAAGTTTGAAATATCTTGATATTTTATTTATGATTTTTGTAGAAAAAATTTTGATTTTAAATCCTAAATCGTCAATATTTGCACCGTGATTCCCATGCAAATCACATATATAAACAAGAAAAATATCCAAGCATGCAATAAGACACATAACAAAACGAGCCAAAATCAAATAATATGAAAGGCCAAAATGCTACTGGGTTAGCAACGTATCAGAGAAAAGAAAAGAGCGATCGAACTCCGCATATACATGCCTAGTCCTAATTCTATACATTAATATAAAATGCAAAATTAAGATACAAGACGCGAGCATCTGCTTCTGGTCCCCGTCACGTGATTTCCGCATCAAAGGCTCGTTCACCCAAAAAATAACCTTTGTTTATGATCTCAATGTTAATCCTCATTTACATATCCGTTTTTGCACTTCAAAAAGTTTGGATTGATATCAAAATAATAGTAAAAAATTACTTTCATAACACTACTACTTCTAAAATATTAGAAATGATTTCAGACATTTGAGAACTCTTTCCCCATCCTTGTTTAGAAGGATACAAATATTAGGTTATATTCAAAGATGCTTTTTTTTTTATACTCTTGGTGCAAACCTTTACTTTAGAAATTTGAAACCACTATATAATTCATATATTTTGAAAAAATATTGCAAAACAAATTTCAAACACATGAAATTCATTCTCTCTGAATAAATATCTAATAAACTAAAAGCTTATTTGTAAGATAAATGTATTTATCACCAATATAGTTCCTCATATACCCCAGAGCAAAATGGTATTGTGGAATAAAATCATCCTCAGATTATTGAAACTGCTTGCACTCCTATATAATCTTCGAATCTACCCATCAATCATTGGCTTGAAGTTGTCCTCACAGCTATATATCTTATTAATCGGCTTCCTTTTGTTAACACTCTTCATAAATCACATTTTCAACTTTTATATCAAAAAATTGCCTGAATATCAACATTTGAGAATTTTTGGTTGCCTCTGTTATCCCTTGCAAACCCATAATATACAACATAAATTCTCCCCCAAAGCCCCTCCATGTATGTTTGTGAGTTGCAATAGTCAACACAAAGGCTACAAATGTTTAACATTCAAGCAAAGGAATTCACTTTTTCCCATGTGAAATTCATTAAAGATATATTTCCTACTAAAACTTCGATTAGTACCTCTTTTCATATAGAGTCGCAAATCGATTGCCCACAAGCTTTACTTATCCCTATATTCACTATTCCGCTCGCTATTTCTCCTTCTACTTCTTCCCATCTTGTTTTTATATCTCCTACGACTTCTTCACCTGCTAAATAGCCACATATTTTAAATCCTCCCACTAACCATGAAATGAGTGTTTCCTTACCTTATTTCTCTACTCCCTCTCCCATTCCCTCACCGATCCTTTCTCCTTTACATAGACAACATACCATGGTTACCAAGGAAAAAATGCAAATTTAATACCCACACAATATTTTGATCTCTAGCACATTATCTCAAATTCAATGGAACCGTCTACTTATAGACAAGCTGCATAATATTCTCACTGGCATGATGCCATGTTAGAAGAATTTCAGGCACTCCAGAAACAAGGCACTTGTGAACTTCTCTCTCCTTCCGCGAATCGAAACTATTTAGGATGTAAGTGGACATTCAATAATAATGATGGCACATAGTAAGACATAAGGCTTTTTTGGTTGCTTGTGGATAATCTCAACAACGAGGGATCGACTAACAAGATACTTTCAGTCCCGTGGCTATGTTTCCAACAATTCATTTTCTTATTGCATTGACAATCCACAAACAATGATTTGCTAACAAATTAGACGTCTTCAATGCATTCTTACACGGGAAGTTAGATAACACGATATGTATGAAGCAATCGCAGGGATTCATTGATCCTCATAACCCACATTATGTATGCAAATTGCATAAAGCCATATATGGCCTCAAACAAGCGCTACGTCAATGGTATTCTACTTTCTACACTTTACTATGTTAACAAAGCATACCTTAAGTAAGGCTGGTCCTTCTTTACTAATTTATTCTCACAAAAACATATACATTTATTTATTAGTATATGACCCACTTTTAAAATGTTTGCAATTTATGTTTATAGCAACGGCACCAAAAACTTGATCCCGCTTTAAATATATATATGATTTAATGATGAAATGTATAATGTGGATTCTACGCAAGTATACGTATCGTATCAAGTAATACGGGGCTCTAGTGGAGTCACGGTTATCGATCCCACGGGGAAGTTTTTAACGATTTGTTATCGACTAAATTTAAAGGAATTACTTACTAATATAGTAAACGGAAATTTAAAGTAACTATAGCAAACTAAAGTAAACTAATGCTTGAAATAAATTGATAAAAAAGTATCATTCTCCTTGTTTTTAGAAAATTAAGTGAATGATGAATCTAAATAGAATTCTTAAATTGTATTGTGACAAATATGAGCATTCCTATTCTTTACCCTTTGAGTCGAGTGCGAAAGAACATTGACTAATCACTATGTTTGATTGCTGAATCGTAGCTAAGTCTGGGAGGATACTAGCTGCACTTCGTAGCTCTCACGTTCCCTCGCCTGAGGGTTAACATCTACACTTCGACTCTCGAAACAATAGGACAAATTGAATATTTTAATTGTCACACTAAAATGTCCAATTCTACATCCGATATATAATATTTCCTATCTATTTGTACCCTCTTTCCAAGGTTTTTGACTTCACGAATATTGGATGTAATTTTTTACTATAGTTGATAATTCGACATATTTTAACAATTGATTAGTCAGGATTGAAAGTAAATTAAGTTTTAAGTAAAAATTATCATAATTTATTTTAATATATTAGGTATTTCTATTTAATTTCATCAATCCGCATAATTTTCATAAACGAGGAGAAAGATAGAAAACTACTCGGAATGCATGGAAATAAAACAAAGCATGGATTTCATTTAAAGTTAACAACAATAAACAAAGATACTTATCTTAATTTCATCCCAATGACTCCTTGAAGTTCCTTTGACTTTTCCTTCTAATACGATAAACTTCTAATAACACTCAAATAAACTAAAGAAACTCACTAATGACTAACAACAGACTCACTTAAATTACCAAAAATAGACTCAGACTCTCTAAAATAGACACACTTAGACACTAGAATTTGGCCTCTATTTATAGAGATAGGCAAAGGTCCAAGGGGTGCTTAAACACCTCTTGAAAAGTGTTCGTGTTCGAAGTATTTGCATTTTGAACTGTCTCGCAAGTCAGCGGAAACGACCTCGCCGTCAGTGGGGCTTAGAAGGTCTTGAACCGCGTGATCTCGGCTGTCGATGGGCTCGGAGCTCGTCGTCGGCGAGGTAGTTATAATTCCTTCGAAATTCTCCTCACGATCTCGCCGTCGGCGCTTCGATCTCGCCGTCGGTGACTTAGTTCAATTTGCATGAATTTCTTCTTTTTGATCCAATTCGCTCTATTTCATGCTTTTCTTTAATCACTTATAAATCTTCGTTCCTACGAGTAAAATAAAGAAAATACCTTTCTTTAAAGTGCGATTTCATCAAAAATAGATATGAATTTCTTAATGTATTTTTACGTGATCAAAATCCCCAAACTTAATTATTACTTGTTCTCGAAGTAATTTTAATACTAAATAAAAATAATGATTTACGTAATAGAATTTTTCGATTAAGATATACTATGAATTAAATTTAAATAACATTATAATAAAGTAAAATATAAATATTTACGAGTAATTAAATTAACTTTATGGATATAAGATTATTTAGTTATCGAGTCTAAGATTTCTAGTTTTCATTTATTTTAGGAATAACTATATTTAAAAAGAGTAAATTACTTAAGATATTTAGATGATAGGAAGTTCGAAAACCATTATTTAGTAAAATACTTATCGTCATAAATATAAGTTTAGAAATATACTTAAGTTTTACCATTTATGTTGATTTCATTGAAGCCAATTTTTTATAAGGCATCTCCTCAAGCTTCTCCTCACTTTTATGTTTTTCTTTTCTTTTCTTTTCTTTTCTTTTTGGATGATTTTCAATCCTTCTTCTTCTTTTTCTTTTTCAAGTGAGGATTATCGTATCTGGATAGTACGTTAATAATTTTGAACTTGATTTCTCTTCCTAAATTTGAAACTTAAAATATTTCGCTTGCTTATATATATTTCATAAGCTTTACTTCATTGAGTTTCTAACCTTTCTTTTTCACTTAAATACTTAAGAATTTTCAATTTTTAGAATATAGTTTTCCTTACTTTTAAATAGTTTACTATATTCTTATTCCTTTTAACCAAATATCTTATTCTATTAATTAATTGAATTACTAGAAACATTTTCTTTAACTTTCTATAATAATTAAATAAAGTAATTCATGTTTATTGAATTGAAAAACTACTATAGAAAATCATTTAATAATAATTTTTGAAAATAGAAATTGAGAACAATTTTAATAATTAAATTTGTATTTTTACCTTCCTCCAAACTTAATTTTTTCTATCTATACTAAATAGTGAAAAAGGGAAAGTATATAGTAAAATTCATAATACGCTTTGAGACTTTAGGTATTTCTTTTCTTTGAAATTTTTGCGAGGCTTTTTCATTACTTACTGAACGCTATCTTGTTAGTATTCTTCCACATATAGTATTTAAAAGAAAGTGCATGGATGAAATTTTAAAATAAGTATCAAACATAACAATTGAAAACTTAATCTATTACTACACATACAATTAACTAATCTATTTTAAAACATATTAAAACAATCTAAACAATGTTAACATTCATAACTTATAAAAACTTAAACTAACATCTTATATATATATAAAATTGCAAACTAATTTAACACACATAAGAAATCTAATGTCATAGCATAAGCAAATATATCAACATCCATAGTCTCTAGAAAGTACAGAATAATTACATTCAAAATAATAAAGTTATCCAAAATAACAACAAATCTAAATAAACCAAACAAACTAAACAAAGGCTCTAATCTTACGCATCGAAGTCCCAGCTATGTCATCTCTCGATCTCGAGGTGAGAAGGCTGAGCAGTGCCGATCTTGTGAATAGCAGAGGCACTCGGGAAAGACAACATCTAAATCACCACTCCTATATCGACGTTCGACCTCATAGTATGCAATTTCGTACTACGAATTTCGCTGGAGATATTCGTTATCATAATCGTGTCTTCTTTCCGAGCCTCCGATCCTTTGGTCTATATGCTCAAATCTTCTTTCCATATTTTCTCCGAATAACTCGAAACTCTTTCTACTCGGGGTTAATTCATTCATCGGATCTTGAAGGGTAGGAGTGGTGTGCGAGGGGTTCATAGCTAGTAGAGGGTATATCTCTACTTGAAGAAGGTACATAATCCCTTGTCCAGGATCTCCATCCTTCGTGGGATTCATATTTCTTTATATTAGCTTCGAGTAAGGGGTTTCATAGGTTCAATCAATTCCTCGTCATCTCTTGCTCTACCCAGGATAATTGGCGAGTGCATAGATAAGACCGGGATGTCTCGTCCTCCACCACTTTCATTTACAGCGGTGGCTAATATATTTTTATAAATAACATTTCCCACATTAATACTCTTCGGTTCCGAATACGAAATTCGGAGCCGCTTCATCTCTTGTTACCTCACTATGGTGGTAGTTAGGTAACAAAGTAGAACAAATAAAATAATGCTTGAGGCTTTAGATGTTGCATTTAGCATAGAAAGAGGGAAGTTTACCGTTCCGTTGCTTTATCTTCCAAACTCCTTTCCCATCGGTGAGAAAGTCGATCACCTCTTCCAGGTGGTCCTTCCGTAGTTCCAAAAGTTTCATACTCGTCTGGTGTAGGTGTCTCGTACTTCATAATAAGCGTTTATTCTAGCGGCGTTGAATTCTACGAAAAATCCTCTAACCTTAACCGGTGCATCTTCGACTGTGTTAAATTTGCATAAAATTTTTCTACTACTTCTACAATTTGCTACGTTGGTCACGAAACGAAGTTTTCCCATCATCGCTCCTTAATGATTCGCTCAACTTCTCCTCCTGGATTCTTGAAAACTCGATCTTGAATGCATTTTCTTGCTTGTATGTTTTGAAAATATCGAGTTTGTGCTCTTGCATTAATGAATCGGGTTTCGTCATAATCTATCCGTCGCTTTTGTCGTGGAGCCATTTCTCGATCTGTGAAATTTGCAAAAATCTTAACTAAACTTCAAAATATTACTAAGAAGGCTTCCTACTGACATCTAAAATCCATTTAAATCTATTTTCATGAAATTCTTCCAAGTATTTTCTCCACATTTCGAAATTTTTCAAAATTCTCTAATGTAGAAGAAATCCATGGTGAAAATAAAAAATTTTTGCATAGGAGTGAATCTCTTACCAAGGGAAGATGAAATCCGGTATCAAAAAGTGTTGAAATCGCCTCAAATCCGAGATCTCTCAAGCCCTAAGTCGGTTTTTTCGAAAATTTGAGGAAAGGGATGATGAATAGTGTCGGTTGACCGGTCAAATATAGGTCTTTTCGCGATCTCGCTGTCGGCGAGCTAATTAATTTGATAAGGCAAAAGTTTCGGGAAAAATCCGCCGTCGGCGAGCTCGGTCTCGCTGTCAGCGGGTTTTCTCGCTGTCGGCGAGATAATTCTCGCCGTCGGCGACTTCCTAAAATTTTTAAATTTTTGAAATTCGTCAATCATTTTCAACCTCGATTTGCCCTTAATCAATCTTCCGATCACTTAATTTAATAATAATATGAAGATTAGATACTTATACTCACAAAAAGTTCACACAACACAAACAATATAACTTTGTATATGAAATCCATGAAACTTACAAACTTCACACTAACAACTTGACACATACTTAACTTAAATGTTCAAATCCATAAAACTCAGCATCGCAATCCACACCACAACACTCTAAATGCTGAGACATAACAATTACATAAAATCTCATCAATTCTGAGATGATCAAATCAAAGTTCGACTCATAATAAAACCTAAATCCAAATCAACACATATATACACAAATATATGACATAAACATAGAAATCTTTCTTACTCTTAAGTGTCTGAACTAACATCTTCTCTGATATTCCATATGCGACGCAGGTGCACAAATAAATTGTAGAAAGGCCTGAAAGGGAATTCTGCAGTAGATTCTTCATTAATCCATCCTTTCTGTCTTAGTAGATGAATAAAGCCGGCCTCTAGATGTCCAAGTATGATCAAAGTGCTCCTTCATTCTCTAGTCAATGTGATCAAACATATCAGAGATATTGTCGATGGAATTCATCACATTTTGCAATTCTTTCTCTAATCCTTTAATCTTCTTCAGAATGAAATTAGTTTTATCAGTAAAGGACCTTGCTAAAGGATTGTTACGTGATGCTCGTCGAAATAATGGTAATCTCATCATTGTTATCCAAAGTTGGAAACATATCGGTAGGATCCGAGTGGTTTCCACGGTAAAAGTACTTTTCTCAAGCCTCATAAGAAACTTAGTACTCGATCGCATAAAGAAAATATAGTCGATGGGTGTCAAGTCCATGCTCGACCCATGCACAATCAATCCCAGTGCGGACTTTACTTATTATTGATCCAACATCGATAGGTAATCCAATTTGAATACAGTAGTTTAAAATAGCGCATTCCTTTGAAACTTTATTTATCCTCATAGTAGGTAATAATTTCGATGAGATAAAGAAATGTCAGTGCTTCGAGACAGGGTTAAGAAGTGATGCAGAAAAACTGTCATACCCGTCTTCGCATAACTCCCAATCATCAGGTTCGTCGGTCAGGTATCTGTAGATCTCGTTCATATTGTATCTCGAAGGCACAAAGTTGGAATAATGACAAACAGAGGTATTCTACTATGAAAATAATTCATTTACCCTCGAAGGAGTAAATGTTACCCATCTTCCTACGACGTAGACATTTACATTGTTGATCGCATGTAAATTAGAGTAAAACTCTTTAACTACCGGTATAACTACAACGGATGTCGTATAACAAAATACCTCCCAACTGCGCCGCGCGATCATTTCTTCGATTTTTGTAGTGGAATTCTCTACTCCTCTCGTTGATAAATCCTCTTTCTTAATAAGTCTTTTCTTCATCGAGCCTTTGTTGAAGATACGCTGCGCCTCCGAACTGACGAATTTTCTTCGGTTGAAAACTTCAGATTTTGTGGTTTCTAAGAATTTGGTGGTCATTTCGGATTGAAAGGATTGGTCTCTAGTCGTTCCTAAGGAAGAAAACAATGTAAATTTGGTTTTGGGATATTTTCCTACGAAGAAATGGCTTAGATCCGTCCAAAACCGCACGAAAAATCTTTAAGAGACCAAAATTTCAACTACCTCGCCGTCGGCGGGAAGTTTCTCGCCGTCGGCGAGCTAGTTATAGAACTGACTCAAGTCATGGCGCACGATCTCGCTGTCAGCGGCCGTCGGCGAGCTAGTTATAATTCCTTCAGAAATTCTCCTCACGATCTCGCCGTCGACGGCCTCGATCTCGCCGTCGACGACTTAGTTCAATTTGCATGAATTTCTTCCTTTTTGATCCAAATTCGCTTCATTTCATGCTTTTTGCTTTAATCACTTATAAATATTCGTTCTTGCAGTAAAATAAAGAAAATACCTTTCTTTAAAGTGCAATTTCATCAAAAATAGATATGAATTTTTTAATGTATTTTTCTGTGATCAGTATACATTCTTATAACATGTCATTGCACCCATAGTTTTTAGGCTATACTTGAAAATCTTAGCAAGCAATTTAACTTAAAACAAATGAGCCTCATTTCTAAGTTTCTTGTACTCAATATTCAACATATTTCCAATGGTTATGTTTTATATGAAACATTGTATATTGATAATTAATTACATAAAAGTAATATGTAAAATGCTAAACGTGTGATGACTCCCATGTCTGCTATGTCATCAAAATTTTCTAAATCCGCAATAATTTTTAAAGATCCCAATCTGTATAGACAAATTATAGGATCTCTTCAATATTTGAATGTCACTCGTCCGAACATCACGTTTTTTGTTAATTATTTTAGTCAATTCATGCATAACCCCACAAATCTCAATTTCCAACAGTTAAATAGGCTTCTTCGTTATTTAAAAGGAGCTCGTGATTATGGTCTTCCAATCATTCATGCTGATCTATTTCTAAGAGAACATGCAAATTCAGATTGGGCAAGTGACAATCACGACCGCAATTCAACAACAAGTTTTTGTATCTTTAATGGATCAAACTTCACATAATGGTCCGCAAAGAAAGAACCGACGATGTCCAAATCTTCTACTCACGTCGAATGTAGGGCCATTGCTACCACCACTACAAAAATCCTTGGCTTTGGCAATTAATATTGGTAATTACCAAGCAAAAATTATCTTCTACGATAATTAATAGTGATAACACCTTTATTATAGCCCTAGTGCACAATCTTGTCTTCCATGCGAGAACTAAGCATATTGAAGTGGATTATCACTTCATCGGGGATCATCTAAAGCATCGACATATCTTATTCAAGCATATAATGACTGCAGGTTAAGTTATTGATTTTATTATCAAACCATTGCCAGTTGCAAGTCATCAATACCTGACCAACAAGCTAACGATCACCAAACTTGATTGTTTTCTTGCGGGGGGCTAAATGGGATTCCTATGTCTTCATCAAGCTCCTCACATCTTCTCACCTTCTTTCCATAAACATAAGCAACGAAGAGTATTATTTATATCTTTATAAAATGACATTTTTAGTCCTCTATATATTACTATTTTGCCAATAATATTGCCTATATACACAGGCACTTATGTATTGATAAATATAAAGATAAAAATAATGAAAGAAATATAGCACCACTTATCTTTCTTCGGTCTTTCTTCGGTGCTTCTGTCTCCTCTCTCTTATTCAAAGGTTAAATAAATATAACCTTTGAACACAATAATTGGAGGGAGGTCCTCATTTACTATAGGCTTAAAATGTATGTGGTGTGATAAAAGATTAAAGTTAGAGAAATGATTATAAGAAAATAATAAACGAGTTTTTCTTTTTGGTAAGCAAATGAAGTCAAGCTTCTCTTATTGAGAAATGATTAAGTTAATTGAAGAGGACGGGGAGGCAGATGAAATTAATAATTTTCCTCAAAAGAAGCACACTCAAATGTCCATGTGTTAAGTCACATGAAAGGTAGTGCTGTTCTTTTACAGTGCTTTAGTACATGCACCTGAAATTAAATCCATATTTTACACAACTCCCCACTATTTTATTACTATTATTACATTTCTAGCCCGGATAATGATGGATTGCACTGTTTAGATAAATATCAGGATCACTGTTGTATACATTGGAGGCTAATGGTTCAAATTTAGATAATTTTAATGTTTTAAATAACTTGTAAGCAAGATTCTATTGTTGAATTCAATTTTAAATAGAGTGAGGCTATATTTTTATTCAGCTCATTGTCATAGAAGGTATTTTTATGCTCTCTCTCTCTCTCTCTCTCCATAGTCTTTATAAATGTGTGTGTGTCTGAAGTTCCGCAATGATATGATAATAAATTAGCCTCCTCAGTGTAATATGAGATCAAGAACAAACACATTAAAAATTAGCGGGAAAAGGCCCACAAGTTTTACTTGGAAAATACTAGAAAGGGAAAAAATCACTGGGCCTAGCCTCGTCGAAGTATTTCGCTATATGATTATGAGTACATTTGCCAACTCTTGTCTGTTATTGGGGAAGATGAACTTATAAAGCTGATATATGAAAATATTTTAGCATTGATGGCCGTAAAGCTTGATTGCTATAGTGGCAGTAGTTCGTCGTGAATGTTGTAGACAGTGGGTGTAGCGCAAACTTATCGTAGAGGCTATAGTTGAAAGTCGTTGTAATAGTTGGCCATGTAGGTTGTAGGTGGTTGCTTTAGGAGCGTAGGTCGGCCACAACAATTTTATTAAAGAATGTTGTTGATCCAAGGAAAAAAGGTTAAGATTTTCATGCCTATTTTATACTGATTTTGATGATATTGCACTTTAAAGGAGTATTTTCAATGTTTTTTGCAGGTATAAAGATTTAAGGACAAAGGAGTGAAAATATGCCAAAAAAAACGAATTTGGAGCAAAAAGACTAAAATATTCAAATTTGACTTAGGGCGCCGACGGCGAGATCAAGGGCGCCGACAGTGTGATTTTCCCGAGAGTTCAGAATATATTGCAAGGGAGGCCACCGACGCCGAGGTCAGTTTAAAGCACAGCTTCTAGAAAGCCATCGACGGCGCAGCTCGAGGCCGCCAACAGCGGGATCGACGGTTCTTTGACAATATACGTCGAATCTGAATGATTTTTGAAGGGATGCTTGGAAAGCCTTCGAGACTCTTCAACAAATTTAAAAAGAACCATTTTAGGCCTAAAAATTGTCCTTTTAGAGTCCTCTAAAAGTCACTAAGAGTCTGTAAAAAGTACTATCAGAGATTTCTAATAGTTACTTAGTGTTCAATTAGAGAGTTCACTAGTGTCCATTGTTATTAGTAAGTGTTAATTAGTGAGTTCAACTAGAGATTGTGAGCAATTCTTCGAAGGATAGTAAGAGTGGAAGGGAAGTGAGAGATCTCTTCTTCATTGTCAATTAGAAGGAGAATTCCGTGTACTGTAAAGAATGAAGAGATTCAGAGGAACTTCAAGGAGTTTACTTGGGGAGGAATTTAAGATAAGTTATGTTTATTTACTTTAGTTTGTAGTATTTTACTTTTATATATGAAATCCAAATTTTATCGCATCTTCTCCATGAATTATGAGTAGTTGTTCTATCTTTCTCCTTGTTTTGTTATTTTTGTGATATGATAAATAGAATTAATGTGCCATAAAAGATTTAAATAAGCTGTGATAATCTTTAACTTAATCTTAACTTACTTTCAATCCGGCCAATTGAAAAGTTAAAATATGTTGATTTTAACAACTATAGTTAAGGTTACATCTGAGATTCAGGGAGATCAAAATCCTTGGAAACAGAGTACAAATAAATAGGGAAATAATATTAATTGGGCGTAGAATTGAAGATTTTAGAGTGACATACTAAAATCATCAATTTGGTCCTATCGTTTGGGTGCTGCAATGTAGATTGTTAGCCCTCAGGCGAGGGGAACGTGGGAGCTCCGAAGTGAGAGCGGTATCCTCCCGACTGTACCGCGATTCGATAACTAAGCATAGGATTAGTCAATGTTCTTTATGCCTGGACCAAAGGGTAAAAAATATGTATGCTCCTATTTGGCACAACACCAATTAAAAACTAATTTTAATTATGTTTTCACTTAAATATCTTAACAAAAGAGAAAGATTCTTGCTTATATATATTTGAACTTAACTTTAGTAGTATTAGTTATTTGTTTGTAAAAATAGTTTAATTTAAATTTTATATTATTGTCGATTGCCTATTAGTGACAGATAGACAATTTCGATTTAGTTGTAATTTTGGAATTGATTTCTATAATCCTAATCTGTAGCCTAAAAAATATTCTCAGTGGGATCGATATCTAGGACTCCACTAGAGCCATGTATTACTTGAGTGATACGTATACTTGCGTTTAAAGCTAACTCTGCGATTAAAAGATTATAATATATAATTGTTACTAAAACTAAAATTACGCTCTAAGTCAAGTTTTTGGCGCTATTGCTAAGGATTTAGATCTTCTAGTAGTGGTGTTGAATTCTTATATTTTTAAGTATATTAAAAATAGCGGTTAGTTTTTGTGAAAAACGATGAAAATAAAACGAATAATGGAACGAGAAAAAATTGAATGCAGAAAAAAAACATCAAAGTGACACAGAAATTTACGTGGTTCAGCAAATTTGCCTACGTCCACGGAGCTGCAGAGAATTTTATTTCTTTGAGGAATTACACCGTCGAGCGCCTCAACATTTACAAGAAAATCTCTTTTTTCCTCTGTCTCTTCCTCTCTCTCTCTTCCTCTCTTTCTCTCTTAGAAAACTTGGCTTGGCCTTGAGCTTGGACCTTAGCTTATCTCTTGGCTTGGATATGTTTGTCTAAGCCAAAAGAGGCTATTTATAGAAACTAAGAGAGTGGTGGGTGGGAGGTAAGTGAGCGGTAGGTGGGATGTGGTAGGTGAGCGGTACGTGAGATTTTTAATTAAGAATCTAATTAAGTTAATGTGAACCAGGTCTCCAAATTACCCAACATTTTAGATAGGCTATCATGGTGAGTTGTGATGATGTCCTTAGGCTACATGGGCTAGAGTTAGGAGTTGCACAAGTTGTGAGACACATAGGCCGTAATTGGTCATGTAGGCCGTAATTGGTCATGTAGGCCATAATAGTGAGATACAATAATGCCTGTAGGTTATAGGGATGAAGTTAGGATTTGTATAAGCATTGAGCCACATAGGTCATAGTTGGTCATTCATGATGTAGTGGTGAATTATAATAAAGTTCGTATGCCACGAAAAATAGAGTTTGGAGAAGCATGAACCAATTCACATATATAAGTCATAGTTAGTTACGTGGGTCATAATGATGAGTTGCAATCATGTTCGCTAGCCATAAAGACCGGAGTTGAAAACTGCATGAGTTGTGAGCCACGCAAGTCTTAGTTAGTCACGCAAGCTGTAGTGGTCAACTACAATGTTCGTATGCTACAGAGGCCAGAGTTTGGAGCCGCATGAGCAGTGAGCCATATAGGCCGTAGTTAATCACACAAGTCGTAGTGGGGAGCTGCAATAACATGTAAAAATAAGAATCAAATGATATATTACTAAAAAATTATTTTCATGAAGTATGAATCTTAATGCAACATTCAAATTAAAACTTGAACCTATTCAAATTAACTACCGATCTTCAAATGTTTCATACTTATATCATCAAAGATATCAATGAAAATAAAATAAAATATATACATTTTATTATGAATTATGGTATGATTTAAATCATGTAAATAAATATAATTTTATTTATAAAAATAGCAATTGTCCCACAGTACGTTGGCTTTGATGTGATGTGAAGCATGGGGGTACTATTTTTTATTTCTGTTCAAGATTAAACATAATACTGTACGTAATCTTTATCTCTTTTTTTTTTTTCTTTTTTTCCTAAAGCAGAAAGTCTCACGCCGACGCCAATTAAAATATTATAAATTTACGAAATATCTTTAAATTTTATATATTATTAAAAAATTTGCTCCTTATTATTATAAAAATAAATATTTTATTTATCATTGAATTTTAGGAAGTAATTATAGTCCTTTTTATCACAAATTTTTGTATAAATCAACAAATTTATTTTTAAATTGAATATGAAATCAAAAAAATAAAAGGGAATTACATGATAACACCTACTTCTTATGTATTTACGTACGTATCTCACGCATAAAATTTATTTTTTTACGGTCAAAGCATCTTATTATTGCTAAAATTCATCTTTTCATGCATAAATAACAGTATTTTATATGTAAATGCGAAAATTTACGACGTACGTTCATAAGAATTTAGCGTTAAAAGCAAGAAAATCGAGCAAATCAAATGATTGAAATTTAGTTAAAATTTGAGTATTAGTTGAGAGAAATGATTCATAGACTATGAATATTTATAAATTATTAAATTATTAATATGCTTGAATATTCATCTTGATTGAGTAATTTGATGTTTAACTTAAATAATAAAAATTATACATTGAACAATACAACTCACTCTCCTTTGGAAGGACACATGACTTTTAAATTGAAGAGAGCTTGGAGATGATGATCACCTATAGTAGCCATAGACATCGTCATCTAACAATTGTCGCTTGATTGTCGTGCTAGATTTCAATTATTTGAACAACATTCGAACATATATATACGTTCTAACCGTCATGTTATTACCCACGTCTTCTAGCAAATATCATGTAGTTGTCATCTCTAATCATTAATGATCAATGGTTGACTTTCGATCTTCTTCAGCCATTTATCATCATTTGATTGTCATCATCGCCCCTGCTTCGTTGATAGAAATGGAGTTGAGTTTCGTGCTTACAATTTTGAAATCCAGTCCTTTTAAATTACGAAGAAAAATAGTCTTTTATAGTCATTAGGTGTGATTTATTTTATTTTATTTTTTTTATTTTTGGGGGTTTTACATAAATTTCTTTTTTATGGTTTGTATGTTTTTTTTTAATAAATATTTCTATTGTATATGGGTGTTTTTTATGTGAAGTTAGGATCAAATTTATTTAATTGCTGTTAAAATTTTGGTGCAAATGAAAATTAATATTTTGTTGTATATCTATAATTATAAATAATAGAATTTTAAAGGAAAATTAAATTGAATTTTTTTTAATTGAAAATTACATTCACATAAGTAATAATGGATTATCTAGCTATATATTTTAAATATTTTGTAGGGGCATATGTGCTTTCATGCTCTTCTTTAAATAGACCTTAACATGATCGAAACTTATATATACTCTCGTTTCCTCCTGCTTGAGGTCAAATAGGGCGTTCGAGTCTTTCCTCGAAATATGCACATTGAGAAGTGTGAAACGAAGAGTCTCTTAAATTTGTAGTAACTTGGGATGGTTTCGGTCGGCAAAATGATGAACCACCGAAGGACCGACTCTTTCAGTGTGACTAAGAAAAGACGACACATTATTGGGTCGTCAATCTTGATCTGACGGACAGATGATTCAAACGAAGTGACGTGGTTGATTAGGCCGGTTATTCCTTTGTAAGAATCCAACCGATGAATCATCATCTTAGGCATAGGTATAACTTCTTTGATTTGGCGAGTAAAGGTCCCTCCTGAGAGCTGTCAGACAGGCATTCGCATTCGTTATTGTCATCGCCCATTCGCTTGTGCAGAGGCAGATTTGTTGGTGTGTTTGGACTCATCTTGTCCCTCTGTGTGCCGGTTGCTAACCTGATTTTGCAGGATAGGCAATTTCACTGGTGGTGCCTTTAGGGACAAACCCTTGAGGTTTCGCTTCGAGAAGAGGCGCCTGGTAGTTCCTCTGGGTATTGCTGCCTGGAGTACCTTGAATTGCTCCATCATGAGATTCATCTGGGCATGCAGCCCATAGACTTGCACATGACGTCTGGTTCTGGAGCGTCTCTGTTGGGTTCAATGTGTATTATCTCTCTTTCTGAAGTTTCTTCTTCGTAATTAGCTCTACTTCTCATCTGGGGCATGTCCATGCTCAATACACTACCTTTCCATTTGTTGTATCCCAGATTATCTTTTTTGAACACACCTCGAGAGTTAAGAGTCGAGTGAATGAGAAAACAAATTGAATCAAGAGTTACTGTACAGGGAGCAGGGGAGTACCAATGACCTGCCTGCATTTGGTCGTACTTCTGTCTCTTGTTTATAAGAATGTAATTGGTACAATTACAAAATTGAGGGAACAATTATGGAAACCATTTTAATATGATTAATACTCTAATAAATTGTAAAAATTCATTCCATATATGTATTTCAATTTAAATTTTGATATGACGGTAAATGGTTGTTTGATTTGCTAGAATGTGACCGAGTGAGGTGATCGACTAGGTGGCACCATGCCTTCTGTTTGGTCAATTGAGGCGTGAAGTGGAACGACGATCTCGTCCACCGCGGCAACATCACATCGGTTATCCAATCATGATTAGGGGTTTTTGCTTGCACTTCTGCTGATCAATTGGTTGACTGATGAGTCGGTTTGTTTTTGTCGAGTGAATTGTGGCTCACTTATTACTTTGGCTCAAGTCTTACTAGGCATGCATCTGGTCTACCTAGTTGATTTAATGCCTCAGCTAGATACCCCAATTTGCATGTCCTTAGGCAGATCATGTTGTTTCTTGTGTGAGGGATCCAAAGAGACTTGCTGCTAGGATGAATTCAAACCATTCCGTTGAAATTTAAACCATGGACACTTGTGACCACCCAATTTACTTCATCACTACCCACCACACATGGATGGTGACCACCCATATCTTGGCCGACCACCATGGCCGGTGACAAGTCCAATGTTGAGAGCCACCCATGGGGGAGAGCTCAAAATTTAACCCATCCAGTGTGGCTCACCCACATTGGAAATTGGCCTCCACCTCACCTCATCTCAACGTTCTTTTCCACGCCCTAGCCAGCCCCATTGGCCCCAATCCTTGGCCTATAAATTGACCACCCCCTCACGGCCAAATGAAGAGGTGTGCACAAACCATGGGGAACCCTGTCAAAATCATCACACTCATATAATTGTGTGTGAAGGAGTGAGAGGGAGAGCCAAGGAGCTGTTATTAGGGCTGTCAAAAAAGCTCGTTGTTCGCGAACCGTTCGTGTTCAGTTCGCCAAAAAGTTCGTGTTCGATTCGTTCAATAAGCAAAGGAGACGAACACGGACAATTTTTTTTGTTTGGTTTGTTAAACGAACCAAACACGAACAGTGATGTGTTCATTCGTGTTCGGTTCGTTATTGTTCAAAATATAAAATAATTTAAAATAATTATATAAAAAAAATTTATGATATTTTAAAAATAATTATATATTATAAAAATTTATCATATTTTAAATAATTAAACTTCCATAAATTATACTATATGATAAATTATTAATAACAATAATAATATTATATTATTAGTTATATTAATATAAATATTATAATATTATAATTAATATACTTATACTATATATTAAAATAAAACCCTAATCAAAACCCTAAACGCCTTATTCGGTTTGCTTCATTTTGAGGAAGTATGGGTTACCCGATGTGTACGGAATACTCGATCAATTTGCTTCATTTTGAGGAAGTATCCTATCAAAGCTTGAGTCGTCAAAAAACTCGTTGTTCGCGAACGGTTCATGTTCGGTTCGCGGGAAGTTCGTGTTCGTTCGATAAGCAAATGAACCAAACACGAACAGTGATGTGTTCGAACATTTCAAACACGAACACTAGCTCTGTTCGTTCGTGTTCGATTCGTTTACACCCCTAGTTGTTATTAAGAAGATGAACTAGGTTAGAATAATTAGTGCTTAGAACCAAAAAAAGACCACGGCTTCATTTACATTTAATCCCCTTTTTCATGGCCATCATTATCTTCATGCTTCCACCACATACAATTATCTCTCGGGTCACATCGTCACTAAAGTCAAAATCTTCAAGAAGATCATCTTTTTAAAATCAATTGATTGTCTGGCGTAAGAATTAGGTCATTTGCCTTTGACGATCTCACCTTTAACATCACATTCAGTGTTTTATCTTTGGTTATTCAAATGTTTGCACGTAATCATACGTACTCCATTTTTTGTACTCGGTAGATCCTTATATGAGTCTACAGTGAATCAGGATGATCTCCTTCATCCTTTTCATCTTTATTTACTTCTCAAACAGACATCGACTAAGATATGAGCCCATTTAAGTGAAAAAATATAACGTCTGGAGTCCAGACGTAATCTACATAAATGCACAGGAATTCAACATCATGCTTGAAAGCTTTCTTCTAATTATTTTTTCAGTAAATTTTTAAGACCTAAACTGGTTTTAATTATGAATTTATACATCTCCAACTGCATAAGAACTCAAAACAGAGAGCCTTTTAATTTTTGTTAACTTTATAATCACATTGTTAAGTGCGGATATTTTAAAGCTTACATGCAAAAAAAATTAAAAAGCAAAAAGATGCGGCGCGAATCTCAACGTTACCCCCCGGCTTCTATATATATGCGAGTAGTCATCCCTTCACTCCTTACACAAGCGCAGCTAGCCACTACTCTGCTTCTTATCTCCCCTGTTTCTCTGAAACTCCCCTGTTTTCATCATCAACAGCCATGGTTGTCATCACCAAGCACCCCGCCGTCGAGCAACTCCCCATTACAAAGCTCCACCGCCCCATCGCCGGACACTTCGACGTCTGCATCCCCGTCATCGACCTCAGCTCACCCGCTGCCGCAGCTCAGCTTGTCGCTGCTTGTGAGGAGTTTGGCTTCTTCAAACTCATTAACCATGGCATCTCCTTTGAGCTCATGGATAAACTCGACGCGGAGGCAGTGAAGTTCTTTTCCCTTCCGATTTGGAAGAAAGGCCCCGCCGCCGGAGGCGCCTCCGCCGCTCCTTTCGGCTACGGTAGCCGAAAGATTGGCGCGTTGGGAGATGTTGGGTGGATTGAGTATCTGCTGCTGCAAGCTAGCTCAATCGACCCCTCTCTCTCTGGCTCTTTTCGGTGAGATAGAAATCCTTCCCCGAACATAAAATTTGTTTTTTTTTAAATTAATGACAAATCTTAAAAATTTGTTAATAAAAGTTTACAGTGGCACTAATCATTTTAATTGATTAGAAAATAGTTTAATACTTACTTATTTAGAGGTGTAACAGTTGTATTCAATGACGGTTTAAATAATATTTTCAGAGATATAATATTCAAATATGAGTCACATCTGTCATGTCTAAATGTCAGGCTAGCGATAAGTAGAATAAAAGATAACACTATCTTTTACAATTTATACTTATTCAGTTATTTTATAATTTCAGTACTGCTTAAAATTGGGAAATTTGCAGCAAAAACTCGCGCATAAAATAGGGAACTTTACATACATACCGCACAATTCTGATGTATCTTTTAGATATCATTGCTTTTTAAAAGAAGAGAGAATTTTACATAGGCGGCTCAAAATTCTTATGTAATTGTATATCTCACACTTAAAAAAGATTTGTTTTTTTACAAACTTTAATACAAAAAGCGTATAAAAATGAAATTTTTTACGTTTCTGCTTCAGCTCTGCTTTGAACGACTACATATCAACTATAAAAAACCTATCTTGCAAGCTGCTGGAGCTCATGGCGGAAGGACTGGGTCTCCAGCCGAAGAATATCTTAAGCAAGCTTTTAATGGATGAAGAAAGCGATCTAATGCTCCGGCTGAACCACTACCCGCCATGCCCATCTTCTCAACAGCTCAACATCTCCGTCACCGGTTTCGGCGAGCACACAGATCCACAGGTAATCTCCATTCTCCGATCAAACAACACCTCAGGGCTTCAGATTCTGCACAGAGATGGAAGATGGGTCCCCGTGCCTCCCGACCAAACCGCCTTTTTCGTAAATGTCGGCGATTCTTTGCAGGTAATCAATAAATACTCTGTTTCTTATTCGGCGCAGAAAGTTGCAATCTTTCTACTGTAGAAGAATCTGAAAGATTTTATTTGCCTTTAATGGAGTACGCTACAGGTGCTTACGAATGGGAGGTTTAGGAGTGTTAAGCATAGAGTTCTGGCGAATAGTTTACAGTCGAGGTTGTCTGTGATCTTTTTTGGAGGGCCGCCATTGAAAGAGAGAGTAGCTCCTTTGCCGCTGTTAATGGAGGAAGGAGAAGAGAGTCTCTATAGAGAGTTCACTTGGTGTGAGTATAAGACTACAGCGTACAAGACGAAGCTTGTTGATGATAGACTTGGACTTTTTGAGAAGCGTTGACCAGTTTCTCTCTGGTTCTGTTCTTCAACAATGGAAAAATAGTTTTTTTTTTTTTTTTTTTTTTTTTTTTTTTCAGAAAAGAGGGCTTGTTTTGCAGTTAGGATCTTAAGGAGTGCTATTTTGATCAATAGTTTTATTACGAGGCTATTATGTTAGTTTGTATTGAAGTTTTCTTTTGGAAATTTGAGCGCTTGCAAATATTATAATTTGCAAAAAAAAAGAAATTGCAAATGATGTTTGGAATTATAAAAAAATTTAAAGTTACGTTTTCTTAAGTTATTTTTATAAAAAAATTATTAATTACTATATTAAATTTTACATCGGAATTCTAATGAGTGACTGTCACGTATACACATAAAATCACCAATATATTAAATTATGATCATGCTTATACACGTGATAAGTTCTCATGCAACATGATGTAATTTTTCTTAACATAAATCTTATTATATGATTTATTTTTAGAAATATATTTTGATGTTATATTTATTTAAATTTTATGTAAATAAATATAAATTAATTTATTAAAATAAGATATTTATAAATAGAAAGTTTTGATAAATCTTATGAAAATATCTCGGGATAAACTCTAATATTTATTTTGAGTTTTTGAGGACAACTTTATTTAAAAAAAGTGGGAATAAATTGAAATCAAGTTACATCACACGATCCTATCAAAATAAAATGAACCAAATTAAAATGAGGTGGCAGCTGAGAATAGACCTCATTTATGAGGGCTATATGAGGTCTATTGTCTATTGATAAGACACCTTTCCAATCATTTAGCGAATAGATTGATCTAAGGCCACGTATATAAATGTGCATAATTTTTTTATTAAATTATCTCCAAAATTAAAAGTGAATTTGTCTACTCATCTTTCTTTTTTTTTTTTTTTCAATTTTAATTTTATAATTTGATTGGTTAATTTTATAAGGAAATATAAAATGTATACTGCCTTGCACTCAAAATGTTATGTATTATGAAGTATTTTTAAATTGTATTAATTTTAGTATTTTTAAATAATAATGAATATGGATAAAATAAATATAAATTAAAATTGTTATTCTATCATCAAACTCAAATCTCGAGATATGACACAAATCTTGGGATATTGAATGTTCAAGTTTTGATTGATAAAAAATTAACTAGAACTCCCATTCAACAAATTTAGAGTCAAGATGACTGATTCGACGAGATGAACTCAATGGTAACAAATATGGTTAAATATAAGTCAAATCAAACCCCTATCAACGCATCAAATCATATTTAGAAGCGGACGCATTTGGAAGGTTAAAATGATATTGAATCTAACTAGTTCACAGTCAAATCGAACGTCTCGACAAGACCAATACAGTGAGCATATGATTGCTCAATTCCAACATCGTTAAGATAATTAAATGTCCATTGAATGTAGTCTGATTGAGGAAAATCTTTCGAGCCGTTTGATATAAATGATTTATATTCCTGCATTAAATGCACTTAGAACTTTATAAATAGAGCCTAATCTCTCTCATGACGGGTGGTGAGAGTATGAGCCTTAAAGAAGAGCTCTAAGCTTTGAGAATGAGCTTAAGTCCAGCACCACTTCCGCCGGCGTCAGCCACCGGCGCCTGCCATTGACCACCACCTGCTGGCCGCCGCAGATCTCTATCGGTCTTCGCTCGTTCCTGGCAACAAATTTATTCGCACATCAGCGCTATAACTAGGAAGATCTTCTACCCCTTTCCCTCATGTAGGAGAAATGGTTGCTATAATCATCGAACTTATAGTAGTGATGCGTGTTAGAAAATTCACGGCGATAGAGTAACTAATTATTGTCTTAGCGTTGTACGAAAATTCAACACACTTCAGATGAAAAAGAAATAAGTGTTGATGACTCCATAAGTTTTTACATGGAAAATCAGTAAATGAAAAAACCTCGGGGCCTGACCTAGTTGTAAAAATCCACTATTAATTGATGATTACATAAATCCCTTGTCCTACAGACTTGAAATGGTGATTATATTCTTCAGATTACAGTGTCGATTGACATCGTCAAGTTGATGGTGATTGACGATGGTGGTTAGCGGTAGTCGACGCCGATTGACGGAGGTCAATGGAGGATTGCGGTGGTCGATGATGGTAAGCACTTGTCGACGGAGGACAACGGTGGTTGATGAGGGTCGGCGAAGGTGGACGACGGAGGTCAGCAGTAGTCGACGGTGGTTGGCGGTGGCCAACGGTGGTCGACAACGGTCGGCGGTGATGCTGAGTTGTAGCTTCTCCTCAAGGTTTCTGGCTTTCTCTCAAGGCTTCAACCCCTTTTTCATATGAGGGTTGGGAGTCTATTTATAGTGCTTTAGGTGCAATTAATGTAGTCATTTTAATCGGACGGTCCAAAGGGCTTCTCTTGATCAGACGGCGTTTAAGGAGTATGTGATGACCTTAACGATGTCGGATTTTAGTGATCTTGGGCTCGTTGGATTCGTCTTGTCAAGACGCTCGATTCGAATATAGGCTTGCTAGTGTCGGCATTTGTTTGACCTTCCAAATATGTCCGAAAATCTTATAAGAATGTATTAATAACTTGATCTGATTTGTATTTGACTCAGATTGAATTATATTTTATATCATTAGGTTTGTCTCATTGAGTCTGTCAGTTTGACTATAAGTTTGTTGAAATTAGAGCTATGGATGTCTTTTTTATCAAAACTTAAATGTTTCTTATTCAAAAGATTGCACCGAGATTCATGTTGGATGATGAAAAATATTTGTTGGCTTATCAAGTAGATTTTTACTACTGGGTCAGACCGATAATTTTTTCGATTTACGGCTATTCCACGTAAAAAATTCTAGTATCTCTATTATTTATTTTTTTTCATTCGAGTGTGGGTTGAATATTCGAGTAACGTTAAGATAATAATCTATTACTATAATGCTGTGAATTTTCTAACATGCATAAAAATATTGCAGAAAAGCGCGCATAAAAAATATTTGGTTTAATTATACAATTCTTTCAATGTCTATGAGACTGCGACCTCACTAAAATGAGCTGGCAGCCGAGAATAATAACCTCACATAGAATGATAGAAACATCTCTCCAGTAGACACTTGTTTATTGTGAAGTTAACTTCTCTTTTATTATTATTATTATTATTGGAAATTAGGCTAACTAGTATTTTAACTAAAATATTTTTAATTTTCCTATAGGGAATTTTATTCATTATTACTTTTGAATATAACATCAAATTAAATTTATTCATTACTATCTCGAACCTATTAATATTAATTTATAACAAAGCAATATGGTTAGTTTGTGTATGCGTTTCGTCAAATTTTGCAGTTTATAACCGTATGAATTAGACAAAGATGCTACGAAAAGAAAAATAAAAGAAAATTTAAGATAATGAATATTTTTCGCATAAATTATTTCGTTTATTCAGAATACGTCGTCAATAATTTTTTTATCAAGTATGAATCTAGATGCATATTTTTATGAAGAATTTTCAAAATTTAAATTTAAGATCTGGATCTGATTTCAGCAGCTAATGATATCAAATTGGCTCAATTTGACAACCAAGCCCATATCAAGTCATTATTGCACATTTTGACGTTTTGGACCATAAATTGAATGGTTAAATAAACTCCAAATTTGAAATATTTGTAAAAAAATTGAGCGGCTTTAACTAGAGGGGTCCAAAGAGCTTACGATTGCTAAATTTTGATGTCATTGAGGTGCTCAAATAGTTACACCTTTCGATCAAGTGGTTGAGAATGCTATCCTCCAAAAACACCAAAATACCACCCCAACAAGCTCTTCACTAGAGGAAAAAAGGAGAAGAAGATGAATTCTAGAGCACATTATAAAATGAAGACCTGGTTATAACTTTCACTCTCTGTTGTCGTTGACCACTGCTGGTCGTCACCGCCCGCCACCACTGACTTCCCAATTTGGTTGTAACGTATCGATGACCCGACATGAACTTCTAGCCTCCATAGTAGTCGTCCACAGTCTACCACTCTCGACCAGCTCCAATATGACAGTTCTTCCCAACACGTACTTTTTTTTACGTTGTATAAAGACAAATGTGGTGTTCGGTGTAAAATTGTAAACCCATTCTTCTTGAGAGAAAGGGTAAAGTTACCAATTATGGTCTCTGTGATCAACTAACAATATTATTGCTTCAAACTACAATTTTTACTACCAACTACAACATGTGAAGTAATAAACAACAACTTTTGTGGTCGACTATTATTGTTAATTACAACTTTTAACTATTCCCTCTGTGGCCAATTACTTCGATTACAACCACCAATGACAGCCTCTGTGACCAATTGATTATATTACAACTTCCAACCACAACATTTGTGGTCAATTAATACCTATGCAGTAACTAACTATGCCCTTGTGGCTGACTATTATTATTATAGCTTTCAACTATAGTCTTTTATAGTCATTTGCTACTTTTAAAGCCACCACGACAACCTTCATAGCCAACTATTGCATGCGCATCAACGAACAACGACCATTGTGATCAACTTCTATTGATACAGTTTCCAATTTTTCCTTCTATGGCAATTTGCCGCTATTGCAACCACTGACTACAACCTCATAACTAACTACTGTCTTTATAGAACCAACTATGACCTTTGTGATTGTTGAGAAATTTAGGACAAAGAAAAACAAGAATGACACAAATCCAGAAGAAAACACAGAGATTTAGCAAAATTCGGTAAAGATGTCTATGTCATCAAGAGCAGAGTGGCGACTTTCTTTTCACTATCGAGAAAAGAGTATAAGCTTACCTGTTAGGTTACGATAGAATATATATATATATATATATATATATATATATATATATATATATATATATATATATATATATATAACCCTAAGGTGTAGAATATGTAATTACTAAATTACCCATGTACCGTACCGTGGGGGTGTTGCCCCTCGCACCCCAACCCACGTTGCATAACTCCCCCGATTGGACAGATGCTTCCACTCCACTCCGCTAGCGAGCTCTGCTCCGCTGGCTAGCTCCATTCCGCTCCAACATCTGTTCACTTACCTAGTATATGAGTCATACCTAACAGTGACTGATTACCACTTCTAAAACTTCCAACTACAACCTCTTTGGCCAACTGATGCTATTGCAACCACCGACTAAAACTTTTATGACAAAATATTGTCTCTGTAGTAATTAACTATGGTATTTGTGGATAACTATTATAATTGTAACAAAAAACCACATTTGTTATAGTCAAATCATGTCTATTATGTCTAAAATACTATCATACATATGTGATTATCAACTTTATAATTATATATTTTCTAATTCAGAAGAACAGTGACCTATATACGTACAATTACATAATGAACTATTTTGACTTTGCAAAGCCCTATGATTTTTTCCTTTGCTAAGGCTTTTCCATGTAAAAATTATGGTGTCTTCTCATATTACTATTCTTTTATCTGTGTGTGTATTGGATTTCCATGCAAAGCTGAGACATTAAAATGCTACTCTACCATTGTGACTCTTCCAACACGCAACAATGCTAATAATTCCAACAAAGATAATTGACCACCCGATTCATTTGATCATTGATTAAATGTAGGAGAATTTATATACATATCACCCAATTTGTTTGTACTTTATATATCTTTTAATCGTTAGGTAAGGTGTCATATATGTAAAAAATTGAAGTTTAGGTGTTAGATATGCAAATACATAGAAATTAAGCGGTTCCTATGTAAATCTTACTTTAACTTAATGTAAAAAATAGTTGCCTTACACTGCCCTTATGTTAAAACTATCTTTTGCAAAGTAAAAGTATTGTTGACATATAATATTTTAAGTCGAATTTATCAAAATTATTTAAGTTGATTTTTCACACATGCTTTAACATTTTCATTTACTTTGACTTTGTTTTCAACTTTGGTTCCGTATCACTAAATATCAAAATTTGGATGTTAGATATTTAAATACACAAAAATTGGGAAAATTTTTACATCATGACCCCGCACGTAGAGCTACGTGCGGAGTTCAGTAACATCCCGCCACGTGGCGCGTGTCAGAAAAAAAAACAGAATAACACGGAATATTCCCCCGTGTTATTCACGATTTATTCATATGTTATTGTGTGTGTTATTTTGTTATTATAACACCGGGAATATTACTAGGAGCTGAATAACATCTGAATAACACACAATAACACCTAAATAACACACAATAAAACATGACTAACACATGAATCACGGAGGGAATATTTCATGTGTTATTCTGGCCGAATGCTATTTTTTTTCACTCGAGTCACGTGGCGCGATTTTACAGGCCTCCGCACATAGCTCTACGTGCAGCGTCCTGATGAAAAAAATTTTCCAAAAATTGTGTCATGTAATATAAACTTTCCGTAATTTAAATCATAAAACTTTGGCAACTAATGAATTATTTGATTTAATTATAGGTTAATAACTTTGAAATTTAAAATAGAGATTATATAAATATAAAATAATGAAAAATTGTCAGGCAAAATGTCAAAATCATTCTGAAAGATACTTCTTTTTCAAGTAGAACTCATGGGTCGTTTTCTCGAGATAGGCGTTTACATATATACCACATATATTTACATAACGTCTTAATCATCCAAATCTTAATCGTATATGTAAGAGTGGTATATATGTAAATATTGAAAAAAAAATAGATATGTAAATACATCGCAATTGAGTGGTTTTTCCTTTTTAATATGTTTCATTCCATATTTTATACTACAGAAAAATGAAATTCAAAATGTATCACAATACAACTTAATTAGGTGTTATAAATGTAAAAAAAGTAAAGTTTAGAGATTTGATATGTGAATACATAGAAATTGGGTGGTATATATGCAAATGCCCCCTAAAAAAAGGTCCATGATGCAAAGTAACAAAATCAATAACAAAAAGGAGATAGGGTTGTCAAAACGGCTCGTTGTTCGTGAACAGCTCGTGTTCGGCTCTTTAAGAAGCTCGTTTTCGGCTTGTTCACTAAGTTAACGAGCCGAACACGAACAAAGATTTATTCATTCTTGTTCGGCTCGTTTTGGGTCGAAATATTACTCATCCTCATCCATTATATATACGCGAGCCAAACACGAGCTGTCTGACTCACTCGGCTCGTTTACACCTCTAAAAGCAGCAAGAAAAATCAATTAAAACTTACATTATCAGATTCCTGTTCAGGAGAAAGGCATCTCTCAAAGCATTGACCAGAAATAGTACTAACAATAAGTCCGCATATTGATCCCAAACAGCTTCGCGGCAATTATAATCACATACTGCATAATCCAACACAATTTGTCATAAAATGCTACGGCGTCCACATACGTACCATACAAAGCACAAAATTCGGATATATTTACATATCTAACACCTAAACATTCACACTTAATATGCGTAACACTCAAATCTTTAACATCATATCAAAAATATATCATCATCTATACCTTTTAAAAGCGAAATAAATCATGTCATATATAGATTTATAACACCAAGACGTTATAAGAATTGTTTGGTGTGTATGTAAAGTTCCCTAAAATATTTGATCTAAACGAAATATATATTGCGAGAAGTTGTTACCGTGAACATGACCAGCCTTATCGCAGAGAAAGACATCCCCAATTTGAGAATAGATGCAGTATTTCCGGAGCATTTATGTCAAAAAAATCATCATCACTATCTTTCTGAAAGTGAAATACTCCTTTTAATGCATAGGTTTACGATACTGATACGTTTTGAATGTAAATATCTAACTTTGGGTATTAGATATGTAAATACATTAGAAATGTCTTTTATGTATGTAAAATTCCCATAGTTGAATAGACCGTGAAGTGCCTGAAAGAGTGATATTGCTCCAGATGTGCCTAATCTGGAGCAATAAACAATAATAAAGATAACAGCTAAATATAGAGCTCTTCCCAATTGAAGCAATAAATTGTATAAACAAGTAGATGTAAATAGTGTGCGAGTTCCGTGGCCTGTTGGTAGTGCAACCTCTTTGAAGTTCGTAAGTCCTCTCAAGTCCCGGGTTCGAATCTTATCTATTTACAAAACAAACATCTATCACGAAAATATTGAACACAACAAAATCACAGCTCATACTTTCTCGCTTTCGTTAAATTCTCAATGGTTTAATTATCAAGCGCACACAAATAGAAGAGCTCAGTATTCATCTTCAAAACTTGGTGTTAGTTTTGTAAATAAAGAAACTTTCAAGGGTACATATGTAAATGCTCCTAAAAAATGTTCAAAACCACTTTGAATGAAGTTTGCCACCTCTGATCTTTCGTAAAACTTGCACACGTAGCCTCTGTCAATCCACACGCCACAAAAATTTGCCGTGCACATTGTCATGTTAAGTGAAATGCGCCTTTTCATGCTTAGATTGATGATATTAATGTGTTATGAATGTAAATATTAAACTTTGGGCGGTAGATAAGCAAATGCACAAGAATTATGCGGTATGTATGTAAAGTATCTTAATACTAACAATCTACTACTTTTATAGCTCAAGGAAGATCCCATAAATGAGAAGCAACAAATTTAGTTCTAGTTGATGGCTGAATCCACATTCAAATCTTGAATATTGGAAGGTAAATAACATTGAAAGGTATTAACATCATATTAATGAGGAATAGGATGATATGTGCCTATAACAAATAAATATGTCTGTTATGATGAAAAATATCCCATCAAGCTTCCAAGAACTTTGAAGGAAAATACAAAATTCAAATTTGCAAGTTCTTCAAGCAAAAGAAATTAAGCAGCAAACATGTAAACAAACTGAAATGAACCCTAGGAAGACTGTAAAGAAAGCGCAGATCCCAAATGTTTACTGCTTCCCCAATTCTTCTGCTTGACATTGTACTTCATCGGTGACAGAAGAAGTGAGAAGAATGAATGAAAATGTTCATAGATAACAGTATTGGCTTCCTTTACTCAAATTTCTCACGTCCCAAGTAATCTCCACTTCTTCAGTTGCTCTTCCCAATTTATATAAAAAATAAAATAATTGCTTCCGAATTCTTTATAATTCACTGTCAATATCTAATTACACATGAATCTCTTTGAGCTCTGTTCATTAGATTTTAATTAAGAGCTTTGTAGAGTGTAAGCATTCAGTCATTCATATACGTGTTAGACATAAAATGTAGCCCGAAATATAACTTAGAACACTTAGATCACTTAGCCATGTTGTTGGGAGAACAATCAGAATTGTTAACAAAACAAATACCAAATGAGAGTTGAGATGCATTCTACTTATATCCAAATGCTCATTTGAAAACAACAACGACAAATTGCCACTCTCCTACATTATGTACTCGACGCAGCAAGCCTGCAGAACTGTTTATGCTAGTTTTGTCACATTCTTTTGAACCCCTTTTAACTAGCTGGAAATATTAAAAAGGCACAAGAGTCCAACAAACTTAGCCAGTGATACCAGGTTTTTACTTGCATACAATTCCAGGTACAAGATAATATGCAGAACAATTTCACAATGAATGACATTTATTATCACTCACCGATAATATAATTAGTCTGACCAATGTCAGGGATCCATTTTTTAGCTTTCTGCTTGCCTTCCATAATTGTAATCTGTGTTGTGTGGCCTACATAGATAAAATAAACCAAGCTTAAACATGATGTTAGTATTAAACTTTCATTAAACTTATTTGATTAAGTATCTTATCAATTTTGTGTTGCAGCTAAGCTTTAGCACTCCTATAAACTTTGGGACTAAAGGTCCCGTGTAAATAATCAGGAACTATTTTGTCAGCACCTCTACTAAGAATATATTATTTATTTGGTAATTTACATACATACCATTCAATTCCTATGTATTTACAAAAATTTGTTATATTTTTAAAAGTTTGATACTGATTAATAGTGATATTCTTAACGTGATGTTAATGATTTAAGTTGAGTGCATGTAAATATTAAGGCTTAAATGTTAGATATGTAAATATATAAGAATTACGTGGTATTTATGTAAAAACCCCTATTTATTTATTTATTTATTTATTTATTTAAGGACCTTTAATGGAGGCTGACTACCATTTCTTATGATTGGAGAATGGACAATAATAGCAAATTTGACTAAGCATGATAAAGTGATATATACAAAGAGATGAGTATTTTATTGAATCAACTTTACAGGGATTGATCCATTAACGAAAAGAATGATACAGAAGATGGAGGAGCTGAGGTAAAATAGTAAAATTGCCTTTTATTTAGTGGTGAGTGGTTAAGTGCAGTGAGCATGGTGTGGCCCAGATGTAGAAGAAAAGCTCAGGCCAACTTTGAATTTGGCTCTTCATATATAATTTATATAAGGAAATTTACATAGATACCACACATTTCTTATGTATTTGACTATCTCCTACCAAAAGTATGATGTTTATATGTATGCCACTAGTGTCATAAATCTATGCACGAAAACCGAAAAAGGTGTTAAGTTGGTTTTAAAAAAGTTATTAATAGTGTTTGAAGCGTGCCGGAAGATTGCTGTCAACATATGCTGAAGTTGGGTGCTACATGAGTTTGAGCCGCATAGGTCGTAGTTGCTCGGATAAGCCGTAACAAAGAGGTTGTAATAATTTTCGTATGCTACAAAGGTCAGAGTTGGGAGTTGCATGAATTGTGATAACGTTCATAGGTCATAGAGGTCGAAGTTGGAACTGCATGAGCTGTGATAATGTTCCTACGCTGCAGAGGCTTGGGTTAGAAGCTGCATGAGTTATGAGAACATCAGCAAGTTTTAGAAGTCAGAGTTGGGAGTTGCATGAGCTATCAACCATGTAGGTTGTATTTGGTCAAGTAGGTCATAGTGGTATGTTAGAAAAAGAGAGCTTTAGCATTCTAGAGAAAGTCATTGTATCCTGAGTATGGTGATTGCAAACAATTATTGCAGGGTGCGTTGTTACACCATTTTTTGAAGCTTCATTGCATTATATATGAGGTGCATCCTTGCATCATATTTATGGTGCTTTGTTATACCATCTTTGTGGTGCATGGCTCAATGTTTGAGGGATGTGTGTTGCACAATCGTCAGAACATTGTTACACCGTCTTTGGGATGCATTCTTACACCAACTTTGAGATACATTATTCTGTAGAATGCTTCACTACTTTGTATGATGTGTCATCACTCCACAATGTATATTGTGAATCTGTAAGGGGCTTCGTTGCAACTAGTAGGGGCACCTGATGGTGTTTGATGATAGACAATGAGTGATGATTGGCAACTGCAATAGTGAGTGCCATTCGCTATACCTTCAGTGTAGAACATCGGACCTTGGTCCCTTCTCCTCAAAAGTTCAGGCTTCCTTCGATTCAATGTCTAGGTTCCCTTTCAAGAATAAGTTAGGGCTCTATGTATAGAGTATGCGAGAGGCCTCATGATAAATAAGAAAAGAATCTTGAACCACTCCATCGGTCAACCCATAGAGATCCCCTCAATCAAACAACGCAACGTTTCGTTGACATTTGAATGCCTTAGCGATGCAGAAATTAGGTGATCTTAAGCTTATTAGATTTGTCTTGTTGATATACTCAATTCGACTATATGCTTATCAGATTTTGAATTCATTAGACATTTCAATTAGGTACTAGAAGCTATAAAAATGATTTAATAGCTTGATTCGACTCATATTAGGTCAATGTTAGTGCCATTGATATCGTCTCTTCGAGCCAATAGGTTTGTCGAAATCATAATTCTAGATCATTTTTAATTGAAGTTTGAATATTCCATACTAAAAAAATTACCTCGAGATTCATAGCACTCCTCCAGATCAATGTCACATAATGAAAATTTATTGACGGCCCATAAGTGGTGTCTTTAGTACTATTATATATGCAAATACTAATAATTGTGTGGTATATATGAAAATGACTTCTTAAATGTATAGTTTATATTAGGTATTGGCATGATTAGACATCACCTCATGCGGATAAATTTGACTTAATTTGGCTTGACTACATTTGACATAACTTTATAATTTCACTTCTGTGGTTGTGGAATAATGTCACTTCAATGGTTGGGGCAGGTGCACCGCATTTTTTCCTGACAATATGATGGCTGATAACGACCATACATGTATGTGCCAATGTGCTTGAAATTAATAATAAGCCTCATTATATCATGGTAGGCCTTTTTGTGAAATTTATTATTAGATGGCCATTAATGTACGTATCTCCTAATTCTCCTGTGTTATTATTACATGATCCTTAAGATTTAGGAGGGATTCGAACTCGTGATCTGAAGGGACTTACAATTTTCAAAGAGGTTGTTCTACCAAACGACCACGGTAAGCACGTGCATGCGCGAGCACATCTACACCCACACACACACATTCGCACACACACACATCCGCACACACACACAATATATATAGCCTCCAATCACACACTTGTGTGAGCGTGTGTGTCGCTTGACATGACTCTTTGGTTGACAGCTGTTTTATCAGTTCATGAGTCCCATGAGGTCACGAGTTCAAGCCCGCCTTAGTATATCTAACATGTAGCACGGGATCGAGTGGTTAGATATACGAGAGTGGCTGAGGGCTCATATCATAATCTGTGAATTTTTTATTTAAAATGTAAACTATGTGGGTATGTATGTGAAATATATGCAAAGTTTTTTTCCTAATTTGCTCTTTTATTATAGTTTGACTAATTGGCCTAAAAATCGGCACGTGGGCACGAGCCGGTACATCGACGTCCATCCTTTTCGTTTTATAAATTTCTGGGACCAATCGGGAAGATTGTCGACTCCATTAGAAGGGAAAAAGGGATACAGATTGATTATTATGGTGGATTCGCAGTGGCCCAGATGGGGCCGCCGCGACAATGGCGGCTGATCTGCCGGAGCGTGCGTGGGCCGTGCTTCACCGGCTCTTCTGGTGCGTTTTCTCAAATTTTACTTGAGGAGTAATTGCTGCTGTTTTGTTTTTGGGGTGGGGATTGATAGGGTTGCTATTTTAGGGTTAGGGTTTCGGTTCGGAAGACTTGGCAGCTGATTCATCTTGGATTTCGATTTGGAGATTGTTGAGCAGGGGGGAATCAGGAGATTAAGCCGCTGGACCACCTGAAATATAAAATGCCAGTGAGTTTATGTTCTGTCATTGATTATTATTATTATTATTATTATGAGAAAGTGCTGCGTGGAGGCTCATTTTGTTTTTTCAATTCAAGGGCTATAATTGATTACAATTGCCGGGGAAATTTGTTATGAAGTTCAATCGAGGTTTTCTTTTGTTCTTATATATTTGTTTTGTAAACAAAGGCAACTGGTTATTGCATACATTCCAGGGTTTTGATTAGGGTTGTAAGCAGACTAGTCTGCACTTAATGGAGAACTAAATGCTTCTAAATATAAGGCTGTTTATTTATGTAATTGAGAAAATGTAAAAAAAAATTTAATGTTATGAAATAAATATGATAGATTTGAATAGTAACCCTCTCATTTATTTATGGTTGTGAACATACTCAATTACTAAGTAGCTTGTTAAGAGCTGGATGAAATGCGCATTTAATGATGTTTAATTACTTATTTGATTAATTAATCTATGTTCTTATATAAAATATCTTACATGTTATGCACTTTAAAAGTGTATGATTAAGCATATCAAGTAGATGGCTAAATATATAGAATAAGCTTTTTTTATAAATATTTTAAATTCCATAAAAATCATATATAAGATATAGTAAATTTTGTCAATTAGAATTAAAATTCATAAATTTTTTTGTACATTAAGAGAAAACCAACGATTATCAACTGACAAATCATGTGGCTATAGCATTTATTTCAGTCGGCAATTGAAATTATCAGCTGAAATTGAAATTATTGGCTGAAATAAGACTGTAACCCTTCAAATAGAGAAATCCCGTCAAAAATGATTTGTTGGCTGAAATTTTAAGCCGCTAACTCTACTGGCTGATTTGCGTTTGATTTTTCAGTGGGTAAATCATTAAAGGTTGAAATTTCAACCACTAACTTTGTCGACTGAACTTGCACCTGATTAACTCGTTGCCAACCGTGCGACTGGTTTTTTAACTGGTAATAATTTTCGACTAAATAATCAATTGCAAATCAGTCTAAAACCTTTAGAAAAAAAAAAATAATAGGAGCCCTAGTTTAACAAATTTTATACACCTGTAATAAAAAAATAAGATAAATAACGTTCATAGCCACAACATATCACGACGGTGTAAAAGAACAGACATAGTCAATAAAATGAATGAAATCGTAAAAAACATAATAATTAAATTTCAACAAATCATCAATAACAAGAGCATCTGCAGAATACATATGAATAGTACAAATAATATTTTACAGAAACAAAAAATAAAAAATATTCATCACCGTCGTCCTCTTTCTCCACAGGCTTCTCAATCGTGACCTTGAGTCTCTCTATCCGACATCCTTGATACGTACCGTCTCCTCTATCAGAGGCTTCAGCCTAAACTCCATGTCACATGGATTGACAAAGAAGCTGACCCATAACTCCCCGGTGATTGAGGCCACATGACGAGTGACTTCATCATCAACCTATAACAACCTCTGAATCCGGTGACTTAGTTTTACGTCGAACTTCATGAATCACTTGTCTCAAACCTCGATCGAGATCTTCTTCCTTGATAGATATGGAGCATCATACACTCTTAGTGATCTTTGTGATCCTATGAACAGACTGCATAGATAAATAAAACCTGTAAAAAATAATATTACCTATTCAATATAATAGAAAAAATAATTTTAGTTACTATTATTTAAATAACTTACAAATCTTCATCCGACATGATGTACAGTCGCCCTGAGGCATCCATCTCTGTAGGCTCAACAAGAGTAGAGGTGTATGTTTCAAAGGAGGATGGAGGTAGCAATGTAGTGGGTGTTGCAGAGGTGTGATAAGTTAGGGTAGTGTGAGGTGAGTAATGGGCCTAACGGGCACTGATGTGGCAATTGACATTGTGATTGTTACATTGGTGCTCGTCTGTGTATTGGGCTATGAAATCTTCTGCTTCTTCTTTCGAAAGAAGCTAGAGACCACTAAGCTCAAAGGACTCTTGTCATCGCCACCTCCTATAATCATTTGTAATAAAAAGAAGTAAATTGATCAAAATAATTATAAGTAAAAAATAATATGTGTAAAAATAGGAAACAACTGATGTAAATGCTTGAAAGAAATAGAAAATAACAGAACTAAAAACAAATAATAATAATAATAAATGCAGAGATCACTAGAAGGGATAGTGCAAAAAAGAAAACCTATAGGTACAAGAAGTAAAAGCACCAAAAGATTGAAATCTAAAATTATGTATCTGTGTATTCTTATTCATCAAATGACAGAGTAGAGGTTGAACATGATCATCAGACTTATCCACAAAACGACTAACTTCTTCATGTACACCAATAATATCCTCAAAGGTAATTCCTTGCTCAATAGAATCAAAGATAATACAAAAAACTAATATTTTCTAGCCTTGCCTTGATGAGACGTTGATCAATAGTTTAAATCATAATAGTCACTATAGGTTTAGTATTGATTATTATTGTCTAATTAACATTATTTATTACTTTACCAGGTTTCTGTGGTAATTTATTTGACTGACTTAATGTGCTAGAATGAATGATTTAAGTTTGATACATCTTTTGTTCATTTAAACTTCAGTGATATCATATGGCTTGCATGTTCTTATTCCTTGATTAGGAACAAGATCAAACCAAACACAATTTAGTACACTGTGAACAATAAAGCCTGAATATTGCAGTAGCACTTTCCTGAAAAATATTGTTGTAGTTTAGCTCATTTTTGGAATAGGTATTTTCTTTGACACAAACATCATAATTATTTGTCTTTTCGTCTCGGTCCAAGAACTTGTGTGAAATATGTAGTCATTTACATGAAATATTGGTCGCATATTAACGCTACAATTAAGCCCCTAAATAAGATCTATTAAGTTATGATTTGTAGCTATATTGTTTCGATTATAAATTTATTTAAAATATCAACGAACATATATTAATTAATTTTTTAACTTGCGCACTATTAAAATGCCGAGTTAGTTGAATTTACTTATAATTTGAACCATATTGAAAACTCTTCTTTAATCTTCTCATTGATTAACCTTGTCCTCAATGTTAACGAGCTCATAAATAACTTGGTCACATAATTAAAAATTTACTGATCAGGTGACTGCTCTTTCATAGTAAGTTGAATAACTACTAATTATTACACGTCTTATTCAAGAAATTGTTGATCTTCGTCGATATTCAAAAGAACATGGACTGTCACTGCTCGATGCTCCTTGCCATTAAGATAATATGAATTGCATCTCCTTAATGCTTCTCTGATAGCTGAAAAATAGAAATCACAGGCTATGAAGGCATCACACCTATAGTTTGGTCTATTAATCATTGCTTAAAGTAATATGAACATAATGTAATTATCTCATGCAACAAGTATACCTCACATATTGAACCTTCGTGTCGTGCTTTATTTTTCACGATTCTTTTGATTTTATTTAAAATATGCAATAGCATTAATTATTTAGTATGGGTAAAAATTTCCAAAAAAATATATAATTATACATTTAGAAGACATACTTCTCAATCTTATATATCTATCAGTACTTTACTAGACCCGCTATTATAGTCTCATAAGATAAGTGTATGGGCAAATGCTCTATCGATTCAGAAAAGCTACTAGGAAATATTTGCTCAAGTTTGCACAATATCACTAAAATACTTCAAGTTATCTTAATGCATATACTTTCAAATAAGTTAAACATAAATTCTTAAAATATATATTGATTTTAATTTAAAAATTAAGTATATAATTTGACAAATTATTAAATATTGTAGCTAGTAAGCTAAGTAAGAAAATATGAAAGTCATGATTTTTTATGTAAATATCTTTCATACTCTCACGTCGATACAACAACTCAAATTAGATGCATATCCACTAGAGAACTACAGAGACTGCCGCAATTCACAATTAGTTCTTCGCTACTTTAAAGTATGATAATATTTGAATTTATTTTTTATCAGTTTACATACAATTGTCTTTTGAATCCGACTCTTTTCCCTTGCAACACTCCTTTAAGTTTAATCTGACTTTAATGTTTGCTTGATTTTATTATTAATATCAGTCACAACGTTGAAGGTATTATAAAAAAAATTGTAATATGCATGACATCAAGATTATATTTATCAAATTAGTTATCTATTATGACAAATCGCAAAAAATACTCTGCTTTATCTAGTTGTAACTAACATTGAAATCAGTGAGATGGTGTGAAGATAGCTTTGCGGAGTCAGTAGTCTTCATAATTGCACTAATTATTTGTCGCAAGCCATCTCAAATTATTCTTGGAAGAGACCTTGATTTCTCAAATATATTTTTCATGAGACATCCCTAAATCATTCTAAATGTTTGATTAATAAGTAAGAACATATGTTGACAATCAAATTATAAAGTTTTTCTATCATTTTTTAAAATAAATACCTTGGATAGATCCATATAGTATGGGCATATTAAATTTTAGCAGTGTTTCATCCTAATAGCATTCCATTGGCAGAAAGGATATGTATAGTTCACATCAAAGCTGCTTTTATTTGAAAGTTTTGTTTTGTAGTAATGTCATAAGTGGCCACATAGATTTTTCTTAATATTTGAAGTGCCTGCATCAACTGCTACAAATATATATATCAATATTGCTTTTTGGACTACGTTGATCGGGTACGATCAGTGTGAGAAACATAAAAGATATAGTTATGCCCATCTTGGATGATAAGTTATACAGTGTAGTCATTATCTATCAACATGAGTATGACAAGATAGTTTGACTATATGATGTGAACACACAAACCAAGTCTGACATTACTTAACTCAGTTTCAAAATGAGAATACGAACAATTAAAATACTTTAATGTTTCTTTACATGTCGGATGACTCAAAGAGCTGTACGTGAGACCTCTCACAGCGTCAATTATATGATAAACATTATGTAAAAGACAAACAGTCTTTTAAAACATAGAATGAGTGATAAGTAGAAGAAATGTTTGTATGAAATATTTTTTCTTTTCTTATTTTTTTACTTTGTGGTTGGAATCTTTCAACGCTACAAAATTTGCATTGCATCTCCATTGCATCAGTTATGTAATACAATATTTAGCCATTAACACAATAATCTATCTTCTCTTATGCAAATCTTAAAGTTGACATAATTTTTTTCCATTATATACATGTCCTCTATTGATAATTTTTTCTTCTATTTTGTCTCCTTCGATAATCCTATGATCTGATTACAATATTATTAAAGCATATTATAATTTGATTTAATAATTTTTTTAGTCGGATTTAATATTTAGTATTATAAGAGTTACTAATAACTCATAATAAGTGGTGCAACTTTCTCACAATAGTCGTGCGATATTAAGTAATTCATAAATTTTTTTAGCTTTTATGTTCAGTGACACATCTTCATCCACTTGCTCAACAAATTGAATTACGATGTCATCGAAGATTATTTATTCAAATCTATTGGAATCGTATTCACTTTGAGGAGAATAACTTGTCGAAACACCAATACGATCATAATCAATATATAATTTTTATTCACCACGTGAAGTCCAATATTAGCAAATAGGTTGAAATCCTCTACGATATAAATCCAACTTGACATCGCAATTGTTTGACATTGAAATTCATCCTCTGAAAGGCAAGTAGAAAATACTCACACTATTAAAAAAGTAGTCAGTGGGTCTTTTTCTGCCTTGATACAATCTACCGTACATTCATGATCTTAAATTTCAGATATTCATTAGTGCCCTATAGATTTAAGGACAAACATATTTAACACACCAATTAAATAGACCCTCTCATACTGCATATATGTAACAATTGAAATTAAAACATCTTAGATTCGTAAATATATAAGGAACACCCAACTATTTTATATCACATCAAATATACCACTATTTTAGCTTTTAAAAGTGAAATACACCTTTTTATGCGTAGCTCTAATTAAGGTGGTTTGTATGAAATAATACACCTTTTCATGCGTAGCTAATTAAGGTGGCCTGTATGAAATAATGGAAGTTTAGGTATAAATAAACCAAGCTAACTCATGAGTCGGCTCATGCTCTGCTTGATAAGTGGCTCATGAGCTTCCTTAATGAGTTAACAAACCAAGCTCAAGCCATACTCTACTCGACTCGTTTGCATGTGATTTGGCTTCTCTACTTATCATGTGTGCATGTGTGTGTTGACAAACTAAATTCAACTTGAGTTCCAAATAAACTCACTCAATCCAAACTTAAATCTGAACAAGTCAGAAATTCAAACCATTGAACCCAAATAATCTATGTGTAAACCCAGTCTACACCCAAGGTCAAGTAAAGCCTAATCATGGGCATAATTGAACTCAAACATACCTAAACTCAAAATCAGCCTATATACGTTATTAATGCTATAAAGTGTAATATAAAAATTATAAAACTCATATAAGCGTTCTGTAACTCAATCTACAACCAACTAACCTATTAGTAAATCAAAGTTCAACCCAAATAACTTAAACTAGTAAAATAGAAATGACTTTGATTTAGCCCCGACCAACCAGCATAGCTACCAATCAAACCACTTGTTGAATTATCTAAAACAATCCAAATCAAGAAGACCAAAGTCAAGAATAGGACATAATGGAAGAGTTTTGGCTTAGTTCAGCGTTAAACTACCCCGAAAAACTACATTTTTTTTCTCAAAACCACCTGCACACTAAGAGATGCCTAAACAAGGTGGTAAATAATTAGCTGAAAAAATCAGTCGGTAGTTCAGCCGGTAAAGACAGGTTTTCCTATAGTGCTATATCTTAATAAATATGTATTTTTAAATTATTGGTATAAAAATACTTTTTGGGCTTGATTGAATTTCAATTACGAGTCAAACTCAATAAAAAAAAGTAATAAGCAAGCTCAAACAAATTTTTAAAACTCGGCTGATAATTAAGCGTATCTCAAAATCAATAAGAAAATAATTGAGTGACATTAGTTCAGTTTTTTCATTTATAACCCTGGTTTCAAGATACCCACATATATATCTTTTTTCTATCATATTGTCCTAAAATTTGTTATGAAATCTTGATATTGCTGTTTAAATTTGATGTAATAATTTGGTATTTTAGTAGAGTAATATATATTTGCCATGTCAATGTGCTTTAACAAAGTCTAAGAATGATGCTTAGTTATCCGTGCTATTTGCAGTTTTTTTTTTTTAAAGTATAATAAATTATTATCCTTTTTTTTATGAAGTCTTAGACATATATTATTTCTTACATCAAGATTTAACTTGAAAGAGGTTTTTATAATTTGCCCTAATCACATATATTGCTTTGTGGGTTTGTTTCTAGTGGCTGCTTATTGTGGAACTTAAGGGAAGGATACGAAGAAAAAGATGATGGGTGTAAATGACTTAGTTTAGAATGTGAGTTAAAATGATACTAGAGTTATTTAGGATTGTTGTGTGAGAGTATTGGCATGTGGTCCTGTTGAGCGGAATTGAGAGAGTGGCAAGATTATGGCAAATTTTGTTGAGCTTTTTAAATGTGAGAGTAAATGATGAAATTGTTGGAACTTAAAGTGTAGGAACTCAGAGAGCTTTTCCATGACACTTAAGAGAGATGTAGAAGAGAAAATAATGACAAGAAAACAACAATAAAAAATAAGAACATTGTGATAAATGACGATGCAAAACCTTCACCAAGGAGAGTTGATCTTGATCAAGGAGTTGAAGGCTGAGAAAATTGCACCTAGCCATTCCATGGAAGAGGAATACTTCTAATTGCAATTCATCATAAGAATGCTAAATTATAGATTTATTAACATTATGATCATTGTAATGAATGAGAAGACAAAACATCAGTAGGAATTAAAGATATTTTTTGAACAAACTTAAGACTTCGTTGCTTCCTCTGGGAAACTGAAAGGGTATTTGATGAACGGATTGTTGCTTGTGGAAGATGGAACATCACATTAAAGGATTTATAAATCCACTAGGGATGCGGACCAAGCTTGCTTTGACTTCAAATTTAATGAAGTGTTGGCACAGACTTCAACTTATTTAGAAAGCTAACTCACATGTTACATAATATTTTTTATGATTTTTCTCAACCACTAACTTGTATACAAATGGAAATCCAGAACACATGAAATAAAATTAGAATAGCAACTTAAAGTTAACTGAAACTTGAGCCTTGCATGGGTTGGTCAAGTTGTCATTTAGTGGAGGCCAATCATCTTTTTCTTTCATTCACCATCATCTTCCATAAATTTGAGATGAGTTGGGGCCATCTTCTTTTGGGAAGAAGGCTCACAGGAGGTATTGTCAATTTTTTTGTCAATCCTTTGAAGCCAAGTTTCTAGTTAAGTTTGACTGCCTCTGATCACGGGCTAATATTTCATTATGCATTGATGTAGAGTTTATCGAATAATGTGGATAAGGGAGAGCTATACATGACTTTGATTGTAGGTAAGCTCCTATTAACAGTCTTAAGTTTCATCTTGCAAGTAGCCACATAAGCATATTTTTAAGATATCGCATGTAAGAAAAAATAATAGAATCTTTGAATGACAAAAAATAAGGAGCAGGCAAATCTTTTCATGTCGAGCGAGCTCTTCTAACATCTTTTGTGAATTTAGAGAAGGCAAGAAGAATAAAAAATGAAGAAGACTTGACAATTTGCAATTTCCTAGATGAAAAGGAAACATTACATGTAATTAAGCCTAATCAAGGAAAGCATTTGTAGAAAGAAATCCAGAAGCCCAAATTCAAGAGATAGTTTGCGTTCCCTTTCCACGAAGATGCTGCCATCACATTTTGAAGTGAATATGATGTAGTTCAAGGTAAAAACTTGTTTACTTCTTCAAGGATTTAAAAATAAGCTGCATTGTCAGTTATGATCTTTTCGAAGAATCAGCATGTTGAATTCATAGAGTTCAAGACAAAACTAATGGCATTAGGGGCCACAGATACTATATTGAAGGCGAGTCCATCTAAGAATATTAAAGTCAAATCAATCTGAAGGATTTGAAGATTAAGCCTTGGAGAAATATTTTGAGGCATTTCTTTCATGAAGACTGATTTGTTAGAGCTAGACTGGGCTAATCCTCACCTCTTTTTTTCTTTATCATGTCGAGCTAGTTTTAAAGACAATAACTAGAAATGAAGACTTCAAGGGGAATTCATCTTGATTACCAATTTGAGGTATGTAATTTTTATTTTGAAGAGTTCTTTCTTTAACCTAATTTCTTCTACATATCATATGACTGCATGGGTAGTATTGTAGCTTTTTTCTGAATTTGGTACAACTAAGATTCTATTTATGGTGAACTAATTTCAATTATTCATTATCTATATGTGGCTTAAATTTTTTGGTTAATATCTTAAACTTTCTTTGATTTTTGTATATTGTTTTGATTTCAATTCTCATATCGTTTATACGTGAATCCGTAAGTTCTTTTTGCATGCCTTATATGCATTATTAATCCTGAATTTTCCTGCTTCGCTTCCTACAAATCAATATACAATTGAGAAGTATTAGAGAGTTTTCGGTCTCTCTCAACTCTGTCTCAGCTACCTTTGCTCACGAATACAGTAACATGTAGCCTCACACCCACACATATTGAATGCAATATTTCTCCTCCCATGTCATCTCATCATGTTAAACATTATTCACATGGTTTATGTGCTTCACTCGCTTTACATAGCCTCATATCGCATGAGGGTTTTTGCTTGCGCATTGATGTTTCGTGCTGTTAATGTCACACACTGACCCACCTCCCATGTTCTCACTTGCTTTACACATTGCCTTATCAAATATATTTTTAATGCCATTTGTGAATTTATGTTCTTCCTCGCACTTTGAGATGTTATACCCATTAAATTCCTATGACTTTATTTGCACTATATCAAAATAGCCACTCTACATTCTCTAACTTCAATTTTTATGAGTTTTTACCTCTCATTTTCAAGGTATTGTCGCTAGAGTCTTGTTTGAACTCGGCGTAACTTCTCATTTAAAAATGAGGTGTGGATTGCTTCATTGACTTATGAATATTGACGAATGGTTGAGTTTAAAAGAATTCTAGCATATTGTTTATTTTGCAATATTCTTTATGAATTTAGCTGAATAAAGATAGTTGCATAAATAAGATAGAGTTAAATGTTAAATATATGGAGCCTGTGGCTCACCTACCTCACCTACCGCGTCCCACCTACTCTCCACCAACCTCTCTCCACCTACCTCTCCCGTTTTCTTTAAATAACCTCTTTTGGCTTGTCATAATTCGTCAAGCCGAGCCCTCTGATATGAGGACAGGAGAGAGAGAGGGAAAGAAGAAAAATAAAGATTTTTCTTGTAAACGTCGAGGTGCTCGACTGTGTAATACATCGAAGTAATAAAATCCTCTGCAGCTCCATGGACGTAGGCAAATTTGTCGAATCACGTAAATCTATGTGTCACACTGTGTTCTTTTCTTATTGCGAATTTTTCACGATCTGGTTTTTCGTTTTATTGTCGTTGTTTTATTCCACAATAATTGGTATCAGAGCTTCGGTTCAGATCTGAGGAAGAACGATGGTCGGAGACGAATTGATGACATCGGGGATCGAGAAGTTTAATAACATAGGTTTTAGTTACTGGAGAATGCTGATAGAGGACTACCTCTATGGAAAAAAACTTCATCTTCCGTTACTGGGAAAACGACCGAAGAAGATGGATGAGGCCGATTGGAATCTGTTGGATCGACAGGTTCTAAGGGCTATTCGATTAAACCTATCAAGATCTGTTACTCACAATATCATCAAAGAGAGGACGACTGCAGATCTCATGACAGCTTTATCGGGTCTGCATGAAAAGCCATCGGCGATTAACAATGTGCACTTGATGAAAAAGTTATTCAACTTAAAGATGGAGGAAGGTGTGTATGTCACTCGGCGTCTGAATGATTTCAACACCATCACAAATCAGTTGTCGTTTGTTGAAATTGATTTTGACGATGAGATACGTTCATTGATATTATTGACTTCATTGTCAAATAGTTAGGAAGTTATGAAGATGGAAGTTAACAACTCTGCAGGTAAAACTAAGCTGAAATATGATGATATTCGTGGTTTGATTTTGGTTGAGGAGATGCGCAGGAAGAATTCTGGTAAGGCCTATGAGTTTTGATTCCAGAAGGAGATCACATGACAAATACTCAAACAGAGGAATGTCAAAATCAAAGCACAGAGGCAAGGGCGCACAGGCTTCATATTATTATTGAGAAGTTGAGATGTGTTCGACTTCAGCTGGTTTTCTGGCATGAAGACCGATGCTTTGAGTTGGAGAGGTGGAGGAATATAGAGGAAAGTGGAGGATATTACGTTTGAGCAAAAATGTCGGTATAACCAGCAGATAATGCAGTCTGTAGGTAGTGCAGCCAGTGTCCCAGTCTCCAAGTAGGAGAATTGTTAAATAGATGAAGCCTGTGACTCACTTATCTCACATACTGCATCTCATTTACATCTCTCCCACCTACCTCTCTCCTACCTAACTCTCTCCACCTATCTCTCCCGTTTTCTTTAAATAGCATTTTTTTGTCTGTCATAAATCGGCAAGTCAAGCCCTCTGATATGAGGGTAAGAGATAGAGAAAGAGAAGAAAAATAGAGATGTTTCTTGTAAACGTCAAGGCGCTCGATGGTGTAATTCCTCAAAGTAATAAAATCCTCTGCAGCTCTGTGAATATAGACAAATTTGTCGGACCATGTAAATCTGTGTGTCGCTCTGTGTTTTTTTTTATTGCGAATTTTTCTCGATCCGATTTTTCTCTTTTTTGTCTTCGTTTTATTCCACAACATTAAAAGCTACAATTAATATTATTATGAACTTATTTATAAACTTTTCTGATAATACCATTAATCTTTGTGCTCTTCGGCAATTGTCTTTACATATGTCTTATTGAGACACAAATGCTTTATAAAATTCCATAGTTTTTTTTAATTATTATTATTGTTTAACAAGTTTTACTAAAATTTCCCATAATAAATTTGGATTTATGCTGGGCAGGTCTACCATGGAAGCTATACATTTATTGAGAGGTTTGATGGGAGAAGTGCAAAGATTTTAAGGAGGATCTAAATTTTATGTTTATTGATTTAGAAAAAGCTTACGATAAGGTTGCAAGAGCTGTTCTTTGAAGAGTTCTTAAGAAGAAAGGTGTTGATATGACTTATATTCAAGCCATTAAAGATATGTATACTAGAGCTGTTACATGTGTTCGAACTGAAGGAGGATTGACCAAAGATTTTACTATTTATGTTGGTTTGCATCAAGGATCGGCTTTAAGCCCATATCTTTTTGTTTTATTTATGGATGGTCTTACTGGACATTTACCAGAGGATGTACCTTGGTGTATGTTTTTTGCTGCTAATATTCTCCTTGTGGATAAGACGAGAGAAAAAGCCAAGGAAAAACTTGAATTATGGAGGTCTACATTAGAGTCTAAAGGTCTTCGTTTGAGTTGAACTAAGACTGAATGCATGGAATGTAATTTTAGTAATAGTAGCTCTAGTGATAGAAGTGTAACTTTGGGTGCTCAAATTATTAAAAGGTGTGAACGATTTAGATATCTCGGGTCTATTGTTCAAAGCCATGGTGATATAGATGGGGATGTTAATAGTAGAATTCAGGTTGGTTGGTTGAAGTGGAGGAATGCGTCCGGCCTTTTGTGTGATAGAAAAGTATCGCTTAGCCTGAAAGGAAAATTTTATAAGATGGTGGTGAGACTTGCAATGCTCTATGGTGCTTAGGGCTGTCAAAAAAGCTCGTTGTTTGTGAACAGTTCGTGTTCGGTTCATCAAGGAGTTCGTGTTCGATTCGTTCGATAAGTAAACGAGACGAAGACGAACAACTTTTTTTCGTTCGGTTAGTTAAACGAACCAAACACGAACATTGATGCGTTCGTTCGTGTTCGAATCGTTATTGTTCAAAATATAAAATAATTTAAAATAATTATATATAAAAATTTTATGATATTTTAAAATTTTAAATTTTATAAATTATAATATATAATAAATTAATAATAATAATATATTAATATACTATATTATTAATATAATATATTATTTATATATATTAATATTATGGCTGTCAAACTGGCTCATCGTTTGCAAATAGCTCGTGTTCGACTTGTTAGTTAAAAACGAACACGAACAGTGACTTCACGAACAATTTCAAACACGAGCTTATTTCAAACAAACTAAATTTCAAACGAACCGAACACGAACACAAGCTCTATTTGTTCGTGTTCGATTCGTTTACACCCCTAATGGTGCTGAATGTTGGTCTTTAAAAGAGAAGCATAATGCTAAGTTAAGTGTTGCCGAGATGAGAATGATTAGGTGGATGAGTGGCTTTACACTTAGAGACAAAATGCAAAATGAATATATCCGTAATAGGGTTGGTGTTGCACCAGTGACAGACAAAATTAGAGAGAGTCTCCTTAGATGGTTTGGTCACATTAAACGTCGACCACCTGATAATCCCATTGGGAGAGTAGATGTTTTAGATTCAACTTATGTTAAGAAAGGCAGAGGTAGACTTAGGAAGACTTGGGCTTATAGCATAAAAAATGATCTTAATTTATTAGAATTAAATGAAAATGCGACACTAAATAGGACGCAATGGAGAAAAATGATTCATGTAGCTGACCCCATTTAGTGGGATTAAGGCTTTGTTGTTGTTGTTGTATTGTTTACCAAGTTTGTTTCGCTTCTATATTCACATAACAAAGTACTGAGAGTACAATATATTAACATGGAGGAAAGTGCCAACATAGTTCTCGATTATTTACATTTAGTCATTTTTTTTTGTCTCAGATTTTATAGAAATGTCAAAATAATTCGATGACTCTTTAAATTATGGCTGAAATTGTCCTCAGGGAGAACTATTAAAACTTAATTTTAAAATAGTAGGGAACTATTTTTGAGCTTCAAAGCTTAATTTTAAAAGGTAAATTGCGAATTATTTTATTTTTTTCATTAATAATTTTTTTTAATTATATGCTGTGAATTAAATATAATGTCTCTCATATTGTAATAATTTATTTCTTATATAACTATTCATCATATCATTATCCTTTTCTCTCATATAAATATATTTTAACATCATTAAATATTATATTAAGCGTTTGCTCGATAATGTGATGAGTTGTGCGAGTCAATCATTTTTGTTTAATTTTGATCAAACCTACGAGACTCATATACCACATGAACCATTTAGGGTTCTTTTGGGGTAGTTGTGTGGTAGCGGTTAAACTACGTTTTGTTTGTTTTCTTAAAAATATTAGGTTTAAAGTTTTTTTTGGCAGCGTGACATGACTAAGTGTGGTGGCTATAAGAGATTTTTTTTAATTTATTACTTTTTATCATGTTAGAATATTAATGACTTCTTATCATGTTAGAATATTAATATGCTTAGAAAGATGAGCATATTCTACATGATAAAAAGTCATATTAACATTCTTGCACATTATTATTTCATCACAAAAAATTTTTAGTTATAAAAACTTTTATGTTTGATTCTCTAAGTGTATTTTTTATAATTTTTTTAATAGTGGTTGTAACTTTATTCCGCATAGAATTCGCTTCTTCATAAAAATTTCAAATATTGAAATTTATTCATAAAAATAATTTTATTTGTGTATTGTAAGCGTTGCATATTAATTCTATTGCGACTTCAACTTAAAATCCAGAACTAATAATAGATGTTGAGTACTTAAATTTTTTCAATCTTTACACTCTCAACGATCTCTTTTTCTCATAAAAAAATAATCAATTTGTGTTTTATTAGATTCATTATTATAAATAATAATATGCTCTTCTTAAATAAAATGTTATCAATAACAAAATTATATGCTAAAGCAAAATCTAAAACAGTTATACCTTCTTCATTAATCACTCTAAAACAATAGTCATCATGAATATTTCTAAAATCTTCAGACACTATCAATAACAAAATTATATGCTAAAGCAAAATCTAAAATAGTTATATATTCTTCATTAATCACTCCAAACCCGTAGTCATCATAAATATTTCTGAAATTTTTAGGCACTCTACCAATATGTCTATTTAAATCCTCTCCAATAAAAAATTCTTTTTTTGAGAGGTATCGTGTTTATTAGTTCTTTTAGGTCATTACATAAATTTCTTTTGAACCTATATTTAAATATATTTAAGGAGCATAAGCACTTATAACATTAAAAATCTTAGTATCAATAACAATTTTTAGGGTTATAATTTTATCATCAATTCTATTAATCTTATAACAATATCTTTCAAACTCACATATAATTACACCTATACCATTTCTATTGCTACTCCTAACTGAATACCAAAGTGTAAAACATAAGCTATCAATTTCCTTAGCATATTCTCCAACTTATATTGTTTATTGAATACATAAGATATTTATCTTCTTAAGAACCTTAATATCAACTAATTCTATTAATGTACTTGTGAGAGTACTTATATTTCAAGATTCTATACTAATATTAGTATTATAGACTAATTTTTTTACCTGCATTCATTCATAATGTGGGAACCCTTGCTTATTTTGACACTACACCCATCGCGTCGCTTCAAGTTGACGCCCTAACTTTTACGCAAAAATTTAAAGGATTCATGTCATGATTTTTGAGAGATTTTATGCTAGTTGTCGACCGCCTAACGCAACCCTTTACTTTTCGCATTTGAGACTTGGGACCCGTTAATGACAGTGTTGATGATCAATTATTTTATGTTTCAGTATAATTACGTACATCACTCGAAGAGTAATATTTATAAAATTATCAATCAAATAAATCTTTTGAACTATCAGATCTTTACGGTTGTCGTGGTTAAACTATTGAAAATTTGATAAAAGATGAAAAATATGTTGGGATTTTGTTGGGATTTTTGATAGTTGATGAGAATTTTGAAAATATGGATCAAATATGATTATAGATTTATATAAAATAGCAATGCTTTGAGGGCCATATATGTAATTGATCGTTCAAATTTTTATCCAACATAAACCTAGAGCAAAATGTATCTTGACTGAGGCTACCTTAGTAACTGCAAAAGGTCTTTTTTCTTCATGTTTCATGGCAAATGTGCAATATATATATATATATATATATATATATATATATATATATATATATATTGTGTGTGGGTGTGTATGTGTGAGTGTTTTCGTGTTTGTGTGTCGTCGGTCGTGACCTGTTGGTAGAGTTGTCTCTTTGAAGGTCATGAATCCCCTCGAGTCATCTCTTCGAATCCCCGACCAGTTTTGCCGGTAGTGAGGACGATCCTCGAATAGTTGGACATATGAGGGTGGTTAAAGACTTGTATAATATATATATATATATATATATATATATATATATATATATATATATATATATATATAGCTTAACTGGGATCTTTTTTTATTATTATTTTTTAAAAATTTTAAATTAAATTTATTTTTAAATATATGTTTGTGTACTGAATTTTTTGTTTTTTTTTTGTTTTCAAAATTAAATTATATTTAAAGACATTTGAGATATTTAAAAGTTATTATGAATTTTTTTAATAATAATTATACATGTCACAATATGGCAACCATATTTTATTCAGTTAAAATGTATACAAAACTAAGTAAAAATAAAAAAAATAATAATTAAAAAAAAATGATTCAAAGTAGCCCCTCTCTTTAATATTTTTGTTACTCTAATCGCAGGATTCCTTCAAGTATATGTTATTGATTTATTTATTTATTTATTTGTGTAAGATGATGGGAAATTTACATGTAGCCCATACATTAATTACATATCCAATATCTAAACTTTCATATTTATATTATAATATTTTGACGTTATAAATTTATACATAAAATATTTTTTAAATTAATAATGATGATATTTTTTATCAGATATTAAAGATTTGAGTGTTATGAATTTTGAGTTATATGTTTTAATATTTATTAAATCATTATTGACGTCAAAAATATATTCACAGAGATTGAAAGTATTATTATTTTTATTTAATTTAGTAAGCAGATGAAAACTTTATTGTTATAATTTGTTGTGTGTCTATTATTATTATGTTCACTTTTATCACCATGAAAACAGTGCATTGATATATTTTAAAATAAATTAACACTTGGTTTTTTCGGGTTTTAATTGTGCGGAAAGCTAATGTGTATATCCAATAGCAAGAGAAAATCTTAAGTTATGACAGACGTTCGGACGACAACGTGAAGTCATGATGTGGTGAGATTTACGCCGTTGTCTGCTTAACTAGACAATATTTTTGAGAGAGAGAGCGAGCCAGCTTTGTTAATCTATTTGCATTTATCATAGGAGAAAATATTACATTAGGACTCTGCACGTAGAGCTACGTGCGGAGTTCAGTGAAATCATGTCGTGGCGGTTGGCAAAAAGAATTTTTTTTGTCTGGTAACGCAGAGAACATTCCTCATGTGTTATTCCGTATTATTCAGACGTTTTATGTATTATTCAGTTGTTATTGTGTGTTATTTAGATATTATTCTGTTCTGAGAATATTTCCAGTGTTATAATAACACAATAGCATATTAATAAGACATGAATAACACATAATAACATTTGAATAACACGGAATAACATGGGAGGAATATTCCCCGTGTTACCTAGCAATTTTTTTTCTATAACGCGCCACGTGGCGTGATTTTACTGAACTCCGCACGTAGAGCTGCGGAGTCCTGACGTAATATTTTTCCTTATCACAGCGTTGTTAGTTCTTTTGTATTTAATTAAGCAAGAACAATGTTAGGTATTAAATAAATCATAAGTTTAAAATTAGCATTTTCTCTAAGTGATTTAGTTTGATGAAAAAAAAGGAATAAAGAGTCAAACGAATGCAATTGTGTATTTTAAATATTTTAAAGATATTTGATTGAATAAAAAAAAATTAAGAGTATTTTTTTTTTATATATTTTGTATAAAATAATATTAATTCAATGTAAAGCCTAGCAGCATTTGTCAATGATGATGATGATGATGGGGCTAGCGACAATAACAATGGGGGTTGGTGGTAATTATTGGTAGTGGAGGTCAGCGATGGTGGTCAATGAAATTTGTTGATAATGATGGTCAGTCATGACCATTGATGACCATAAACGACGGTGTCAACTGGCAGTGGTGGCAGATAGTGATGAAGGTAAATTGCAGCAATAGCAAGACCAACGATTCTGACTAGCTATGTTAACCATAGCAACGACCAACGATTGTGGCTAACTGATGGCAGCAACGGGCGGCGGTGACAAGTTATAGGTGGTATGACCCCTTTATAAAAACATTATTTTCTATTTTTATTTTTAAATAAATTAGCTAAAAAATAATAGAAATAACTATAATATTAAGAATAATGATATTTTTATAAGTGAGATACCCTTAACAAGAAATATGCCAAAATAATTGTACCAAAATGCAAATACATTGGTACTTAACCCAACCCTTCATAAGATCCATTCTCCATGCCTGAAATGAACTGAACTAAATAATAATAATTATTATTATTATTATATAATAAAATAATCTGCAATCCGTATTTTTGAAATTTGCAATAAAGCCGTTGAAATTTGCCTCGAAATCCAGGTGGGATCACAGCACCAAACACGTGCCAACTAATTGAATTTTGCAGTCATCTCATATTTCATTAGACCATAATCTTAATCCTTTTTGACTAATCATCATTAATTATGCATTAATAAGACTTTTACCTAATTGGTTAGAGGAGCGGGTGTGTCTTTAACATCACATTTGAGTCATATAATTTATGATTATTATATATCTCGCTTTTCTTTTACAAAATATACATAATGGCTTCAAGTTTTAAGTATTTGATGTGCCGTCGAGAAAGTTTTATCTTGCAACGTGAATCTACGTAAATAATTTTTAGCAATGAATATGTCAATTTTAATATCAAGATTAGTTGGGTCTTGATTTTAGTAGGTTTGTTGTTGCAGTGACCGTCTCAACAAGACGAATTCAATGATAGCAAAATTGATTCAATATGGGTCCGATCAGGCCCATATCAAGTCATTGAAGCACGATTAGATGTTTTGGATCGCTGATTGAATGGTTAATAAACTCCAAATTTGATATATTTATAGTCAAATCGAGTGTCTCGATGAGAGGAATCCAACGAGCATGAAATCAACTGATTTTGAGGTCATAAATGCGCCTAAATTCTTAAAACTTTATATATGATCAATGGGGATATGCATGGACCGTCCGATCAAGTGATTATGGAAGTTACACTCCAAAGATAAAAAATGCTCCTCTAAATAGCTATAAATAGTTGTCTCTCTTCACCCTCTCTCTTCACCCCCTCTGAGAGGGGGGAAGAGAGGGTGACAGAGAAAGAGGGAGTGACAGAGGAAGAGGGGGTGAAGAGGAGAAATTCCATAGCATGTTTTGAAAAGATGACTCAATCATTGTCTGTCGGCCACTGTCAACCATTATCAGTCATCACCTTCCGTCCCTACTGGCCATTGCCTGCAACCATTGTAGTTAAATTATGACTATTGTTTCTAACATTTGTATTTTTTTCATGTTGCATAACGATCAGTGTATGTTTTTGTATAGGTTTGTAACCACTTTCTCTCTATTGTGAGAGAAGGACATACTCTTGTATTTATTATAAACACATAGTGGATTATTTTGATTAGGCTAGACCTCGTGATTTTCTTACTGCTTTCACGTAAAAAATCTTGGCGCTTCATTCTTTGATCTATGTGTGTAATGAATATTCTTGCAACACTAATACGTTAAATAATCAATCTACTACAATGAATTTTTCCATACACAAGTATAAATGCAATTATGATAATTTTAAAATATGCATCGAATAAATTATTTATACCGCTTCAACTATGAAGACGTATATGTCAATTTATCATGTTGTATCGAAATACACCTCAATGTTTTAGTGGCTTCTAATTATTTGAAATTCTTCAATATCAAATGATATGGTCAATGATGGAGTTGATACAAAATATTTCCTTAACATTTAAAATTATTTCATTAAATTGGCATCAATTTCTATGTTGATCAAATAAAAAATTATGATTTGATAAAAGCACTTAATAAAAATGAAAGGCCTAAACGCTCACGAAACTGACCAGATATATTTAGACAAATCGAGGCTCCCTAAGCCGGCCAGATACAATCAGACAAAGGTCGATTTGCTACACTCAAAAGAACGAAGGCTCACAAAGCTAACTGGATAAATCACACATGTAAAATATGAAAAATATTGCATAACCCCCTCATCAAAATAGAGTAAAAAATGTAATATGATTATATCATACCTAATCCCCAAAAAAAAAGTGATATCATTTCATGTATAGAAGGGGGAAAAAGTCTTGATAAAAATAAAAAAGTTCACAAGAGATCCAAAAAAATCTCATTACTTCACTCTCTTATCTTGAAAAAATATTACATCGAGATTCGCACAGTAGCTACATCGCGGAAGCTCGATCTCAGCCGCACATCAACCCAACACTCACCAAAGGATGTATGAAAGTGGGATTCACTGTAATTAAAAAAAAAACGGTTCAAGCGGGATTGATGTGCGGCTGAGATCAGGCTCCCCACGTAGCTCTACGTGCGGAGTCCTGATGTAGTATTTCTTCCTCTTATGTCTCAGTCTCTCTAAAAAGGAATACATAGTAATATTAAAATTATAAACGACAAAAATGGTCTAAATTTAAGAAGGTCAAATTATCATAAAAATATTTCCTTAATATCATATAGATGAGATCACTTTAATATCAAATTCATATATTAATCAAAATCACAACTTTAACCAATACTTATTTAACTAATCAAAGGTGTCATTCATAAAATAAAGAAAAATAAGAAATAAGATTTGATCACTGACTTATCCCAAACATGCAAAGAAAATTTAACTTATGACCAAATATAAATTTCTAGAAGAAAGGAAAAAAGCTGCCTTTTTTTTTCACTTTTTATCTACCACATTTTAACTTTTACAAAGTTTGTGCCATTTATGTAAAAATTAAATTTTGTGTATTAGATATGTAAATACATAAATGTTTAGAGGCATATCTGTAAATCTTCCAAAAAAAACAGAAAAAAAAGGAGAGATTTTGGCGAAATAACTGTGCTTGTAGAGATATAAAACGCTTCGGTGCTGATCAAACGGCTGCTTCTGTTCAGTGGTGAAGTGTTGGGGTTTCTGTGCTCGGTTTTGTATAATCGGCCATGGCTGCGGTTGCGGAGAGCTCGATCGGAGCAGACGATCAGTTCATCCACCGCAAGCCCCCACCTTGCAATCAGGAGATGGAGTATCAGAGAGATGTGAGGAAGCTGGTAGACCTTCTTTCGAAATTGAATCCATCGGCTAAGGAGTTCTTCCCGTCGTCTTACTTGATCACCCGCCCAAAACCTGATGTCCGGCTCTCCGCGGATGCGCCGGTCTACGTCGCTTCGATCGATTACTATAATAGCAACAATGGGTATAGTAGTAAGGATTCTAGCAGTGATGGATCTCCTAGTAATCAGCCGTTTAATCGAAGGGTACGGCTGTGATTTTTGCATCTTAGGTTGCATAAATCTATAGGATAGATAACCCTAAACCCTAAATAAATAAATAAAACCTAATCTGAAAGAAGCCATCATTTCAGAAATCTATGATATCGCTTTACAATGTAGAATTTTGCTCTTCGTTTGATGAAAATTTTGGGATTTTATGCAGAGGAGGAATGTATATAGCCAAGGGAGGAGGATGAATGAAAGGGTGAGAAGAGCTGAGAAGGATGAAAGCATCAGGCGAACAGTTTATGTTTCTGATATAGATCTCAATGTGAGTGATCTGGAAGATGAATATCTCCCTTTTGTTTTCTTACTTTTTCTTTCTTTTTTATGTGTTAATTGATTAAAGCCTTTTGGTTGATCTGTTTTTACCGGCATTGATGATTATGTTGCACTGATCAGGTGACAGAAGAGCGGCTTGCTGAACTATTTGCTGGTTGTGGTCAAGTAAGTGGTTGACTAGTTAGTTTTTAACAGATTTTGCTTGATGAATGTGAACTTAAAGTCATTAAAGGTTTTCCTCAATTTGATTTCTTGCTTTTTTTTTTTATTAGTTCAACTGTATTTTGCTTATATTTGGTTTCTTTAGTTATTTGTTTTTTGCTGAAAAAAATGCTAAATTTATGATAGAGCAATTTGGTGTGAGAAATTTGATGGCAATTGCAATGTGAAGGTCTTCTTGTCTAAAAAAATGTATTTTTTAACATAAAATATATATTTTTTTGTTCTTTTTTATGCTGATAAATGCCATGTTTTTTGCTCTGTTTTGTAAGTTATATGTCACAAATTCTATCTTCCACACCTCTTCTTTCCTTTTTTTCACATTTTGTTCGCAAATGCGCATCATATGGTGCCGTTTTAAATTTTACAACATCAATTTTTATCAAAATGCTATATTGATTGTGATGATGCCCTTCATATTCACAAATTGGCTTAAAAGCATTTCCATGGCTCTTTTTTGCCTTTTCTTTTCTCAATGGCATCTTAATCTGTTGATAGCAACTTTAATTATTACTTTTTTTTATTTTCATTTGTCCATTATGATCTCTCAAATTGTTAGATAATCATAAGGTAGCATCAATTGTTAAGATGTCTACATATAAGTGGAGTAAGTTATGTGTATCTACCAATACATTGAAATAGTGGAAATGAAGAAGTACTTGATCTGAAAATGTTGTCTTCTTCCTTTTTTTTTTCAGAATGTTACCAATTAAGTGCAGCTGAACTTGCTAAAAGAGTTTTTGTTAAGCATTATGAACATGCCAAATGTTACCAATTATTTCTTTCTTTTTTGTTGAGTTTCATACTTCTAGTTTTTAATATTTTATAGTTGCATTTCTTGTAAAGATTGATTATGTCATAGGATAGGTTTCTCTTAGTCAAGTGTAACATTTAGACGTACGTTCATTTGATCGTTCTCTTAGTTTCTTTTTGAGATGTTAATCATTAGAAGAATTTACCTAACTTTACACAAACAGAACCCTTGGATTTTAATCAACAAAATTTATTGTTTTTTAGCGGCCCTGGTCTTTATTTTTTTATAGATTCCACAAAATGACTGTTTTCCATAGAGTAATTCCACACTAGCCTGTAACTTTTTTATTGGGGCCGTTATACCTTTTGAGATTAAGGGCAAGAGATTCTCTAACAAATTACATGGCTATGTTGTGATAGTTGATTTCAAATTTTCTTAATAATTGATAAATAAGTTAATGATTTAAATTATACTTTAGTTGTTGATTCCAGAGGTGGTTGTTTATTCCATTTATTCTACTTTTATTTGGGTTGGGGGGGGGTGCATTTGCATACATGACACGAAATTCTTATATATTTACATATCTAACATCTAAACTTTGTTTTTTACCTTTATAGTGCTCAAATCTTTCATATCACATCAAAAGCACCACTATTTTAATTTTTAAAAAGGGGAATCCACTTTTTCATGTATAGATAAGGCGACATATATGTAAAAATTGAATTTAGGTGTTAGATATGTAAATACATATAATAATTGAGTGGTATGTATGTAAATCTTCTTTCTTTTTCACAATTGATATGTTGCTCATGCTTGCATCTTTCTAAGAGTTGGTAGAGCATAGTTTTGGAAAATTAGGAGAAGCAGCCAAATATTCTTACCATTTTTGTTTTCTTAATGCTGTTAGAATCATTCTGGGTATTGAATAACTATTATCACTAGGTCATGTGTCGCTGTCAATGGACTGAAATGCAATTATTGATCTGGAATAAACAAGTAAACTTCTTAAATAGAAGAGGAACAATTCGATTGAATGCAGAAACAAAGTGCTTTTTTTCTAATTGTTAAGAGTTTCTTTCTTAAGAGAAATTGTGAGGCAATGTAAGCAACCCTTTCTGTTGAAAAGTAGTGGCATGGCAAAGGGAAGCAATTTTATTTCCTTTATTTTTAGATCTCTTGAATCCATGTGTTCATTTTCTTCATTATCATTGTTGTTTCTCATCGATTCTATATACTTTTTCCGATCGGTGCATCTTTCACTATCCATTGTAGATGCCCAAACTAGTTGATTGAAATATTTGCTTACTCCTATCAAATTTTTTAATAAATTTGTTTTACATTGTATCCTTCATAATTTGGCGCGCATTCATCTCATCAATTAGTATGGGCTCAATTCTTATTAATTATTATGCAATTAATTTCGTTGTTAGTAACTTCATTGTGGTTCGAATCTTGAGACCATTTAGCTCTATTGATTTAGCTTTAGTTTTATAAACCTTAAAATTATATCTGATTATATGTATATTTTTTATAATAGCATTAGACAACTTTAAATAAAATTATATTTTTATGAGTAAACGTAAAGATTTCAAGATTTGAGATATTCATGTGAAGCAAATTCTATATGTGATAAAATAACAAACACTATTAAACAAGTGTCAAAAGATGTACGGGAGAACCAAAAGGAAAAACTTCAATATATAAATATAGTTGGCAGTAAAATAATAATGTGCAGGGAAAGATAAAATATAATAAAATGTGTTATAAAAATTTGTTTAATGTAAAAAGTAAGAGAATTGAAAAAAATATAAGATTTTTCGTAGGGAGTCTAAGAGTACATTGTGAAGCTAAAAGATTTGTTTTTAGTGATATTTATAATAAAGAAAGTGATTATATATATATATATATATATATATATATATATATATATATATATATATATATATAAAAGTAGTCTAACGAAGAGCAAAAAAAAGTAAAGATTTAACTAAAGTGTATTAAAGATGAAAATTAAAAAGTATTTTCTTACAAGAAAGTATTTAACATAGGCGAGTTAGCTATTTTGATAAATTTTTTGATGAAGTTTCCGAAAATACGTTCCGACTTAGTGATGTTAATATTGTTAATAATAATAAAATATTTTATTTTATCGTCACATTAGTAAAAAAGAAGTTGATGAGGCTTTAAAGAGAACAAATGGTGGAAAATTAGTAGGACCAGACGATATTCTCATTGAAGTGTGAAAATACTTAGGAGATTTGGTAGTTCCTTGGCTTACTAAACTTTTTAATATTATTTTAAAAACTATAAAGATGTCTGAGGAAAGGAGGAAGAGTATTTTGATTAAGAATAAAGGGGATGCACAAGAGTGTGCTAATTATAGATCAACTAAGTTGATCTGTCATACCTTAAAATTATAGGCGAGAGTAATTGAACATAGGTAAAGATGTCATACAATGATTTCTCATAATCGGTTTGGATTTATGCCAGATCGGTCTACCATGGAAGCTATATATTTATTGAGAGGTTTAATGGAGAAGTATAGAGAGACTAAGTAGGATCTACATATAATTTTTATTGATTTAGAAAAAGCTTATGATAAGGTTTCAGGTGAAGTCATTTGGAGAGTTCTAGAGACAAAATGTATTGATATGACTTATATTCAACTCATTAAAGATATGTATAGCTGTTACTTGTGTTCGAACAAAAGGAGAATTAACCAATTATTTTCCTATTTCTGTTGGATTACATCAGGGATCAACTTTAAACCCATATCTTTTTGTTTTAGTTGTGGATGCACTTACTGGACATTTACAGGAGGATGTACCTTGGTGTATGCTTTTCGTGATGATATCCTTCTTGTAATAAAACCAGAGAAAGAGTTCAGGAAAAACTTTAATTTTGGAGGTCTACATTGGAGTATAAAAGCCTTCGTTTGGGTAGAACTAAAAATAAATACATTGAATGTAATTTTAGTAGTAATAGCTCTAATGACAAAGTTTTAACTATGGGTGATCAAATCATTAAAAGGTGTGAATGTTTTAGATATCTCGGGTATATTGTTCAGAGTGATGCTAATGTAGATGGGGATGTTATCAGTAAAATTCAAGTTGGTTGGTTGAAGTGGAGAAATGCTTCAGGCTTGTTATGTGATAGATAAGTACCGCTTAAAATAAATTAAAAATTTTATAAGATAGTGGTGAGACCTACAATGCTCTATGGCACATAATGTTGGTCTTTGAAAGAGAAGCATAAAACAAAGTTAGGTGTTGCTGAGATGAGAATGCTTAGGTAGATGAGTGGCTTGACACTAGATACAAAATGCGAAATGAATATATCCATGATAGGGTTGGTGTAGCTCCAGTGGCATATAAGATTAGAGAGAGTAGTCTTAGATGGTTTAGTCACATTAAACGTCAACTATCTGATGATCTGGTTAGGAGAGTGGATGTTTTGGCTTCGATTGATGTTAAGAAAGGCAGAGGTAGATCTAAAAAAAATTTGGGCATAATGTATAAAAAATGATCTTAACCTATTAGAATTAAATGAAATATGACAATCAATAGAACGCAATGGAGAAAAAATGATTCATGTAGCCGACCTCACTTAGTGGGATAAAGGCTTGTTGTTGGTGGTGGTACTGTTGTTGTTGTGCGTGTGCGCGCTCATGCGTGCGTATATATATATATACATATATATATATATATATATATATATATATATATATATATATATATATATATATATATATACATATATATATATATATATATATATATATATATATATATATATATATATATGTATATATACATGCATATATACATGCACACGGATACATACACAGATACATACATACATACATAAATACATACATACATACATATAGATATATAGGCATATATATACATATATGTATGTATGTATCATTATTACAGTTGATTCAAGCTACTTTCAACTAATGGAACCGAACACGTTGATGAGTTGCAAAACATTGTGTGTAATACTTATTGGTCGTTGTTATATATATCTTAAATTTACTTATATTTTAAAATCTTTCTACATTATTATAACTATTCACCTATTTCATAGTTCTTGCAACTATCAGATAACTTCAACGTGTTTTATCCTTGAATATCTTTTGTGCGCATCTCTACATTTAGTCAAAAGAAAATATCGGTTTGATTATTATTCTCGATCTCCTTGATATATTACTAGTGTGAAGCTCTTCAACCACCCAAACAGTTACTATTTGTTCATGGCTCCATTACCTATATCTTTATTAATTTCTTCATCTTATTAACACATAAATATTATCCTTAACGGTCAATGAATCTATCCTCATTTCATAAAAGCATGCCTTTTTATGATCAGTAAGAGTCGTGATATATATATTTTTTTTCCGTTACTCTTCAATCTTCCCATGCATAAATATTCACTATATTAATTTTTTTGTAATAAAACAGTACAATTTTTGTTTTTCCTTCAGTTCCTTTATATACACTCCAAAATTCTTATAATGTCTAACTTCTAAGCTGCTATACTTTCTAGGTCTTCTTTTTGTTATTGTAGTAAGTTTGCATACTGATTTTTCTATTTCATTATATCTTGGGGTTTAAAACAAGCTATCAAATTATTTTATATTTGCTTGATTAAATCATTTAAAATTCATTATGGGGTAGCCCGAATCTATAATTCGCTTTGATGGACTTACTTTTAAATCCTATACAGGCCCATGTAAAAATATTGCATATCTCCAATAAAAACTAATTTGATGGTTTTTTTAAAATTTTTGAGTGAAATCAAAATTGACTATTATTTGTTCAAGTTGAGCTTCCAGTATAGGATTTAGAGCTTGAAATTACTTTGATTCAATTTTGAATATATTATGGTTTAATTAAAAATTTTTAAGCCAACCCAATAGGTATGCATATATAAACATACATGCATAATTTAAGCATATGCAAATAAAATATTCGCTGATAAAGATAAAAATTTAGTTATAATTATAAGAGATCATAAGTTCAAACCGTTATTGGCGGGGCTAACTAATTAATGGGTTTACCCTAAGACCATATGATTTGGCCCATTAATCCTATACCTTCTAGTACTATTTAAAATTAGGCAATTGCGTATTGAGGCATTTTTTGTTCGTGAGACAAGGAAAATTGCTTGAGTGAAAGTAATTGGATAAAAAATAATGTATTAGCATCAAAACTAATAGATATAGTAGAAAAAGTCATATTAACATTCTAACGTGATAAAAATAATATATGCATCTATATAAAATCACTAATTGTGTAAGCCGTAAAATATTACTTACCAACTTTTACAAAAAAAATATAATATAAACCTCAAATTATTAACTTGTTAAGTCAACAAAAAAAAAATGAAATGAAGGATGAGTTTAACATAATAGATTTCTCTCACTATATTATCCAACCAACATGATAAACTCCAGTGACCATAGGAGCAAGCCGAGCAACTGGTGGCAACGACAACAGTTGGAGCATGTAACAACAATGGCAACAGTTTGAATGAGCAGTAGCGGTAGTTGAAGTAGAAGACAATGACGATGACAGTTGGACTAGGCAACTACAACAGTAATTGGACCAAGCAAAGATGATAGGAACTATAGTTGGAGTAGGTGATGATGGCTGTAATAGCAACAGTAGGCTATCAGTTGCAGGAGTAGCAGAAAGCGTCTAACTATAGCAATAGGTGAATCGTGCTGCAACAAAAGCAGTCATCTACTGTAGCGAAAGAAGTAGGGAAGCGATGCCATCAGTGAAACTTGCAGGTGACGGCATTGGCAGCGCCGACAACAGAAGTAGCTGGTGGCAATGCTAGGAAGCCTGACTTGGGAGGGTGGAGCTCTTGCTCGTGAGAGTTGCAACTTTATTTCGTATTAAAACCGTCTAATATAGGAAAAAAAAATAAGTGTGAGAGATGCATACCCGAGCCAAATTGAAGCAAGGCACGCCTTGACAACCAATGTTTGGCGTACGTCTAACTCGTGTTGCTCGAGGCATACGTATTGATGTGTTCTTCAGAATTGTGCTGAGGCACGTCTCAGATTGACCAATTTTAAACAGAGCCCATTAGTGCCAAACCATTAGAAACAATAAAAGATTAAGAAAATTGGTTAAATAGTTATACTATTACACAACCTATCATATAAATTGTCAAGAGGTGTCACTTAGGCTTAGCTTATTATTCTATTTGTAATTGTTTTATGTTTCAATATTTATTTTGTAATCCTTATTTTGTATATTTTCTCTGTACCATGAAGTATCATTCCTAATCTATGATCAATCTCTAAGCTCTCCTTTAGAGCATTTTTTTTAGTTAAATTAGTCATTTTTATTCAATATCAACCATGCTTCAAATTTATGGTTCTAGTTTCTCTCCTAAAAAACTTATCTTTAAAGATTAAAACTTCTCAACTTAGGTTGTGTTTGGTAGCCTATTAATAAGTGGATTTAACAACCAATGTAGCTTAAATCCATCCAAACCTCGAAAAATTGAATCTTAAATCTAACACTCCGTTAAACCGATTTTTCTTGCGTTCTGCCTGTTTTTCCCTGCTTTCTGTCTTCTTTATCACGTAAATCCGAATTTATTAAGTCTTATCGATAGCTTCGAAGCTGCCCTCCATAAAAATGGATTTGACAAATCTGGATTTACTAAATTCTATTTAAAATAAATCAATGATGCAACCAAACACCGCCTTAGACTTACAACTCTAGACTTGGGCTTTAAAACATAATAATAATAATAATTTCATTTGATAAATCTGGAAGCACCTTATCCTAACAATTGACAGAAGATGCCCAGAGAAAGTTCCATAGGATGGTAATCAACATTCAGGACGATCGACATGGGGCACTCTTTCGAACTATATATCCACTGAACCAAGGATTGTCAGGCAATCGACAATCCTCTTTGATCGATTCGATCCCCAGTTTTATTATATATAAATAACTCTGTAATTACCTAAAAGTCCTTCTTGAAATGTTAATAATGAGGGGGCTAATATGTACTTCTGTAATATTAGGACCTAGGCCAATGAATAGGGGCCCCTATTATGAATAAATAACACATTTTTGTTTCTCTACTACTGCTCTCTCTCTTTCTTTTAACCACTTCCTAATAAAACATTCTATTTCTTGGATGTATTTTCCAGACATTGGATCCAACATCCCTTAAGATGTGGTGAGCGTGGAGACATGTCGTCAACTAGAAGAACCCAACAACAATAACTGAGAGAGTCTAACCAGAGGAACGAAAGAGAAGCAGAATGCATCTGGGAGTTCATAGAAGAATTTGTTCAACAAAGTCAGTAAGATTTAAGAACTCAGATCACTGACCAGATGTCATGATAGTTCGCAGAAGTTCTTAGGGCGATCGCTGCCCTAGCAGCCTCCCCGGTTCCATTAGGAAAGCCAACATGACAAGAAACACTCAACCCCCCTCAAGGGGAACCGCCAGCCAACAATAAAAGGAGGAGGATCCACCTGCACGAGAAGCCCGATGACGATCTATATCAAGGCAACACTAGATCCTTCCCCATGGAGAAGAGGAACCAATCGAGTACAGAGGCAGCCAGAGAACGCTGTATGCCTACAAGTATCCGAGGTACAGAGGCGGTCGGAGAACGCTTTATGCCTACAAGTCTCCAGACTTGAACCCCCGAAGAAGTTAAAGATGCTGGTCTTAGAGACGTATAAAGTATAATCAGCTCCCAACGACTATCTTGCGTCGTTCGAGTCATCCATATGCCCGTTAAATATTTCTGTTGCACTCAAGTGTAAGCTCTTTTTCACGATGCTGAGATCAACCGCATTAAGGTGGTTCAACGGAATGCCCACATGGGTAATCACCAGTTTTGCGGAGTTCAGATTCTTTTTCTATCGCAATTCGCCAATGCCTAAGGCCCAAGAAGAACGACCGATCTCTGTGACAGCTGAAGCAGGGGACCAACGAGAGCTTACTAGAGTGTTTCTAGAGCGGAACGTTAGAGGTCAAGGAATTGAAGGTTGACATGGCTTGCGACGCATTGACGCAAGGAGTAAGGTCGGAGAGGTTCTGGTTCGACCTCTCAAACTCGTAAAACCACAAAGCTTGGTCGAGTTGTTGGAGACGGCCAAAAAATAATTGTCGCCTAGAGAACACCTCTGAGCCTGCTGAACAGAGAGACAATAAAATACCATCACAAGATAGCAGAGGGCAACACAGGAAAAGCGCATGATCGTCAAACCATCCCCGCTAAGAGGGTCGCTCTGATAATCGCTCCACCAGCGTCGGGAAGACCAGAGATGAAAAACCAAGGCCCAAATTCATCGATTGTCATACTACCGTAAATACCTCTGGTATCAAGAGGTACCCCGCTCAGGTTATCCATGGCAGAGACAGTAAGTTCCATTCAGGACAATGACTTCTTCAGGAAAGCAGTGTCGAAGAGGGTCAGGGCTTTCCTTTGGGATATAGCATAAAATACTATATGTACCACGGAGATCACAGACACGACACAAAGGATTGCATACACCTGCGAAGTCTGATCGAGAAAGTAATAAAGGAAGGGATGTTGAAAGAATTCGCCGCCCCTGGAGCCGCGACCCAGAAATAAGGCAAACCAAGGCTCCTGCGGGGGGAGCGACCGACGGGTGCATCCGCACCAATGCCATTCACATTGCGGGTTACATACCCACAATCTTCGGAGGAAGCGAGTCACCCAGGAGGAAAAACTTGAAGAGACAAGAAACAGTGGAACTATGCGTCGCCACCTTTGCCCCGAAGCCCAAGGGTCATCCACATATCTATTTCACTAACGAGGATCTTCCCCCAAAGGGAAACCCATATAACGACGCTATTATAATAATGGAGATAAGTACCATTCAAACATGTATTCGACAAGCTGAGCTTCACTGCCGATCGGATGACAGCACCGGCCGGTCCGCTGTATGGATTCTTCGACTAAAGGAAGGAAACACTTGGAGTGATCGAGTTTCTGGTAAGTTGAGGAGAAAACGAAAAATAATTTATGCTCCCAGAAGATTTTTTGGTGGTAGATTTACCCCCAACTTATAATGATATATTTGACCGACCACTACTGAACAATTTCAAGGTGGTAGTCTCTACATATCACGTCGATGTCAAGTTCCTGGAGATGGAGAAATTATCACAATTAGAGGTGACCTAAAGCAATCCTGATTTTGCTACTTGCGGGCTATAAGCAACGTAGAGCACGATCCATTGGACATCCAAAACACGAGGGAAGGTGGCCTTGAGACCAGCAAGGCCACTAGCGAGGTTCCAACGGTCCAAGGAGAACATGTAGATGTTTTCTTATAAGCGAAGTTTTTGATGCATGTCACAGGGAGCTGCTAATCCAAACCCTCTAAGAAAACCAAGATATTTTTGCGTGGACGGTCACTGAGATTATCAGACGATCGACAACCCTCATCGATTGAATCAATCCATGATTTTATTATATGCAAATAACTCTATAATTACCTAAAATTTCATCCTGAAAGTTAATAATGAGGGAGTTATTATGTACTTTTCTAATATTGCGACCTAAGCCTATAAATAGGGGTGTTTATTAGGAATTAAGAACACATTTTTGTTTGTCTACTATTGCTCTCTTTCTCTGTCTCTCTCAGGCATTCCCTAATAGAACGTTTAATTCCTTGGGTGTGTTTCTTGGACATATTTGTATCCAACAAGAATGTAGTATTCATAAACCACTAAACAAGCTAATTTGGTTTCTTTTGTAAATAAGAGAATTAGAATCCGAACAATAATATATTGATTGAAAATCAAGTAAATTAAGGAGAAATGAGGATCACACAAAATTAGCGTGTAACTCTAATTTATTTACCACAATTAATTTCTCAATTGTATTAAATTTGAACAAAATTAAAAGCACCATGTGATAACAAAATACAACAACGACAACAAGCCTTTATGCCACTAAATGGGGTCGGCTACATTAATCCTTTTTCTCTATTGCGTCTTATTGAGTGTTATATTTTCATTTAATTCTAACAGATTAAGATCATTTTTATACAATATGCCCAAGTCTTTCTAGGTCTGCCTCGGCCTTACTTAACATAAGTCGAATTCCTAATCGGGTTATCAGATGGTCGATGTTTAATGTAACCAAACCATCTAAGATGACTCTCTCTTATTATGTCCGTCATTGGAGCTACACCAACCCTATCACAGATATATTCATTTCAGATTTTATCTCTAAGTGTAAAATCGCTCATCTACCTAAGCATTCTAATCTTGATAACACTTAACTTAGTTTTATGCTTCTCTTTTAAAGGTTACTCATCCACCCTGTCATGTGATAACAAAATATGTAGAAAAAATTATATTAAGAATATAATTCATTGAAATTTAATTCAAGCCTCACATTAATATTAGGAGATAGCTTTTCTCAGAATTAAGTAGTTATGATTGTAGCGCTCTAAGTAATTATATTTCCAACTTACAACATACGATTGGAAAATTGAGGAAGAATAATCAAATTGCGTGTCTCGTATCTACTTATATAAACTTCACTTCCCTAAGTTAATAGATATAGTTGACACAAGGTCAATCTAATCTGATTGAAACTAATTATCAAGTTAATAATTAATTTTTTTTAGAAAATCAGGAATTAAAATAGTTTCATAAAGTCATGAATAGAAATTAGCACTTTCCCATAATAATGCTGCAAATCAAGACAAACAAATAGTGATGCTAGTAACCAAGGGTGTCAATTCGGGTCAATTAGTAGTGGTCAGGTTCAAGTCTAACCCGCAATTGACCTGACCCAAATATATCACCCAAACTTGACCTGAAAATTATATGGGCTAAAAATCTCAACACGAATCCAACTCTCCTTCAACCCACCAACTCAAGTCGACTCCTATAGCCCATTTAACACGAGGAAAACCATTATTTAGATTAATATTGGGTCAATTTCGGGTCATTTCAGGTTGGTGGGTTGATTTCAAGTCAATTTAAGGTTGGTGGGTCGATTTCGGGTTGGTGGGTCAACCCGAGCCCGTCCCTTAAAATTAAATGTGTTAGGGTCTTCAACTCAAACCCAACAGAAAAATTATTGGGTCAACTCAGAGCCAGATTGCTTGAGTAGAGTTCGGGTTGAGTTGGTGTGTCAGATCAATATTTGACTCCTCTACTAGTAACTATAAGGAGAAAGATTGCAACAAATAAAATTGTGGGTGGTAGGCGCCAAAATAACTCTAAACAACACTTTAAGATATTGCACGAGCAAAAGTACGCTCAAAGCATGCAAAGGCGATACACTTGAGTAGCAACAACAATCCAACACCATTAACACCAATCGTCACACCTAGCTAATAAAATGAAACATAACTTTCACAAATAGCGGTAGCAAACAATTTAGTGAGTCCTATAAATCCATAACTTTGTAAATTTTGGAATTGGACAATTTAAATAACCATCGCCATTGTTATAAATTTTTATTTTTAAAATGTGGAACTTGACAATATATATGGACTAAAGTAATATGATCCCATGTCAAACTATCAAAACCAACCTAATATGGAGAATGGAGATTATTTTCCAATCTCATCACATGCATTCGAAATTGCAAAAATTACAAACTAAAGAAAATGACCAAACTAATAATTAATAAAATAAAATCAAAGTGCATAGATCATTGCTTGATGTAATGCTTCCTATAAAAAGAAACATGTAAACTGGCATCAAATGTAAATTCAAAAAATTCAACTTATTAAATTTGAGTAACATAAGAACAAGAAATTTGTAACTATTTCGTTGATCTCTCTAAAAACAAGGTCAATAAATATAATCTATTTAAATAATGTCTTTTTTTTTTTCAGACAATTAGTAACTATAGCCATGATAATATTATGTATTTTAATGAACCCTCTATAATAGTTTGTCTAACCACAAAAAAAAAAATGAATATCATATATATTAGTAGGCTTTGGTCAAACATTAGTCATTTTGGCTTTATCATGTTCAATAGACAAAACATCTCTAAATACATTTAATCCTAATAAATCACAAATGGAGTTATGAAATAATATTTTTTAGATTTAAATATAATGCTAACCTTGCAAAACATCAGATACCCATAAGATGCACCAAATGATTGCATCATCTTTCTTCATATATAAAAAGATCATTGAAATAAATAACAAAAAAAAGTTTCAACAGAATTATAGAAGACCATAAAACATGATTATCATCAACATGAAATTTCTAAATGCATTAATTAATCCAGAAGCATCAGCTATCATTTATATAGTCCATCTTTGGTCTTAAATGCAAAATTTCACTCATCATTTTCCTTCATTTGAACTGGATGATAACAATTTCGTAAATCAATCCTATAAAATATCACAATACTATCACCAGTATATCATCCAAATGTTGTATTATAGTATCCAAACACATATATCAACTCTACTTTTTCTTAGATATAAGCAAAATAGATATAACACATAGAGCCTTCACGCTTTCCTCGATAAATTTTTTCTTGAGTAATTCATTGACATGCCGCTTAAGCTCAACATGTTTTAGTTCTATCCTATAATAAGACAAATTAGGCAATAATACTTCAAGGACTAATTACTGACATGATGCATGTTTCTAGGTGATGGTAATTCTTTAAGAAGCACATCTGTCATTAGGCTAATTCACAACTTTATGCACATCGTTAAATTTAATATCTATTAAAGCATAGATCGCGTTCTCCTATCTCATCCTCGAATGCATGTTTACCTAAAATATACAAAGAACTTCTCACTTCATTGGGAACACTAGATTTTTTTATTTTATTTTATTTTATTTTTATTCTTTGTAGGCTCAGACTTATTCTTAGGATTTATAAGTTTCAATAATAACATTCTTCCATTAATCTTAAAAACTTACGTATTAGATCTCCCAAAATGAGTAGCATCTCTTCATAAAGTCAAAGCTGACCCAAAATAACTTGAATAATGTCTATGACATCACACCTCACCATATTTTATCAATATATATAGCTAAATGAATAGAAATAAATATCTCAGAGATGAAAAAACAGCCGTTTTATCTATCCATGTTATTTTATAAAGATGTGGATGTGATTCATGTTTAGGGTCTTAGGGCATGTTTAGTCACGACTCATTGAAGACATTTTATGATAACATTGCAAAGTTTCTCTTCATTTTTTAAATAAGTTTGAAAATTTGTAGTTCTGTCCTAATCAAACCCAACCGCAGGAGTACCAATGATGCTAAATAATGACATTCAAAGAATTATCTACTGAAATATTCTTAGAGTAATTGATTTCTTCATCAAGCTCATCATCATCTTAATCCTGTATTTTATCATTTTTTTCATCCAATCAATGTGTAAGTTCTTACTATTATACTCGTCGAAGTAATATCAAACTTGATGATACTTAGAACATGCCTTGATAAAAATTGTAAACCCAAATGCAAATGATTTTTGTTATTGTTTCTATTAAATATAATATTATTACCCTTAAATGTAGTAGGTGCAAAAACACGAGCTTAATTGTTTTGATGAAAAGATGCACTCCTACAATATACAGTAACCCTTTTAACGGCAACAAAAATTAATATTTGCCAAAAACTTAATGTTAATTGAAAAGTAGACTCAAATGATGGAATCTTGTGACATGTCATATCTTTCTCTTGATATTGTCCCAAATCACATAAATCTAGAGTGTTTTTAGGATCTCTAATCTTCTCAAAACGCAATTTTAGCTCTTTTAAATTTATTTATGTATTCAATAATTATTTGGTATCTTGCTTTAATGAATTGATTTCATCGCCCAATTATTTTTCTTCTAAAAATTATTTCATATTAGCTCATGTTGTAGTGATTCCCTTCCCAATTTGTCTCCATCTTCGCATGCTCTTCCAATTCATTTTAGCGTGCCCAATTAGTTTCATTTTTCTTGCAAATCTTGTTGTTAATCCAATGTAAAATGTCATTCGAAGTAGTCTCTAAATCCATTACCCAATCATTTAAACTTTTTGGATCAATTTATCATCATAAGTTGATATTTTGACTTGTTATCGTCATCTATAATAAAATTTTAAAAGATATGATTTTCATAATTATCATTCCCATCTAACCCTAAATTGCCTACCAAGATGATTTTTGTCTCCTAACAAAATTAACATTTTGATTAATGAGCTTGTCATTGCATTTGGGATCTTTAAACCTCAAATGCATGCATTTGAGTAGTTTCCAACATGCCGATTCGTTTTCCAATCAAATTATTGTCACCACATATCTATTCAACAATTCAACCTATTAATTCTGTCGAGATATTATAGCTTTTATAATCTATAGGTTATACCGATAAGTACATCGTTTCTGGATGACATGTTAACGGTAACCTAAAACCTGGTACCAGTTTGATGCATGAAAGTTAGGGTTAGGGGTTCTTAATCCAACTATAGTGATTGTACAAGTCTTAACCTATTTTTTACTTTTGATTGTGTTGATAAGAATTGTGTTTTTTTAATGATTTTTAAATAGCAATGTCTAATTATTTTCTTTCGAAAATCATTGATCTGTATTCAACACAAGTTTCAATGCTCTTATTGTTCTGAACTTGTCATTCTGAAGGTAGTTGACTGTCGGATCTGTGGTGACCCCCATTCGATTCTCCGCTTCGCATTTGTGGAGTTTGCAGATGAGGGTAAACTCATCTAATAGCTCATAGACTGCTAGTTTTGCACTTCGTAGTTTCCGATACCATTTTTTTAAAAAATATGCTAAGGGCATTTACATACATACCACATAATTCTTATGTATTTACATATCTAACATCTAAATGTTCATATTAAAAAATATCACTACTGCAAACATTTTAAAGGTGAAATATACTTTTTCATTCATAGGTTCGTGACACCACAGTATTATAAATCTAAGTATCATGTTTTAGGTGTTAGATATGGAAATACAAAGGAATTGTGTGGTATGTATGTAAATTTCCCAAAATATTAACACCTTTGTGATGGCAGAGGGTGCTAGAGCAGCTCTGAACATTGGTGGAACCATGCTAGGCTACTATCCTGTCAAAGTTTTACCTTCAAAGACTGCAATTTTGCCTGTGAATCCTAAATTTCTTCCTAGGGTGCGCGTTTTTAACCCGTTTCTTTGTTTTTCTGTCCCTTTGCAAGATTGAAGTACATCTTCTTTTTTCATTTATTGTGTATGCATTTTTCATATTAACCTACTAAATGTTGAAATTATTACAGTCCAACGATGAAAGGGAAATGGTTGTCAGGACTGTATATTGTACAAACATAGATAAAAAGGTGAGTATTTTTCTGTTCTTGAAGATGACTGCTGCCTGTGAATGCTGCTGAATTTAGCGAGTGCTGAATTCATGTTTGAGAATGAGGTTAATATGGCCTCTATAGTATTTGTATGAGGTCAGTTTAGTCCTGGACTATAACTATATTTAATTTAGTTTCTTTATTTCTCAAATATAATCCAAAATAGTCCCTTTTTACAATATTTTGAATAAAGATTTGAGTAACCAAGATACTAAGGGTGTGTTTGGGGCAACTTATCCGTTGCGGCGGGGTTTTGAAAACGCCACCTCACCGTTTGGAAACTGCGTTTGCGCAACTTATCCAAAGATGCAGTTGGTTTTTTACACTAAATGCGGAGCGCAACTCGCTGCGGTCCGTGTTTCCAAATAAGCAGCTTATCTGGATAAGCAAAAGCTGCCTCAAACGCACCTTAAGGCAGTCTTTGGTAGCATACTATTAACATGATTTAGTCATAGATTTAACTTAGAATCCAACCAAACGCCAAGAAAATAAAAATTAAATCCAACGCTTCATTAAATTGAACTTTTTTGTGTTTTGTCACTTTCTCGTTCTGTTGCCATTACGATGTAAATTTGATTGCAAATCGGATTTAAATAATTTATTATGCTGAGGACGAGCTCCATCTCCGTCATAGGATTTATCGGATTTGATAAATCCCAAACACAGCCTCAATTTAACACATTAGTTAGTTTGGGATTAAAATGACCTCTTTTAAAGCGTCCAAAGAAGGTTTTAATGGTTACAGAATTGAGTAGGATTTAATTTAAATCTTGCTAGACTGAAAAAAATGACAATTTTAAATTCATAATTTAGTAAATCCATTTTCTTCTCCAGTTGATAATTTTGAACTACCGAATCGATATATTTACGTCTGTCACAATCAAATACGGGTTGGATTTTTATCATGAATTTTGATTTTTGAGTGAGAATATGAAAAATGAATGAAAGCGGATGCTAGATTTGTAAATATCAACGATTTAGATGCCATTTATGTAATTGTCCCCTATCATTTATTGTGCAATAAGACATTCCTAGCTAGAAATAATTTCAAAATGTACTTTTGGTTATCTTCGTGGCTTATATTGCCAGCATGCATTTTCTCCTGCAGGTTACACAGTCAGAAGTGAAGCGTTTTTTTGAACATGTCTGCTGTGGAGAGGTTAAGTACCACACAGCATTTTCTTTATTTTTTGGGGAGCATTTACCAATTCTTATGTATATATATACATATCTAACACTCAAAACTTTACTTTTTAGATTTATACCACCCCCAAAATTTTCATGCATCGATAAGGTGGCGTATATGTAAGAATTGAAGTATAGGTGTTAGATATGTAAATACATATGAAATTGATTGGTATTTATGTAAATCTTCCTTTTTTTTTTCTTCTTTCTCTACTCATTTTGTGTTTATCTCAAGCAGGTTTCTCGTCTAAGACTACTTGGGGATAATGTGCATTCAACTAGGATAGCCTTTGTTGAATTTGTTCGGGTAAATCTTTATATAAATCTGACTACTAAAACTGCATGATTTTGACACATTTCTTGTTGCGAATTAACTATTTGGATTATGATTTTATTGTTCCTTCTTCATTTTTCAGGCTGAGTGTGCCATTCTAGCTCTGAACTGTAGTGGCATGCCACTTGGTTCTCTTCCAATCAGGTATATTAACTCCAATCATCAATGCTGCAGTCAATACCTGAGAAGTGTGCTATGTATGTAACCATTCATATATAACTTAACAGTATAGTTCCACCGGTTTTTATCAGGGTCAGTCCGTCAAAGACTCCGGTGAGGCCTCGCATACCTCGCGCAGCGTCGCATTGACGCGCAACTTACTGTAAAGGCTGGGTCGATCTAAGTGTTCAACCAGGGGTATAATTTTTATGGAGAGCTGATGAAATACATGGCATCTGCTTAGAAAACTTTTATCCGAACATGATCTTCTAGCAGTTTTTATTGTTTTTCTGCATTAAGCTGAGACTTCTGTAGGCTTTTGTAGAGTCAGAAAAACTCGAGGTTCCTGGTTTAGAAATTAGATGGGAGTTGCAATGAGTTCGTGTTTTTTGAACCGAAACTGATTTCTTTTATTGATTTTGATCGAGTTAATAGATGTTCATCCCTGCCAGGGTTTTGGAAGATTGTTTGCATGTTTACAAATTGGGTTCTTCCATGAGTAGGTTACAGCACCATTAATTTTATGTATAATAGTGGGTGTTTCCTAACATCAAAATATAATATATATTTCACCTTTAACAGAACATAAGTTTAATGCTTTTTTTATCTTGTCACAAATAAGGAATATTTATATACATGCCACTCAAATCATATATGCATGTATGTATACATATATATGTATGTATATATATATATATATATTTGAATATTTTTCCAATTTGTTATATTAAAGATTTGGATGATATAAATGTAAATATAAAATTTAGGTGTTAGATGTGTAAATAGTTATGGGAATTTGGTGTGACATGCCTGTAAGCGTTCCCATACATAGTAGTTTTTAGCATGAAAATATCATATTTTAAACGTGTACCTTTCGATATAATCATTATATAATCACGTATGTTATCAGTCTATCTGAACCCGTTTATTTATTATTTTATTTATTATAAAAAAAAAGTGATAAATATATATTGCCAAGAGACAACATGGTTATAACAAGTGTCATATTTTAGATTAGTTCTGTAGAGATCCGGAGGATGGTCTACCTCATATAATGCAGTGCAAATACTCAAATTCACATATAGCAAAATTTATCCCAATACAAATACTCAAATTTACATAATTTAGAGATCTAACACTTAAATTTTGGCTTTAAGGCTGTCAAAAAAGCTCTTTGTTCGTGAATAGTTCGTGTTTAATTTGTCAAGGAGTTCGTGTTCGATTCGTTCGATAAGTAAACAAGATGAATACGAACAAATTTTTTTTTCGATCGGTTAGTTAAACAAATCAAACACGAACAGTTATGCATTCATTCATGTTCGAATCGTTATTGTTCAAAATATAAAATCACTTAAAATAATTATATATAAAAAATTAAATTTTATAAATTATAATATATAATAAATTAATAATATACTAATATAGATATTATATATTTATATAATATAAGTTATATAATTAATATAATATAATATTTATATATATTAAAATTAGGGCTGTCAAACTGGCTCGTCGTTCGTAAACAGTTCGTGTTCAACTCGTTCGTTAATAAACGAACACGAACAATGACTTCACGAACAATTTCGAATACAAGCTTATTTCAAAGAAACTAAATTTCAAACGAAACAAACGTGAACACAGCTTCGTTCATTCGTGTTCGGTTTGTTTGCACCCCTATTTATAACACTCAAATCTTTTATATCATATTTTAAAATCACTATTTTACTTTTAAACATAAATTATAAAAAAATTAAGGCAGAAAAGAAAAAAAAGAAAACAAATTGCTAAAATAATACAAAATTATGAAAACAATGTAGTAACAATTTTCATGCACCTTTCTGAAACTAACAAGAACTCCACAGAGCAGGAACAAAGTAACATGAGAATTAAAAGTGGGCAGTTGCATGCATCAAACACAATTCTAATGTATTCAAATATCTCACCTAAGATTTCATACCCACACAACACTCAAATCTTAAATATCACATCAAAAGAGCACTTTTGCCACTATTTATATGTGATATAAAGTTTATTGTTTAGGTGTGAGATGTAAATATATAAGAATTGTATTCTATGAATGTGAATTTCCAAAATTTCTCATTCTCAGGTTGGAACAGCCCAAGATAGCGATTGCCCACTCTGAAATTAAATTTTTTTCTTAATAGATTATAATACAAGTAAATAATTATCAATAAACTAAACATATCTGCCTAAAATCCTGTCAAAAAAATTATTATACAATGTACCCACCCAACATAATAATAATAATAATAACCCCATCCCTTATCACTCTCATAAAGATGAACAAAGGTTCTTGCAATATAAAACACAGTTATGCACAATTTTAGACTAGGTTTGGATTATAATATTTTCATTATTGCTAAAAAATAACCGAAAATTTCAGCCAGAGGGCCCCGAATAAATGATACAGCAAACAGATATAATAGCTAGAGATAAAACCATATTCAAGTTATTTGCTCTCAAATTTGAGAGCAATTAAGGCCACCTCAAGTTTGAAGGAGAAGCCAAGACACTCTGAGAGTTAATGCACCGTTTCAAAATACGATAGGAAATCAGTAATGGCAGATTTTCACATTATATTAAAGCCGTTCAAGCTCCGCTGGCATACAGACGAGTCCACTCCTTGGCTGCCCATTTTAACCCCAACATAATTAGGATAAAACATTCTTTTGTTTTCCTTAAGATTTAAATGCATAGCACTCAATTCCCCTGTATTTACATATCTAACTTTTATTTTTTACATTTATGTTATCTTATCTATGGGTTAAAAAGTGTATTTCGCTTTTGTAGAAGTTAAAATAGTGATATTTTTATATGATATGAATTATTTGGGTGGTATAAATATAAAAAGTAAAATTTACGTGCTAGATATGTAAATACATAAGAATTGGGTAGTATGTATCTAAACGCTCCTTTTAAAAAAAGATTAAAACACAGCTGTTTTCATACTTGCAGGTATAGACAACTTTTAAATGAATTAATTCATAGAAATTCTTATAAGAGCTCACATGATTGCTGATGACGAAAGTTCTATCTTGAATTTGCAATTACAATTTGGAATATTTACATTCATACCACAAAATTCATATGCATTTACATATATAACACCTACATTTTCAGTTAACTGGGACTTTTTAAGGAAATTGCAGAACAGAGTATTTAATCTACCAAACTATCAGTGCGTTTAGTTAATTCATTGCCTCTTATTATATCAAGACACATATTTCTACCTATATATATATATATATATATATATATATATATAATCCAATTTATAATGCAGGTCAATGATTGAAAATATTTATGCATGGGTTTGCAAATGTCTTAACAAAAGCTTCTATATGCGCATGAGCATACGTAACAAGGTATACAGTAAAGTCATGCCATATACAAACTTTTCAACTTTCCAAACCACGTGGTTTCAAACTATATCAAACCAAATGACTGATTTAACAAACTTCTTTTTTAAAACATGATTTCTAACTTACAAGCAAACAAATGAGTCCTTGCTGGAAACTAGGTCCTAGGAAACAATAATTTCATTTTCATTTACTTTGAATGAGAAAATGAAATCAATTTTGGTCGACGTTTTTGGAATGTTTATGGAGTTTGAAATGATTATTGGTGTGATGATTTAATGTTACATTATTTTTTGAAATATATTATCTAACGTGCAAACAAATGAGTCAAAAGCAATATCAAATCATCATCAATTGTGCACTGAGATTTATGTTCAAAAGCCACTATGACTGATTTAAAAACTTCTGCTCAATATAACACAAATTTTAAGATAAAAATGAAAAGATCAATTCCCTGTGTGAAATGTTAAGTATTCCTTAAAAAGGAGCTTTATCCAAAGGGCGGTGGAATCCAATGATTTTAATCCCACCATGTGTAGAGAAATATAATCATAAATTCAAAATATTTCTTTAAAAGAGAAATAGCTATACTCAAGAAAAATAAAAAGACAGAAAGAAAACACACAGAAACATACAACATAAGCGCTGACTAATGATCTGTTTGGGATAACTTCTATTTGCTCCACAATTATGTTTGGGGAACTGTTCTTCTACTGTTTTTAGAATTTTTTTGGTAGAAAAATGTTTCTTTCAACCTGAGTTGTTAAAATGTGATGGCCGACAGAAAACTGCAATTTGACATCATAAAAATTAAAGAACTTTGTAATATGGGTGTCAATTCGGGTCAGCGGGTTGGCTTCGGGTCCGACCCGAAAATGACCCGCACATAATAGGGCCAACCCAAACCCAACTCGAATAATAAACGTGTAAAAAACTAAGACCTAAACCGACTTGAACCCTAGTTTGACCCGCTAAACCCGACACGAAATTTTTGTGCTTTTCGGGTCATGTTTAGGTTTTCGGGTTCAACCTGAACCCTACTCGAATAATAAACAAGTCGAATTATCTAACCCGAACCCGACTCAAAAAATATTCAGTTCAGCCCTAAACCGGATTTTTTGAGTGGAATTCGAGTCAAGTTGACGTGTTGGCTCAATTTTTGCATCCCTAATGTATAATAGCCACTGAAGCATTTTAAAAAACAGTTTATTCTATAACGGCTTCACAACTGCTTCTCAAACAGCTGCAGCTGCCACAACAGATCGTAAGGATCAATTTGGGGTGGCTATGGCTTTTTAAAAAAGTGATTGTGAAAGCTATGGTGAAGAAAACAATTTCTTAGAAAGCTGCAGTGAGAGTTACAAATACATTTTTTTTCCAAGCATAAGATAAAAACTTTAATATAGTCATCGCACTTTAAAATGTCAAGTTGAAAAAAACAACTTAACACCACGAATTTCTAAAAAATAACAAGAACTAGTTCCCCAAACGAAGTTGTGGCGATGATTTGCAACGCAAAGCAAGTAGAAAACTGTCCGAAAGAGACCCTCAGTGGAACAATAAAACTCTTCTCGAGCAAAAAAATGAATGGCATTTTCCCAAATTTGATTCATACACCTATAAAACTAAGTTTTTTATTATTATTATTTTTAAGTTAGCATCACCATTCCTAAAAATGATGCCTTATTTATTTTTTTATTTTATACATCAAAATATTATAATTATATTTGAGTGAATTTCAAAAGGTTTGTAGAATGTTTAATCCATGATTTTTTCTAATCACATTTAATAAAATGAAGGACCATCATAATTTTCATCAATATTTTTAACTGCAATAATAAGCTTATGCTTCATAATAAGTTTGCATCAACAGAAAGCCCTTCTAACGAACCTAAAGCAACCAAATGAGCCCTTATAAAATTGTTAAGTAACCCACTCACTATAAAAAATGGCTAACTAAATTAATATTCTGTAAGAAATAGCTAACCTGTCTCAACGGCTTCTGCTTCATTTGTCTTCCAATGTTTTGCAATGTTATCTGAAAGTGGATCATCTGGGTTTGGAGCACTTAGAAGCGCTTGGATACTAATTAATGAACACCAAAAAGAATTGGTTAAATCTAATAAATAAAAGAACATTGAAAATAATGGATTTTATAATCACTAATCGGCAAAGAAACATATATGAACTGGAATAATTGTTGACACTACTCATGATTGCAAATTTAATATTTAAAAAGGCAAGCAAACCACTAGTAATAATACCAACTACAAAGCATAAAAGAAGTCATAATCAAAACTGTCCAACTAAGACAAAGGTAGTGTTCAAAATCTAAGGAATAGTAAAGACATGAATTTAATGTGATCTCTTTTTTTTTTTTTTAGGATTGACTTATAACTAAATAGAGCTTTATTTTCTTATACTTCATTTGCACTGATTGCAAGTTAGCAATACACGTAGACAGCAAGTCGGCAATACCTCTCATCTGTTGGATTAATTACGGGACTACAATGTAATTAATAAATGTGTTGGGTCATTATTTAACAAGTCAAAATTATTGTGGTCTAATTAATTAATAAAGTTTATGACTTTAGACACATTTGTCATGAAATTATAAGTGTGGATACCATAAGAACGAAATTCGATTTGATGAGGTGCGAATCGAATTGAATGAATCCTTTGTAACCACCAGGTTGGTTCATAATAAATAGAGGAGTAATGGTCCCGATCTATACGATCTAAAAATTCTCTTGTTCACCATCAACGAGAGAACTAGGAAAACTCCGGAAAATCTGCAGATTGGAAGATCATTGCTTCGCAATCGATCAAATGGATTCGAAGTACGCTTCCGCTATTGTATCGATTCGGTTTTTCATTAATTTGAACGTGAACGAAAGATTCTCGTGGCAATTTCCTAAGAGATTTTGATTCGATCAAAATCTATTTGGAAAATTCTAAAGAAGATTTCTATCATCATCATCTCTTTAGGAGTGACACATTCATAATGAGCATAGTGTCCCAAGGACTATTTTAGAACCTCAAGTAATATTTCATTAAGTTGTTTCAATAAGTTAAGCTTAAATTGAATAAGAGAACAAAAAATAGGAGCATTTACATACATACCGCCCACTTCCTATATATTTACATATCTAACACCTAAATTTTACCTTGTACATTTATACCTCCAAAAATTTTCATATCACATCAAGAACACCATCATTTTAACTCACAAATGTGAAATACAACTTTTCATACATAGGTAGGGTGGCATATATGTAAAAATTGAAGTTTAGGCATTAGGATGTAAACACGTAGGAATTAAATGGTGTGTATGTAAATATGCCAAAAAACTATGGTTTGGAACCAAAAAGAGTGAAGGCCCATCACCTCAACAGTACTGTTCGAATCTGCAGAGCTGGACTCCATTTATCTTTCAGTATATCTAGGCATATTCGTCCAAGCTGCATAAGTAGAAATCTTAAGAAACAAAATAGCAAATTGAAAAAAAAAAAAAAAATTATGCAACTGGAAACATAACAATAATTAATAGTGTACTTGCCTTGTCAATGTTGGGATGATATATTTTGGTAAGGAAGCGGACCTGTTTCAATTATGAACAAAACAAGCACAGCTCATTTGTATGGGATTCTTATATGGGTCAAATTAGAATACTCTATCTGAATCTGAAGCAGTAAAGATGATTCCAGCGAATGAATTAACCACTGGATATGAGTTAGTTAAAAAAAAAATGACCAAATGACCAATTACTATAAAACAATATGCAATATTTGAATTAGTTCACAGAACATCAAATGTAAAAATTAAGAATCTATAAACGGGTCTTCAACAATATCGTGAAAGCTGAATTTCAGTGATCTGGAAATGGATCAAGTGGTATCAAACATAATTACAACATATAGCAATAATGTTCGGGAAAGAATTTGTCTATTAGCAGACAAATTTCTCTTTACTAAATAAGGCATTCAATTTGTATTGCCTTTTTCTTTTTGCAAATCTGATCATCCAGTCATGCTATTACAAGTAAATATAATTGTATACCAAAAAATATGTCTGCATGAATCTCAAATAAACTTACGGTTCAGAAGAAAGGGACGACCGATTGCATAATCAGTCGATCGCACCTATCGACGACCGACGGATCAGATGCTAGCAAAGAGAACATTGGATCAAATGACCGGAAGAACGTATTAAGGGATTTCCCCGCAAGACAGCGATCGGCTCTCTTCTAACCGACCAAATCAATATGACAGCTTTATTATATTCAGATATCTTTGTAATTACTAAAAGGCCTCTTATAAGGCTAATGACGAGGGGATTCATCGGTAATCTTGTAAGACAGAGACTTATTCCTATAAATAGGGGTCCATATCATGAATGAAAGTTATGCATTTTCTACTATTCTCTACTATACTCTCTTTCCAGTGTGATATTATATGCCTTGGGCGTGTTTCTCACACTTTTAGATTCAACATCCATATTCCCTTGTCTTTATGTGTTATACAGCTTCTAAGGAGAGAATTGGAAAACTAAATATGTATACAAAAAAAATACATCTGCAAGAATCTCAAAGTAAACGGACGGCTCAGGAAAAAGGGATGACCGATCGTATAATCGGTCGACCGAGCCTATCGATGGCCGATGGATTGGATGCTAAAGAAGAGAATATTGGATAAAACGACTGAAAGAACGTATCAAAGAATTTCCCTGCAAGACGGCAATCAGCTCTCTTCTTACCAACTGAATCAATCTGTCAGCCTTATTATATTCAGATATCTTTGTAATTACTAAAAGACCCCTTATAAGGCTAATGATGAGGGGAATGATTTGTAATCTTGTAAGACAGAGACTTATCCCTATAAATAGGGGGTCGGTGTCATTAATAAAGGTGACACATTCTCTACTATTCTCCCCTGGGTGTGTTTCCCACACACATTTGAATTCAACAGGAATAGAATATGGTATATTATAATATAATTCCAGTGTCCTTCAATTCTTGTGTACATGTCGGTCAGATTCATTGCTTTGTAAGTGTTGATGACAACTTCCAAAATCGAGGTTAGTGTGCCTCCATAAGTACTAGTTCTTTTCTCAGTGGTTTTCTATGCTTATTCTTTATTTTAATATCTACATTGGTTTCTTTCTACACGTGACTGATTTTTTTTTTTTAGGTGTGATATGTGTTGGATTCCTCTTTGTAATGTAAAACTTAACCATTGTTGAAATGTTATAAATAAATATTTTTTTAGAATTTTAAATTTAGAAAATTAAATTATCATTTTGGAAGAACGATGCAATAAAAGAGAACACTATCATTGTCGGGTCTCAAGCCCCGTTTGTGAAAAGTAGAGAGTTGCATTAGGTAGTCGATAGCAAGCATAAAATTTATCGAAAAATCATGTTATAAATCCTTTAAACTCTTGTGTAATGCAAGAGTGTCCTCTAAAAGCCATGTGTTGTATGACTTGGATACAATAAAAAGTGTGCAGTGTAATGTCAAAATAAGCAAGGGTTCCCACATTACGGACAAATGCAGGTTAAAAACTTAGTTAACTAATATTAAGATAGAATCTTGCGATATAGATACTCTCAAAAATGAATTTAATAGAATTAATTCATATTTTGATTCATAGAAAGATAAATATCTTATTTATTCAAAAAGCTAATGGGTTAGAGAAAATGCTAGTGAGATTGATAGCTTAAATTTTAAACTTTGGTATTTAGGTGAGGAGCCACACTACAAATGGTATAGGTGTAATTATAGATATGAGCATGAAAAATAATATTGTAAAAATTAATAAAATTGGAGATAGGACTATAGCCCTTAAGATTATTGTTGATATAAAGATTTTTAATGTTATAACTGCTTAAGCTCCTTAAGCAAATTTAGATATAAGTTCTAACGAAAAATCCTGAAACGACCTTGAAGACTTGAGACAAATGATACCACTTGAAGAAAGAATTTTATTAGAGGTGATTTAAATGGTCATATTGGTAGAATAATAAAATATTTTAGAAATATTCATGATGGCTACGATTTTCGAGTGATTAATGAAGATGATAAAATCATATTAGATTTTGCTTAAGCACTTGGTTTTGTTATTATTAATATTTTATTTAAGGAAAGAAAAGAACATATTATTTTAAAAAAATTGATCTAATAAATCATAAATTGATTATTTTCTTATAAGAAGAAGAGATCGTCAAGAATGTAAAGATTGTAAGGTCATTCCAAGTCGAGTGATTAATGAAGATGATAAAATCATATTAGATTTTGCTTAAACACTTGATTTTGTTATTATTAATATTTTATTTAAGGAAAGAAAAGAACATATTATTTTAAAAAAATTGATCTAATAAATCATAAATTGATTATTTTCTTATAAGAATAAGAGATCGTCGAGAATGTAAAGATTGTAAGGTCATTCCAAGTGAAAATTTAAGTACAGTATCAATTATTAGTTCTGAATTTTATGATTAAGAGTTGTAAGATAAAAAATACTATGAATCATTCTCATAAAATTAAATTTGGGCACCTAAAAAGCAAATGAAAATATTTTGAGTAAATTTTAAGATTTGGGATGTTCATAAAGAATCAATTTCTATGTAAAATAAAGTAACAAACATAATTAAGCAAGTGACAAAAAAATGTACTTTGAGAACCAAAATGAAGTTTCTATAATTAAAAATAATTGGCGATGGAATAATAATATGCAAGAAAAGATAAAATACAAGAAGTATTATAAAAATTGATTTAAATGTAAAACCTTCGAGAATTGGGAAATAAATACGGTGACCCATAAGGAGTTTAAGAGAATAATTTGTGACGCTAAAAATTCTACTTTTAGTGATCTTTATATGTATGAACTAGCCAAACAAAGAGAAAATAAAAGTAAAAAATTTAACTCGAGTAAAGTGTATTAAAGATAAAAGTCAACATGTGTTTTTCTTAGAGGAAGACATTCAACGTAGGTGTATGAGTTATTATAATAAATTTTTCAATGAAGTTTTTGAAAATATAATTGACTTTAATGATCTTAATGTTGTAAATAATAATAAAATATTTTATTTTACTATGACATTAATAATAAAGAAGTTTATGAGGCTTTAAAGAAAATCAAGGATAAAAAATCTGTAGAATCTGATGATATACCAATGGGAATGTGGATTTATTTAGGAGATTTGAGAGTTTCATGACTTACTAAACTCTTTAATATTATTTTTAAAACTAAAAGAATCCTTATGTGGAGAAAGAATATTTTGGTTTCATTTTTAAGAATAAAGGGGAAGCACAAGAGTGTGCAAATTATAGAGGAATTATATTGATGTGTCATACTTTAAACTATGGGAGAGGGTAATTGAACAAAGGTTAAGAAGTGATACAAAGATTTCTCATAATCAGTTTAGATTTATGTCGGACAGGTCTACTACGAAAGCTATATATTTATTGAGATGTTTGATTGAGAATTTCAGAGAGAATAAGAAGGATCAACATATAATTTTTATTGATAAAAAAAACTTAATATAAAGTTTCATGGCTTACGAAACTTTTTAATATTATTTTAAAAACTAAAAAAATGCTTGAGTGGAGGAAGAGTATTTTGGTCCCATTTTTAAGAATAGAGGGAAAGCACAAGAGTGTGCCAATTATAGAGGAATTATGTTGATGTGTCATACTTTAAACTATGGGAGAGGGTAATTGAACAAAGGTTAAGACGTGATACAAAGATTTCTCATAATTAGTTTGTAGAAGGATCTACATATAATTTTTATTGATTAAAAAAAAAACTTAATATAAAGTTTCAAGAGAAGTCTTTTGAAGAGTTTTAGAGAAGAAAAGTGTTGATGTGAATATATTCAAGCCATCAAGCTTAATATTATAATTCTTACTTGTGCTCGAACAAAATGAGGATTGACCAAGTATTTTCCTATTTCAGTTGGATTAGATCAGGGATCGACTATAAGCCCGTATCTTTTTGCTTTAGTTATGGATTCTCTTACTGAACATTTACAGGAAGATATACATTTGTTTATGTTTTTCACTGATGATATCCTTCTTGTAGATAAGACTAGAGGAGTTCAGAAAAAATTTCAATTATGAAGGTTTACATTGGAGTCTAAAGGCCTTCGTTTGAGTAGAACTAAAACTGAATATATGGAATGTAATTTTAGTATTAGTAACTCTAGTGGCAGAGTTGTAACTATAGGTGATGAAATCATTAAAAGTTTAGAACGTTTTAGATATCTCGAGTCTGTTGTTCAAAGTGATGGTGATATAGAAGAGGATGTTATTAGTAGAATTCAAGTTGGTTGGAGTGTGTGAATGCATCGAGCTTACTGTGTGATAGAAAAATACCGCTTAGACTGAAATGAAAATTTTATAAGATGGTAGTGAGACCTGCAATGCTTTATGGTGCAAAATGTTAGCCGTTAAAAGACGAATATAAAATAAAGTTAAGTGTTGCTGAGATGAGAATGCTTAGGTGGAAGAGTGGCTTGACATTTAGAGACAAAATGCAAAATTAATATATCTGTGATAGGGTTGGTCTAGCTCCAATGGAAGACAAGATTAGAGAGAGTCGCCTTAGATGATTTAGTCACATTAAACGTCGACCATCTGATGATCTTGTTAGGAGAGTAGATGTTTTAGATTCGATTTATTTTAAGGAAGGCAAAGGAAGACCTAAAAAGACTTGGACATATTGTATAAAAAAAAAGTTCTTAATCTATTATAATTAAATAAAAATATGATACTGAATAGGATATAATGGAGAAAAAGGATTCATCTAGCCGACCCCACTTAGTGGGATAAAGTCTTGTTGTCGTTGATGCATTAAAAGCGACTTAAATTATAATTTGTTTTATCTGCTAGTTTTTTTTTCCTTTTTTCTTTTTTTTTTTCTTTTTCATCTTAAGTTTCATCAATATTTTAAGACCCCTAACCATCATATTTAAAATTGAAATCAAAGCCATACATAAAATCTACAAAGATAAATCTTTATCTTCTCTCAAATCTATCAAACATAAACCAATACTAAATTCATGCGTAGTGAAACCGCATCTTATTGAGGAAATTGTAGTTCATAATTGCCATTTCAAGATAAATTAGAATGAATATTTCTTATTACAATTGAATTTATTTGATATGGTGGAGTCTAAATTTACACTTGCATAAGAAAATTAACGTGAGTCGGGACTTATTCGTAGATAAGAGATAAAAATTGAGCCAAAAATTGGGAATCATGCTCTAGAATGAATTCAACTTCACATCCATTAGAAACTAAATTCAGACTTGAAAGTGAAATTTCAGCCAAAATTGAGAATCAAATTCTAGCATAAAATCAGTTTTGAATCTACACATCCATTAGAAGTCAAACTTAAAGTTAAAAGTGAATATACTCTTTTAATGTTGTATTGTCAAAAACTAGACTTTTATTAGAACGCAAACATGAACCTGAACTTATGTCTAGATGAGAGTTTAAATTTTAGCCAAAATTAGGTGGGTATCAGATTTGAGCAAGAGACCAAAATATGAATCTACTCTTCCACTAGAAACTAAACTTGCTAAACTTGTTAAAGTTGAACTTGAACCTACAATTGAATTTAAATTAAAAATTTTATCTAATGACAAATGAGTTTCTAGAATACATTCAGCATATTCACATACACATTGTAATTGATGAGTCTAATAGAGAAAACGATAAAGTAAATCTTAAATATACAAGTGAAAAACTTGAGTCTGCTAAAGATGATAAATTAATTATATAAGCTGATCCAGCTCACGATGATAAATTTTAAAAATTACAAATTTAATAAAAAAGACCAGATGTGCAGAGTAATATAAAAGGACTAGAGAGAAAGTAAGAATTTCATCAATATTTTGATGAATGCGTTAATAAAGAAATTCATATAAAAAACTAATTTTTTAAGCTTGGTCATATGTTGAAGTGTATAAATCATTAGGATTTATATATAAGTCGTGCAAGTACTTTCCCTAGAGAGGTTGTTCCATTACCATTTATACTTGTGAGGGTTCATGTTCTCAATTTTCTTCATTATATCATCATCCAAGTATAAATTATTAATTATTATTATTATTCGTTTGGGCACATACTGACATTTTAATATTGTTTCACCGATTCAAATTATTTGCACTATTTGTATAATTTTAATAATTTTCATGAAGAGATTGAAAAATAAAACTAACTGTTTACTAAGACTACAAATCAATTATCAAAATGAACAGAAAGCAGATGAAATTAAAGCCAAATGAAAAGGTAATGGAACATCTAAATTATGACAAGCTCCTTACCAAGACTTCTAAGAAATTAACTACAAAAAAGACTGAATCATATGAATCAAATGATGCATTTATATAAATACTTATCGACTTAAATTTCGGGAAACGCAAGTACTATTCTAAACTTCAAAATAATCAAAGTTGACTTCTAGTTCATGAACCATTTATATGATTTATAGATTCCTCTCAGTTTCAATCTCCTCGTAAACTCATATCCAACTCCTACCAGATGAATCTACTCATCTCGGTCGAAAAACTAGATTATATGCAATAATTGTTTAAACTATTGATGGTGGATAACATAAATTTCTTTTGCTTTGAGATGAAAGATTTATTTGTGATAATTAATAAGTTGACTTAGAAAATACACAGTAATTTGCCCAGGCTTCAATGACAAATATTAAATACTAAATTTGTCAGAGCCTATTTTCTCCATGTAAGACACAAAAAAAATGCAAATTGGGAGCCTTGTAATTACCTAATTTGCTATGGTCTTGGGGTTTTGATTATCATTACTAGGCTACAATTCCAAATTTGTTTCCATAACTCCTATGGCTGACTATAGCTGTTTAGAAAGTTGTTCCATTAAATGTCAGTATAGCTATAAACTCCAACGGTCACCGCCCATTTTCTAGGGCGCATCTCATTTTTCTTTTCTTGTTGAAAAAATTGTTACAATTTTTGAAACCTAATGTTAACTCCAATTGTGGGGGAATCAAAACTTGTTATTCTTTATTATAAAAAAATTCTTATTTTATAAACTTTCAGGGCTATATGTATATCTATATATGTATCATTGAGTATTACACAAAATTAGTGTTGATCGGATATGTATTCTTTGAGTACCTCATAGAGGTTGACAAATACTTCTAGAGAAAAGTCTCCATGTATTGACATAAGGCCCAATTCTTCATTTCAAAGAATTACATCATTGTTCTATCTTTTAATTTGACTGAGGGTAAGTTTGCATGTGTCATTAAAATTTTATAAAGTATGTGATAGGAGTTTTCATAAAAATTAGGGTAAAATAAATATTTTATTTCTCCAACGCAAGCAATACAACCAAGAACATATAAAATAAATGATAAACACCTACAATTCGAGAGGTAGGCAACCACTCCCAATTCCTACAAATTGAGAGGTAGGAAATCTCCCCCAAATCCTAAACATAAGACTCACAACGATAATCTCATACATACCTAACCCTAAACTTATTAGAGTTTATTTATACTAAATAAATAATAAATAATAAAAGACTCAATTGCCCTTAAGCTAAAGCCTAATTGCCCTTTATGTTAGGTTGACCCTCCCAAAAAAGCACATTGTCTTGAAGGTAAATAAAAGAAAATCGTCACTAGATCAAGTTCCCTTGCCTCCTCGTCATACACTATGAGAACATGTAATGTTCGATCCTCGCAACGATGCCCTGGGGCAAATTTTTCATCGCAAAAGAAAAAACATGACATCTTTATTCGCCTTCTAAATCTTTGAATCTGTAAGGCGCTTAAAGTTGACCTCTGAACGGGCCCACATATTTTTCTCTTTCGGTGCCTCCCCTTAAAGTGACATTGTATGAGTTCTCGGAGTCATGGAATCAAGGAACTCTTGTGTAATTCTCCCATGGTGCTACTTCTGATGGTCTTCTCCATCTGGTTCTTGTCCTCCACCATCCGAGCTAGCTCCATCATCTCCCTCGATTCCTGCGGTCTCAACAAACGGAGTATTGCACATATGTCGAGTTTTAAATCCTTCATAAAATTCTCATCCAATACTGCTTCAAAAATCTCATTTGTAGCCCCGAAAGTAGCTTGAATATATTCCCGACTCCTTCGTTCGATCCTACTTCGCTCTATACAGTAGTTCCCGACCTACCTAAAATTGCAACATTGCTCAGATGTCAAGTGAATCCTTCTGGTTGCTACTACTTGAGTGCATTATCGACATTGTCGCTCGATCCTGCAGCGGCCAGACACGATTTTGTGTGAATCTCTGTGGTCTTCTTTAACATTTCTTCCAAGGTCGTGAATCTCTGCTCAAACTGCCCTCCATGGACGAGAAACACTCCTCAACAGATGAGAAACACTCATATATTTCAAATCTGATGTGACTCGACTCATTCTCTAATTTATTCTCTAAAATATCCACTTTATTGGCTACTAGTATTCTTGGTTGTTATTTTTTTTTCACAAAAGCGGTACACTTTTAAGCTATTAACTCGTCGTTGGCTTCCCGACTAACTTGAATCAAGACTATACCAGAAGTTAGTAAACCGATATCCCTACTTTTCCTTTAGAGTTACCCAAATCATGACTATGTCGGGAGGTCGTAGCCGCGATCCCTTACTTGGCATCCCAACTAGGTCAAATTGGAGTTGTGTCGCGTGGTTCGATCTCGAAGGGCGTCTTTATAGTTGTGATCCCGTTGTACCTTCCCCACATGAATAGTGGTTGTATCACGCTTCGGTCACACAGGCAATCATGTTGTCTATCTGTTGCGATACCACATGGCCTTCTCAATTAGTTCTAATTGGTATTGTATTGTGACGACGGAGCAAAAGGAAAAATATCGAGAGTTTTGGGTCTCTGTATGCCACTATCCTTCAGAAAGATGGGTCTATGTAAGTCGCGATCCACACATAGCCTGAATCACAACTTTTGCATCTTTCGTGTTGATCGGCTTTCGAAAATCCTTGTACGCAGCGATCCCGATTGATAGGTTCGACGCTAAAATTCTTTTAGGCCGCGATTCCATTTTTTCTTCTTAGATCTAAAGCTATGATACCACTTTATATGATTTTGCATGATTTTCCACAAAAAATAGGGTAAAATATTTTATTGCAAGAACATCAAACATTCAACACAAATACAAAGATAAATGTTGAGTGCGGAGCATGTTTGCATGGCAATCACAACCTATAGGAAGCCAGCTACAGCACCACAAACAACACCAGCGCCTAAGGGCTTAAGGGAGCACCCAGGAATCACGATTTTGAGTGGCGTCAAGGTGCGTGGATCTAGAGAGGGAGCCACTTAGGCGCCTATTTCATGGTGCGGCAGCCCAAATTCATGACCTTAACCCAAGCAAAGCAGAAAGGCAGCGCTTCAACTCCAAGAGTTGTTTGTACGCAGTTATGAATTTAAGACCATGTTTCACTAATGAATAATTATCTCTCTTGTAGTGTATTCTAGATGGTGTTGAGCAACGTCTTTGAGATCCAGAGAGGGAGTGTGAATTATTGTATGTTTCAATGATGTAGAGAGTGCATTTGAGTAGTGCAATTTTGTACTATTATCCTTCATACTTAAGTTTTTGATATGGTGTAGCTCCGTGGTTTTTTCCCCGTTCTCAGTTTTTCCCACTTTAAATTTATGTGTTTTCTATGGATGTCCTAGTGTGCTTCTGTTGAATTTACTGTTCTGAATCTCTCGAATTGGAGTGTTTTCTGCAGTGCAGTTTTAGTCGTGAATTGATTAAAGCACAAAGTTTATTAGCTCAATACTAAGCACCTACAATTCGAGAGATAGGTGATCTCGCCCAATAGCTATATTTTGAGAGGTAGGAAATCTTTCCCAAATCCTAAACCTAAGACACAAAAATAATCTCATGCAAACCTAACCCTAAACCTATTAGAATCTGTTTATACTAAAAAATAATAAATAATAAAACACTCAATTGCCCTTAGGCTAATAAAAGACTAAATTGCCTCTTAGGCCAAGCCAACGCAACAATATGATACACTTGAGATTTCTTTTCATAGTGTGAAGCATAATTACAGCTTTAACTTTACAACCCTTCATCATTTCTTTTGTCGAATTTCAAAATTAATGACTTTTCTTCGTGAATGAAATGGTTTTGTTGCTTTTATATTAAAAAGAGATCATTTTTTGCACAAAAAAAAAGTAGTTAGTGATCTATCGGCTGTGATTTTTTGTATTTATATGTTGCATCGCATCTTAGATGGCAGTAACCCAAAACCCCTATCGGTCAAACATCAATTAATCTAACTGAATTGGACCAGCTAAAAAGGTGACAATATATGTTTGCTTATAGTAGCATGCTTTTAAACACATGAACGTCAGCAAAAAATTAAAAAACAAGCCAATTTTACCCTTAAAAGGCTAAAGCAACTAACTTTAGATTTCCCAAGTTCATTTACATGCTTAAACGCTCTACCATACTTGAACTCCTAAGCTAGAATGGTAAATAAGGATGGATTTTCTCTAAGTACAAATTTCAACAAACAAACATCGTTCATTCCCATACACGAGAAAGATTACTGCATTACTAATTATGATGTGTTTTAACAAAATGCATTTGAATATTAACTATATTATTTTGCAGAAGAATCAGTTCCAAATCAATCCAAATTGCAGTCACAGATCTTTAGGAAAAGACGAAAAAAATTAATGTGAACGCAAGGTATCTCCTAATAGCAGGCTAAAGTGCACAGAAAAAAAAATAAAAACTATGAGCATACAGCATCAAAAAGTTTAAACAGTAGAAAAGAGTAAACTTAACGTGAAAATAGGAACCATACAATGTTAAAAAGCACAAGTTGAGACTATATAGCTGCCTAATACCTGAGAAACTAAGCATCACTAAGTTATTCGCTAAGATAACAACTATCACATTAAAATATGTTAGAAAAAAGTAGTAATATTTTAGGTTTCATTACATAACAGGCTCTAAAATATCGCTAAAAAGATATCTTTAAAAAGTTCCAAAAATTACATGTTGAAATAGCTTGAAGAATTTAAATTATTAAGTTTATCTTCATTGTCATCTGTGCTCACTTCTCCATGAATGATATTACAGCCCTCCCTCCACTCTCCCTCTATCTTATGAATACTCATTATCTTCGCCCAAATATTTACAACTATAGAAGTTGAAGCTTTCTCCCGAAAGTTTTAATGTAAAAGGCATTTATATACATACCACCCAATTCAAATGTATTTGCATATCTAACACCTTAACTTATACTTTTTACATTTCTATCACCCAAACCATTTATATCACCTAAAAAATACAGCTTGTTAGAATAGAAGCAAGGGTAAATCTTATTGATGCAAAGAGGGATATAAGTACCCATTACAGGATCGCTATTATAAATGAAAGAAATAAAAACAGGATATAGTAGAAAAAAAAAAAGGAATAATAAAGAATCCAATCTAATAGCTCAAAATAAACAGGAACTAATAATGGCTAAAACCAATCATAAATAAATATTGTAATACTCTCCCTCAAGTTGAAGCATAGATGTCAGTCGTGTTCAACTTGGATTTGAAATCGCCGAACAATGGTCGAGGAAGATTTTTTGTAAGAATATCTGTCAGCTGGCCACTAGATGACACAAACGGAACACAAATCTCCCCGGACTCGAGCTTTTCCTTAATGAAGTATAGGTTGATCTAAACATGCTTGGTGGGAGCACATTGGACTAGGTTGTGAGTAGTGTCAATTCTTGTCTTGTTATCACAGAACAATTGCAGGGGAGTAGAGACTATCATGCGTAGTTCATGGAGAATGATGCTTAACCAAAGAGCATCATAAATACCCGGGGACATGAACCAAAATTCAGCTTCCGCACTGCTCCAAGCAACTACAGACTACTTGCCTTTCCACGTGATCCGATTTCCCCACACAAATGAGCAGTACTCCTAGGTTGATCTTCGATCATGGACGGACCCAGCCCAATCCGCGTATATGTAAACTATAAGAGATATGAGAAAACCTCGGTCATGAGGAAAGCAAAAGATCTTCAACCTTTGGTAGAAAAAAAAAAAACATTTACCCAATATAACTTTTAATTAGTGGAGAATCTGCTGGATAGCTTGGAGATGATACTCATAGAAATCATGCATGAATTGACTGACTATCCAAACTGCATGGCATATGTCGAGATGTGTATAGGCAAGATAGATTAGTTCCCACACAAGGCGTTGGTAGTGAGTCTTATTTGCATGAACTGCATTGGGAACATCAACAAATTTTTTATTGAATTCATCAGGCAACCACTGGTTTACACAGGAGAAGATTGTTCTCTGTCAAAATGTCAATCACATATTTTAGTTGAGACATGCAAGTACCTTAAGATCACCGAGCAACTTCCATACCTAAAAAGTGTCGGAGAGATCTAAAGTCCTTCATTTCAAAGGAAGCAGTATGAATGCCTTTCGGAGACTTATTTACAGAAACTCCATTTAGAACATCAAGAAGTTTTTCATTGGGATGCATCGGGCAGCCACTGGTTTACACAGAAGAAAATTGTTCTGTCAAAATGTCAATCACATAATTTCGTAGAGACATGCAAATACCTTAAGATCACCAATCAACTTCCATACCTAAAAAGTACCAGAGAGATCTAAAATCCTTCATTTCAAAGGAAGCAGTAAGAATGTCTTTCAAAGACTCCATTGTTGGTAGATCATTATCTGTGAGAACAATATCTTCAACATAGACGGATAAGATAGCTACCTAGTCGTTGGAGGAATGTCGAAAGAAGAGTGTGATAAGATTGAACCTGAGTGAATCCATGACGTGCCACCACCTATGTGAACTTCTCGAACCATGCCCGTGGTGATTGCTTCAATCCATAGAGGAATTTTCGAAGCCTACATACTTTCACTTGGGAGGCAGTGGAGTCAAAGCCTAAAGGAAGGACCATGTATACGTCCTCCGTAAGATCGTCATTCAAAAACGCATTCTTGACATCAAAATGAAATAAGGGTCAATCCAGATTCAGTGCAAGGGATAAAAGGACCAAATGGTGTTTAATTTAGTAACTGGAGCAAATGTCTCCTCGTAGTCAACTCCGTAGATCTGTGAGTAGCCTTTGTTGACCAATTGTGCCTTGTTGCGTTCAAAAGATCCATAGATTTAAACTTGATTCCAAAAATCCATTATCATTTCACAGCTTTCTTGCCCCAAGGAAGATCAATAATGTCACAAGTACGGTTCCGCTGAAGGATACTCATCTCCTCCATGACAGCAGCTTTCCAGGTTGGGTCTGCTAAGGTAGTCTCAATAGTAGATAAAAGCTTATAATTGGTCAGGATTCTACGAAAAGAAACATAGTTTATCACAGGATAGAGAGAGCATCTCTGATTGTGTATCTTACTAAAAGAACTGACTTCCTCATTTGAAGGAACAGTGTTGGGGATGTCGTCCGAAGGGTATTGAAGGTCCAACAAGGGGTTAACAAACTCCAGAGTAGGTGCATCAGAATGAGTGTGTCGAGTGTAGAGACGAAGAGTGGGAAACAGACAGAAGGCTCTTTGGTTGTAGGAGTAGCAGGTAGAACCAACGGAAGAGAGTTCCTCGATGGTAGGTAACATGGGGGGAACATTCACAGGAGCAGGGAAGGAACGACTTCCAAGAACTCTAGCTCCCCCTCACTGAAGAACGAGTTAAGAAAGTAAGGAAAACTTTAAAAAAAAGAGACATTAACACTCACATAGACCTTAATTTTTTAGTAGGGTCAAGGCACTGCTACCACACAGAGTACCCAAGAAAAATACATTTTATGCACTTGGGATCAAATTTACTCCAAGTTGGGGCTAAGTTCTGAACAAAAGCTCTGCACACAAAAATTTTAAGATCTAATGTGGAGAATACTCGATTATTAGGAAACCATGATCCAAGATGGCTAAAGGGGTACAAAAGTTGTGAATTTTTTAGGGAACTTTATTGATGAGATAACTGGTCATAAAAATGGCATCATTCCATAAATGCTTTGGGTCATTAGAGTGAAACATAATAGAGCAAGTAATGTTAATGAGATTTCGGTTTTTTCTCTTAGCTACCTCATTTTGTTGAGTGTTGGTACACGAACTATGATGAATGATACTCTTACTTACCAAAAATTCTCTTAATATAGAGTTGAAATATTTACGATCATTGTTAGTTTGAATGACTTGAATAGAAGTTTTGAATTAGGTCAAAATAAAGGTGTGGAGGTTTTTGAAAGTGACATTAACTTCGGATTTATCTTTTAAAATATAGACCCATATCATCCGAGTGTGATCAACAATCACAATAAGGAACCACTTGGTGTAGCTAGAGGTGCGAGAGGGTCCCCATAAGTCACTGTAAATACAAGAAAGATGTGGGAGGTATGTAAGTATGGGGTGGATAAGGAACACAATTTTTAGTTAACTGACAGGTTTTACATTTGAAGTTAGAATGATTTTTATTAGTAAACATCAACGAATACAATTGTTTTAAATACTGAAAATTAGGATGATCCAAACGATAGTGTAACAAAATAATAGAACATTTAGTGGACCGTGATAAACTGCAACTACTGGGTGGAGTGTCCTTATTCTTTATGTTTTTCTCTTGAAAAAAGTAAAGCCCACCAACCCGCTTAGCAATTTCAATCATCCTCCCCGAATGAAGATCTTGATAGACACAGACATCAAAGAAAAAATGAGCAACGCAATCAATGTCATATGTCAACTTGCTGACAGATAAAAACTTACACTTCAGAAGAGGTACATGTAATGCAGATTATGGAATTAGGCCTATTGTTAAAATAACAAACTCTTTACCAGCAATGGAACTTTGGTACCCGTCAGCAATTTTAACATTATCTTTCCCTGAGCAAGGATAGTATGTCGAAAAGGTTTGAGAGCTTCCAGTCATGGGATATGTGGCACCTGAATCAATGATCCATGGACTAAAAGAGGCACTCACGGGATTGGTACCTTGATGAACTGAGAGGTCGCGGGTCAAAAAAGAGCGGGTTGGATCCAAGCAGCTTGATTAAGTGCTCTATTTGACTTTAAGAGAATTGGAGGATTCTAGATTGTTCTGGGTAGAGAGTGGCTATACTATCTTGGATTTAGAAGCTGAAGTGAGACCCTTGACAGCGGAAGATTTGGCTGACGGTTTGGATGCAGATTTCTAGTAGAGCTTCCAACATTTATCACGAGTATGGTTGGGTTTGTGAAGTAATCACAAATGAAGTGACCGACCTGGGGTTAAATGTTACTATGGTTTAGTTTATAGGTTGTAATTAAGAAGTTTACGTTGTTTTTATGTCCTCTGGTCTGCAGAGGAACGGAGGTTGGAACTAACCCTACGACGGAATCAAGTTCACTAGAGGAGTCTGTTGTGATACCAACTGATCCAAAGAAGATGCTGAGTTGTTGAGACATTGGACGATTCCATAAGCAGGAGGGGATAGATTCAGCCTAGGGAAGAGACTCCGGAAATCCAGGAAAGAGACTCGGTTGGACAGCCATCTTCCGAGGCAGGAAATAGGTTTGACAGCTAAACGGGAAGAATGTCAATAACGACGAACCTAGAGGAAGACCGAGCAGTCGTGCTCTATTTCTGGCAGTTGGACAGTCAGACGTGTCTACTGAAGCAACATCGACCAGCAGAAGGTAAAAATGACGACTGGAAGAAACTCTAGCCGACTGGACTAGACTTGAGAGAGAGAGAGAGGCTACAAGATTCGGCTGGCTGGAGGGAGGGACAACGCCGAGAAGGAGCAACAAGCAGCAAGGAGAGTGACAGTGACTAGGTTAAGACCATGACTCTGATACTATTTTAGAGTAGCTTATTGATGCAAAGAGGGGTATAAATACCCATTACAGGATCTCTATTAGAAATCAAAGAGATAAAACTGGATATAGTAGAAAAAGAAGGGAAAAATAAAGCATCCAAGCTAATAACTCAGAATAAAAAGGAATTAATAATGGCTAAAACTACACAATAATAAATACTCTAATACAGCTATGATAACCTTTAAAAAGTGAAAATCGTCTTTGCATGTATAGATGTAAAAGCTAAAGTTTAGGTGTTAGATATGTAAATACATAAAAATTGAGCAGCATGAAATTCGGTCACTTTATTTTGAGCCTTAATAAATTTGATTCCTCAACAAAACAGTTTGTTGACCTCATTTTTAGTGAGGTCTTAGGCTATTCCTCCTAGACCCTAGGATCTAGCTTTAGGAATTCCTTACCGACCATCCTAGCGGACTAGTCATGGAGCCCACCTCCCATAGAGCTTCGAACCACTTCTAGACCCATTTTTGTAAGACCTCGCATGAGTAGTCCCAAGCACTCGACTCTTTGTTGCAAGGGCTAAGGACTAACATGTAGAGGGCTCGAAATGAGTTCCACAGTGCGGACGGCCTCAGGTAAACCCCAATGCTCGAGCACTCCGCACACCACAATTTGACACCCTTTGATGCGACCGTCGCCGAACTTGTCCGCACGACCCCGGATGACGAAACGGACCACACCGGATGCGTCTGGGACGTCGAATTTAGCTAGGAAGCGTACCCATATTGCTATGGTTCCACGCGCGCGCGAACGACACGAAAATTGATGCGCATTTTTTTTTAAAATTAGCGGGGCACCGGTTTGGGCTCAGCCCGGGTTCAATTAGAGCCCGATATAGGCTGAACACGAGCCAGGGCTATTTCAAATTTCAAATATTTTTAAATTCAAATCAGTCACTTGATTCTCTCTCAATTAAATTTAATTAGGAGTTATTATTTACTTAATAGTAGTTGTCCTGGGATGGAATACATTTATCTTCCCCGCCAAACCCGACGTAACGGATCTCCGTGAATTTGCGGGATAGAAATTCAGCCTAGCTCCTCCTTCTCGGCATTCGACGCTTCCTTCGCTACGCACGTAAAGCCCCGTCTCCCTCTCGGCACCGCGGACAAAAAGCCCACTCGCTTGCCTCCTCCTCGCGCCGAAGAACCCCGCTCGACACCTCCCATCCTCTCGCAGCCGTAGCCATCGCCTTCTCTCTCGCGCGAACCGAAGCCTCGTTCGCCCGAATCCCTCGCTCGACCGAACGGACGTTCGGCTCGCCTCGACGAAACCCTCGCCTCCCCTGCTCCTCTTTGCGACAGTCCCCGCGCACGACACTGAAGCCGCTCTCCCTAGCCTCTGCTCGACGCATCCCTCTGCACCGAACGAAATCACCGCTCGGCTCGTCTCTCTCAGACGCCGAACCGAAATCCGCACAGCTTCCTCGCTCGACCCCGCCTCCCTTTCCCGCGCGACAGAAACCGCACCAAACTCCACCTCCTTCGATTCACTCGCCTCCTACCTCTGCAACAGAACCCCTCTGCTTGCCTTTCTCGCTTGTGCAATAAATCCCGCTCGCCTCCATCCTCTGCGAACCGAGACCCCTATCGATCCCGCTGTCCCTCTGCGATCCGAAACATTCACCTGCGTCGGCCTCCTCTTCTCACGCAGAGGCCCTCGCGCCCCATTCGACGCTCCCCGCTCGACGCCTCGCCGACTCGAAAGCCCTACCCGACTCTCCCTCGCTCGTCACCCTCGCTGGACTCCGCTGCCTCGACACAGAAACTGCGCCGGATCGTCCCCTCTCCTTGCTGCAAACGCCGCTGTTGTGTAGTGTTTTATGGGCTTCCTGCAATTAATGTCGTATTTCTCCAACCTATTTTCTATGGGTTTCTCTCCGCTCTCTTTATTTTTGTAAACATCCTATTACTTTGATGAATTAAGGTGCATGAGTCTAAATTGATTTTTACGCAGATACTTAATTATGAATCATAATTTATTTTGATGATTTCTTCTTAAAACTTCGAGAAATCTGCATGCATGCCGCTCTAATCATATGTTGTCACAAGATGTTACAATTCATGCCAAACTATTCCTAAGCATTTACATGCCTAACACCTAAAATTTGATTTTGCATTTATACCACCCAATATTCCAACTATTTTGGAGTCATTACTGGTATCGATTTTGAGCTATTTAAGTGATGATTTGGGACGATTTTGGGACTAATTTGTGACTTTTTTTTTTATGTGATTTTAGGACTAATTTATGATTGTTTTAAGTATCATTTTGGAGCTGATTTTTGGAACAACTCGGGCACGATTTTGGGCCGATTTGGGATCTTTGTATTCGCTGTTTTAGAAGAGATTTTGGGGCTGATTTCTTGGTTGATTGTCCATTGATTGGAGTTGTTTGAAAGTATTGTTGTGGGCCGCACTCTTAGGCCTGTTTTAGTGTCTTGAGGGCTACACTTTTGGGCACCATTTCATGACTCTTGGGTTTTATTTTTCGATTCTATTCGGTGGTTTTTTATGCTTTCTTTTTGTTTATGATGAATTGGAGAACTCTTGGGTCGATCAAAACACTGTCTTGGAGTAGATTTAAACAATCTTCTTGGGGGCTAGTTACAATTTTGGAAATATTTAAACACTTTCTCGGTCGACTCACATGTTTCCTCTCTTTGGCTTTGTTGGTTTCGGGAGCGGGTCGGCCTCCTCTTTCTTTTGTTTTATTTATTTTTAAACGGTTAAGTCACAAAACGGGGAATTTCCGATTTAATTGGGAAACGCTTAGGGGATATTTGAGGTTTAGTTAGAAAACACTTAAGTGAGTGTAGAACACCTTAAATCACGCCAGACACGAGTCACAGTGTAGGTTCCTTGGATTTTAGGTTCACACCTTAGGCGAAGCCCCTTTACTTAACCCCACAAGACGAGCTTCTAGACATAGGAAGACACCTTGCAGTGAGAGTCACCCACCTAATTCACAAGATGTACTTCCTAGATTTTAGAGAGTACACCTCACCGATTCTCAAGCATGAAGCCTGCAGACTTTTAGGAGCACACCCTGTGCAGAGTCCATCTACCTAACCTTCAAATGCATAAGTGAAACCAGGCACCCGACCCTAATTCACAAGCCGATCAAGACACTGCACTGCAGAATGCACCGAGGCTCGGTTCACCCTTCCTTAATTAAATCAATTATGGAATTCCCGAAACGACTTAACCAATATCGAAACCCAACGCACCGGATTCGAGCTCGAACATTACACTCAAATCCTCCCCGCAATCGGGACATTTGTTTTGCCACATATGCATCATCGGACCTGGAGTGAGTCTGAGGTCTAGTGGCGAGGGCGATGATAATAACGCTTATGTGCTGCTACACGAGGAAACGAGGATACGAGGGATAATTGGAATAAGTATCTCCTACCTCGAGGACCCTCCATAGGGAGAGGAAAGGACCGACGATACTATTCGCCGACTCTTGTTAGATTGTTTCCCAGATGATCTTAGGTCGTTAGTAGTCTCTAACACGATTAGAGTGACTAGCCTATGGACTATTATTTTACAAAATATTTTACAAAATAAAAAAAAAAATAAATCTCTTTTGCGTGTTAAAAAGAACTCTGGATAGAAACTTAAACAACAACTTTTGCATGAAAATTAAAGAATTCTTCTTATAAAATATATAAAGGTCCACAGTTAGTCACTTGGATCAAGCTAGGACTACCCTCCTAGATCGTCGGCTCGGTAACTCTTATCCAAGGCCGGATAAGACATAGCTCCAGCTCGAGCCCCCGCCTTTACCGACGTCTCACACCTAGCTCCGATTTCCATACGCGACTATAAGTTTTGCTTGTGATTTCTACGAGTCGTTTTCTTTCTCTTTTCGTGTCGGTTTTCTCCTTTTACTTAATTTGTCTGTAAGATCATTTAGATTTCCCGCAAACGATACCACGCTCGTAATACAAATCATACAATCCAGAAGCAGATGCCTGCGTACGTTTTTACAGCTTATTTCCCGCAAATTACTTTATCGCAATCTACTTTATCAGACTCCACTTTATCGCACTTTACTTTCCAAAGACTTTTATTTACCAACAATTTACTTTACTCGTACGCAAAACCGAAAAACAACAAAACCCGAAACATCGGAACACACTCGACAAAACCATTCGAACCTTAGACCTAGTGATCGCTTACTCAACAAAGGTTTCGGAGCCGACTCCGCGGCAAAGACAACGAGTGAGTCTGGATCGAGAAGCAAGAGGATCTTCAACAAAGAAACTCTTCCTAGCTTAAATAACAACACATGTGACTTCGAGGTAGCTCGCCCCGCGCGCGTAAACCCTCACTCTCCTCTTTGAGCTTCATGTAACCATGTTGCGCAACAGTAAGTTCTAACTCGCTTTAGTGTTCCGAGGTTGTCGTACGGTACGACGTAAAACCTCCTATCTCTGCGGGCTATTTGCATGATCGGGTATTATGCAAGTGTAAGTCCCAAATAATAAAATTAATAGGATTAAACATTTAATTAACATCGTCTCCAACACGCAGCCACACCATGTGATAGCTGGAAGTCACCTGAGCTCGCTCGCATCCGCGACATCCCCTACCTTTTCTTTCCTTTCGACTCACGAAAATAACCGTTCCAATTCGAGCCACTCTCACTTGTTTTTCCACGTCCTACCGTGAAAGCCTCAAACCTCGAATTCTCGAAGACAGAACCACCTATCATTATCGAGAGTTTTCTCAAGCTGACACCAATCATTTCGGATGTAATTAACTATGAGGTCACTTCATAGTGAACTCGAACCTGCGTAAAATAAACTCTACCTAGTCCTTATACTGTGTAGGGAACTCTGTTCGGTCACACATAAAGGTTCGTAGATCAAACGGATGTCACGAGTCCTTAGTTCGTATGATCGGGTCTACCTGGCGCAAGATACATTACTTTTTCGAGAAGTGTAGATTATTTGTGACATCAGACACAATTATACAAATTACGGGACAAATGAGATTCAGGCAGTCTCATTTTTTTTAAAAATTAAAATACACTACTTTCAAAACTACTTCCCAAAATTATATATCTTTTATATTAAATTAAATCACTAAATTTTAAATTTTTTTAAAGCAAAAAAATGTTGGCCGACACAGTTTGAGCTAAATATCCGTCTAGTTTCGATTTTTTTTCCTTAAAAAGCAAACTAAAGTCTCGCATTAAATGGACTAAATAAGAATAATAAGCTTTCCCATTTTGGTCAATTCTTCCAATAATACACCCATCATGTTTTCTAGAAATTGATAAAAAAAACATAAACATGTAATAGCTTAACAGGAAATGATGAAATTGCCATGCAGCTTTGAAATTCCCAAGGGACTTAAAGTTGAGTCTATCTTCAATCACAAAGAAAGTAACATACCCAAACAGATAATAATAGCATACACTGTCATTATTATAATTAGCCTTATCGAAATATAACAGGGTTATACACTAGCAAAACCAAAATGATAAAACCATACACTATATAAATTTTAAACACAAATATAAAACACTAAAATCCTCATTAGGTGTAGCAAGGCCCTGGGAAGCCATGTAACTGAAAACATGCCCAGCAAACAGTAAGTGCTCATTCACTTTTACCACTACTTTGTGCATAAAAAGTATGGGGACTTCAAATTATCAAGCACAGCTACTCAACCTCATGGTTCGCCAAGTGTGAAGGTCAAACAAACTTTATCCAAACAAAGCATAAGTTGTACTCAATGAAATAAACAACTCCCTTGCCCAATGTCTTTAGCTAAAAGAACTATGTAAATCGAGGATAAACTAATATAATCCAAATGGATTGAACCACTTTAAATCTGATGATAACAAGCCAGTGCCACCTTTTCTAATATCTAAATTAATTTTATAAGAAAACTGAATATAATACTTACGATCATAGTTTTGAAAACACTCAATGGAATTAACAAATAAAAAACTTTGCAAACACAGTAAAAATAAACTACAAAAGCTTTCAGAATCAGTTCCCATACCTTCGGAGCAGCCATGGGATATTCTTCAGGAAGAAACAGCTCAAGTTTAAAAACCCCTCCTAATCAAAAGAAAGAAATCAAGCAAAAATACATAAGATTCTAATGAGAAACAATAAAAAGTTTATACATAGAAATATGACTTTTATGAGAAATCATCATCATTAGTCTTTTGACTCTTTGAACATCTTGAAGTTACCTTAATGAACCAACCTGTCATTTATTCTATTTAGGTTTGCAAGTAGTGTTAACTCCATGTTAGATAAATCCTATCACATAACTTTCCTTTTTCTTTCCTTTCACAAAAGCCAACCAATCAGTTATCCAAAATTTTATGTGCAATGAAATTTTGAAGGTCTACACCCATTGAAAGCACAATTCTTGCATAACGATGAGTATATTAGCAAACTAAATAGTATTTTATTATAATTACTTTGCCTTGAAAAATTTTATTTAGTAGTTTGTGCTCTCAATTTGTTTGAAACATGTCTATAATAATGCCCATAAGAATGAAAAGTGCTCTTTCAATATTTCTGATTCCATGTTCTTGTTGTATGGGTTGGTTCAATTATGATTTACTAGTTTGGTTCTTCTGTGGGCTGATTTAGTCATCAATTCATTGAGTAGCTATTTGAATCAATTATTCTATGCTAATTGATGGTTTTTGTTATGGTGCCCAACAACTCCCAAGTCGATTCTTGAATCTATAAGCAATGTTTGTTGTAAGGTTCCTATAGTCACTTGTGATAGCTTGTAGTATAATTCCTGTAGTAACTTGTGAACTATTTGGTGCAAGCAACTAAGTCCATGTGCGGATCGTCTGAAACATGCCCAGAATTGGACAAGGCCAGTCCAATCCTTCACCTGTCCTAGGATTTCCAACCCCTCAAGTAGGCTGAACTCCCTCTAGAGCAATTATTTACATTATCTGGGATAAAATTAGGGTTACCTTTGCTTCTTGAGTATAAATATGCTATTTAAAACTATGCTATTTAATTCAAAAATTCTATGTTAATTGATTGGTGCACTGTGACTCCTATAGAGGATGATTATTCACTTTGGATTTAAATTTGTGATTATCTGGACAACTCTTTCTAGGATATCAGTATACTTCAGGAGAGAACTGATGCTTGAGCCAGTTACACAACCCTAAATCTACATGAACATTGGTTGAGTTGAACTACAATCAAAACTACTAATCCAGGGGATTTTAATGTTTATAAATAATGAACTTGGATAATGACCAAGAACGTTTTAGATTAATACATTTCATAATCCCATCAATCTTATGTACGTTGTTAGATGTTGGATTCTTCAAGTACAAGCACGACTATGAATTCCTGAGGCGGTGCCATTGTCTTGTACTGTTTGAGGACTAATTTCTTGGTGAAGTATCACTTTAATCTTTTCGTATGTGTCAGTTGTATTTGTTTTACCATTGTTTCCATTTTTATTAAATATGATACGAATTCAATTCTCCTGTTGCAGTGTGAACACCATTTGAGGTAAATTTCAATGGTATTGAACTATAATTTACTTTGGATTAATCAGTAATAAAACTACTGCTTAGTATGGTATTCTTGTATTGTCCAGTTTCAATCAAAAGAGGACAGATCTCTATTTGATTGATGGCCTTTAAATTTGTGAATTCATAAAAACGTGTGGTTTCATACGTGATATGAAGTTGCATCATGGTGGACCTGAAGGTTTCAACAATAAATCTGCTACCTCTGCATTAAAATGTCAGGTTACATCATTATGTCAACTAGACGTGAGACGTATTGATTGGGTCACTAAAATATAAAAGATTCATTTAAATTAAATATTATAAGCTCTGCTTATTGAAACTATAACGCGATTATTTAAACATTTAAAATATATATTCCTCCATTTTACGGAAGGTTTAATCTATAAAAATTCTTAACTTAAATCAATAATTTAGAGAATTTCATTTAAAGATATAAGATGACTGATTTCCAAAGACTTGAATGTGCAAAATCAAAAATAGAGGGGCATACTCATTCATTTGGAGAAGTATTGCAGTCAAATCTACATTAGCTAAGATGAAATATAAATTTGAGAAAAAATTTCATTTAGTGATTAAAAAGATCAACTGCATGATCAATTTAAAAGGTGTACACAGGATGCTTATGCTAAGTTTGAATATTATGCAGAATTTATCAAGTCTTGTAGGTATACACTATTTTCGACAACATTATATTTTTCGTTAAGAGTACTAGGAATGAAATTATAGATGATATAGAATTAAGTTATAATTCATCAAAAATATTGCATTTTATTTTAAACAGATTTTCAAATTTTAAGAAATATTACATTCACTTTAATAGAACCACATAAATGTATTTTTTTTTTTTAAAGGAGACTTGGGCTCCCTACGCGTTTCACAAAAAAGAAAGGTACAAAACTGGGAAAGAGGTCCTATCTAAACACAGTTGGATTAATTATGGGACTACAATGTAATTAATAAATGTGTTGGGTCATTATTTAATAAGTCAAAATTATTGTGGTCTAATTAATAGTAAAGTTTATGACTTTAGGCACATTTGTCGTGAAATTATAAGTGTGGATACTATAAGTGCAAATTCGATTTGATGAGGAGCGAATTGGAATTTATCGATTTTCGTAACTACGCCATTGGTTATATTAAATAGAAGGGTAATGGTCTACGATCCGCATGAAGTTTAAAAATTCTCTTGTTCCCATCGACGAGAGACACTTAGAAAAACTCGTGAAAATCTATAGATTGGAAGATCATTCTTTGCAATCGATCAAATGGATTCGAACGCTTCCGCCTTAAGATCATAGATAGATTTAAGTTTTGTTGTTTTTACCAACAAGAATGTGAACGGAAATTAAAGTTTTACGGATTAAAGTTTCTAACAATTAGTATCGAGCGCTTCCGTTCGTATTGCTTCGTTAAAATTCATCCTCCTTCGTAATTTTATCCCTTTCGTTCGCCTTTACCCGCGAAGGATTCGCCCGCAAAAATTTGCGGCGACGGGATTACGGAGAAAGAAATGCCGCAGCAGGACTGCGAGACGCCGGTGGGTGCGGTGGCGCGCCCTCCGACGGGGGCAAAATCCGGCGAAATTGAAACACGCGGCGAAAGGGAGGACACCGGAAAAGGCGCCAGAGGGAGGCACCGCCGGGCGGGGCGCCGGAAACGGCGCCGGAGGGAGGCACCGCCGGGCGGGGCGCCGGAAACGGCGGCGGAGGGAGGCACCGCCGGGGCGGGGCGCCGGGCGGCGGCGCGGGCGGCGCCGGGCGGCGCCGGCGGCGGGCGGCGGAGCCCGCGAACTCGCGAGCGCGTTTTCTCGAACGGTTCGCGAGCCGGGTTCGCGGACCGGTCCGTGGACCCGGTTCGCGGAAAAAAAAAATTCGGAAAAATTAAAATAAAATTAGTTTTAAATTGATTTTCCCGATTTTATTTTATTTTGTTTAATTTAAATTTTAATTTACTCATTAATTAATTAATTAATTAACTCATTTTAATTTGGAAAATAAAATGAGTCATTTAATTTAATGAGTAGATTAAATAAATAAGTTAATTAAGTTACTCATTTTAAAATGAGTAAATTAAATTAATTAAATTATGGATCAATTTTTGTAAATTATGGACTTTAAGTTTTTAAAATTTAGTCCATTGTTTATAAAATTAAGATTTTGTAAAATTAAATTAATGTTTGAATTAAATTAGAATAAATGGTACTTTAAAATTGTTCATCATTTTTTAATGAAACTTATTGAAGCGTGATGTTGCTTAAAGTGAACTTCCATGTGTAGATAGTTAGCGACGAATGATGGATGTTGTGTGTATGTAGGTTCATGCGAGTATTAATTGACTAAAGAAAAATTAATACTTGCCGAAATGCATACTAGCTGTGATGATAAACGTGTAACAATTATAAGGAATAATATATGAGTAATAAATCGATCCAAAGATAGATTTATTACTTGATATATGTTATTGTTAATGTTTGATCATTACTAACAAGATTAGTGCTTAGATTAGCATGTTACTTGTCCAAAGACTGATATTAATGTTGCGATTAGGTATCTTGAGATGGGATTTACCATTAATCGAATTTAAACATTTTATTAATTAAATCTTTTGTTCATTTTTCGATTGTTAATGTATCTCGCTATCTCGGTTTAATCCTTAGGGGTGATAGTTTTAAGGATTGGAAAGAGAACATTCTCGTGTTCTTGGTGCGTGGATCTAGATCCAGCGTTAAGAATAGATAAGCCCGCTCCTCTTACGGATGCGAGTTCCTCCGAGGATAGGAGGATCTTTGAGAAGTGGGACCGTTCTAATCGTTTGAGTCTAATGATCATAAAGCGCGGCATACGCGAGGCGCTTTAGAGGTGCGGTGTCTAGAGTGAGATCAGCGATGTTGCAATTTTCGCTGTGAAATTGAGAAACGCTTTGCAGAAAGAGCGATAAACGTAAGCCGGTATTCTTTTAAAGAACCGATTTCAATGAAGTTCGGAGCGAGGGAAAAATAAGGGAGTACATCATGGAGAGTCTAATATTGCTTCAAAATTAAAGAAACTAAATCTCGAGTTGACGGATGACTTACTCGTGCATTTAGTTCTTATTTCTCTTCATCGCAGTTTGGCTGATTTACATGTCGGCTATAATATGCGAAAGGAGAAATGGACTCTTGATGAGCTTATTTCTCATTGTGTGCGAGAGGAAGAAAGGTTAAGCGAGAAAGACCGATAGTGCTTCATCCGGTAAACATCTCTAAGGAAAGGGGCTCTAAAAGAAAGAATGAGATTCTTAAGAGCGAGGGTCCTTCTCAAAAGAAACAAAATAAAACTCAAAATTCGAGAAAATATCAGTTGTTTAACTTTGCAACAAAGAAGGACATCGAAGAAGGAATGTCTTAAATATCATGTTTGGCGTGTAAAGAAAGGTACATTCTAACTTTGGTACGTTCGAGGTAAATTTGAGCCGATGTCTAGAAACACTTGGTGGTTAGACTGCGGTGTTACTACTTAACATAAGTGTTTCGATGCGGGGTTGTACGAGACTACCGAAAACGAAATGATGTTGAAAGATGCATTTATGTGGGAGATGGAAAATCGGTAGAAGTGGAAGCAATTTGGAATTTTAGATTGTTATTATGTACCAATTACTATTTGGATTTGATAGATACTTTTGTTGTACCGTCATTTAGACAGAATTTGGTTTTTGTTTGTTGTACGAACAAATTAGGTTATTGTTGTTCGTTTTAAGCAGTTGTTTCGGTTTATCTATTAATTCCGATATTGTTGTAATCTGGTTCTCTTGTGGTATATAACAATCTTTATTTGCTTGATATCATTCAGCTTCTTATAATGAAACTGCGAATGTGGAATCACGAGGTAGTAAGCGAAAAATTAATAATGAAAATTCGGGAGCATTATGACACAAGTGTTTAGGTCACATCTACAGAAATAGAGTTGAAAGAGCTTGTGTCGGATGGAATTCAAATTTCATTGATTTTACGGACTTTGATGTACGTATTGAATGCATTAAGGGAAAACGGACAAAAGGAAGAATTAGGTACATATAAATTACTGAAGTCTTAGAATTGATACATACGGATGTTTGTGGACCATTTTCTACTAAATCTTGGAATTGTCAACAATATTTTGTATCATTCATAGATGATTATTCAAGATATGCATACTTATTTCTTATTAATGAGAAGTCCCAAGTATTGGACGTGTTCGAATCTTATAAAGTTGAAGTTGAAAACCAACTAAGCAAAAGAATAAAGAAAGTCGAAATCTGATCGTGGTGGTGAATCTTACGGTAGATATGACGGTTCGAGTGAACAACGTCTAGGACCATTTGTTAAATTCACTGAGGAGTGTGGAACTCGTCTCATGATACACTATGTCGAGTTCACCTAGCATGAATGGTGTAGTTGAAAGACAAAATCGCACTCTTAAAGACATGGTAAGAAGTATGATCGGTCATTCTACGCTACCGAGTTCACTACGGAAGAAGCACTCGAAGACGACGACATACATTCTAAATAAAGTACCAACTAAAGCAGTCACAATTATACCTTATGAAGCTTTGAACAGATGCGAACACCTGCGTTTAAAGCATTTTCATGTTTGGGGTTACCGAGTGACAAGTGCGCTTATAAGCCACTTCGAGAAAAAGTTAGACCCTAAAACGATGAGCAACTACTTTGTTGGTTATTTGGAGCGATCTAGGGTTTCGAGTTTTATGATCCCAAATTAAAGATAATTTTGAGACGGAAGCTGCAGGTGTTCTTTGAGGATATTGAATTTGGGGGAGAAATCGAGGTTAGAGACTTTGTCTTTGAGGAGGAATCGGACCATACTACTTCTTGTTGAAGAGGAATTGGTTCTTATTCCTGTAATTGCTTTTGATAATGGTCGGGATCTTACTCCCGACATTGATCAGATCGTAAATCAAGAACCCATCGAGGAACAAATTCAACAACCTCGAGAACAAGTTCGAAGCGAAGTCTTTTGCAACGATCCACTAGAGGAAAGAAGAAATGCTTATTTCATATGATTATATTGTATTTCTTCGAGAACATGAGGAAAATATTAGTATGATGGAAGATAATCCTATCAACTTTCATCGAGCTATGCAAAGTTCAATTCGAAAAATGATCAAAGCGATGAATGAGGAGTATAAATCTATGCGAAGACAATAAAGTTTGGGAACTTGTTCCATTGCTAGAAGGAAAGAAACTCATTGGTTGTAAATGGATTTTTAAAACTAAAAGGGATTCAAAGCGATGTGGAAAGACATAAAGCTCGTCTTAGTAAGCTAAAGGCTTTACTTGCAAAGGAAGGGATTAACTATAAAGAGACACTTTTCCAGGTTTAACAAAGGACTCTTTTAGAGTAATCATAGCACTTGTTGCTCATTATGATATGAAGGCTACACTAAATGGATGTCGAAGACCGTATTTCTCAATGGAGACATTGATGAAACGATCTATATGGTGCAACCGGAAAACTTTGTAATAGGAGACCCAAAGAATATGGTTCTGCAACTGACGAAATCCATTTATGGGCTCAAAGCAAGCTTCCGACAATGGTATCACAAATTTCATCGAGTGATTCATCGTTTGGTTTTGAAATGAATGCGACTTGATGATTGTGTGTATCGTAAATTCAGTGGGATAAAGCGTATTTTTCGATTTTGTATGTGGATGACATACTTGTTCAGCCAAAAATGATATAGACGTATTGCGTAGAACCAAAAGATTCTCATCAAATAATTTTGAGATGAAAGATCTTGGTGATGCCTCATTTGTTTTAGAATTCAAATTCACTCGAGATCGATTCTAGTGTATTAACTGGATTATCACAAAGATGCTATATTGATAAAAGTCTTAAAAGATATGGCATGCAAAATTGTGAGACCAATTGACACCCTGTCGCTAAAGAAGACAAGTTCGATCTCAATCGGTGCTCAAAGAAACCTCGAGATTCAGAAATGCAAAAGATTCCACATGCTTCGACGAATAGGAGTCTTATGTATGCTCGAGTTTGTACGCGTACGCGATATTGCGTACGTTGTTGGAGTTTTAGGCGGATACTTAAGTAACCAGGAATGGATCATTGGAAAGACGACTAAAAGGTTATGAGAGATATGCTTGAGAACAAAAGATTAATACGCTTCATATAGGAGATCGGATAATTTGAAGATCACTTCGGTATTCCGACTCGATTTTCTTGGATGTCGAAACGTAATGAAAGATCCTTGTCAAGCTACATATTTTGTTAAGTGGTGGAGCTATATCACTGGAGAAGTGCATAAACAAACACTAATAAGCATTCATCGCTATAAGCGAGAGTATATAGCATGTTATGAGGCATCCAACCAATGGCGTATACTGCTGAGAAATTTTGTCACTGAAATACTGCGCATTATGAAAGGGATTGAAAGACAGCTAAAGTTATTTTGTAATGATAAATCACATGATATTGTATTCCAATAACAACAGTGAGTTAAATCCAAGTCAAAGCATATTGACATCAAATTTCTTGTTGTGAAGGAAAGAATACGAGTGGCTAGATTTGCGATAGAGCGTATTGGAACAAACTCCATGATTGCGGACCCCTTACAAAGGGTCGATACCCAGGTCTTTCATGAGGCATCACTACTCATATGGGTGTTATAGAGCTTGGAAAATTTAGATTCGGTGGGAGTTTGTTAGTTTATGTTTTAGTTATATGTTTTATTTTATGTACAAACATATTTGGATATTTTCTTATCGGAAATATGGTATTTTATTCGATTCAGACACTACTGTATAATTAAAGTTTGATCTCAGCTTAAGTAAAAGGACAGGTTGAAAATTGACATGAACTCGGCCACCTCATATGTAATTTTTAAATTCCACACATTCAATGATTGATTCATGTCGTTTAATTATATTAATATATGTGACCGATTGATGGGTTTAGTTGTGACAAATACTGACGAAGACTAGCTTTGATCACCGTATTGATATGATTTATGGACGAGATTAGTAATGTGTCTTTATAATAATAATGACAACAATTTTAGTACGTCTAAGGTTGACATATTTATTTTTACATATGTAGTCGAGTGGGAGATTGTTGGATTAATTATGGGGCTACGATGTAATTAATAAATGTGTTGGGTCGTTATTTAATAAGTCGAAATTATTGTGGTTCAATTAATAGTAAAGTTTATGACTTTAGGCACATTTGTCATGAAATTATAAGTGTGGATACGTAAGTGCAAATTCGATTTGATGAGGGGCGAGTGGAATTTAGCGATTCTTGTAGCCACTATCGGTTATATTAAATAGAAGGATAATGGTCCCCGATCTCGCATTTGCTAAAAAATTCTCTCGTTCACCATCGACGAGAAGTAAGAAAAACTCGGAAAATCCGCAGATTGGAAGATCATTCGTTCGCGATCGATCAAATGGATTCGAGTACGCTTCAGCCTTAAGATCATAGATAGATTTAAGTTTTGTTGTTTTTCTCCAACAAGAATGTGAACGGAAATTAAAGTTTTACGGATTAAAGTTTCTAACAAACACCACACCCACATAAATGTCATTAATATACCTAAATAATAGTATATATCATAAGCTTTAAAGTCTATTATAAGCATCAAGGACAAGAATAATGCAAGGTTCAATCTATATTAACGTAAGCACTATTTTTCATAAATATTCTCCTAGGGAATTAATAGATGCTGAAGATGATCTATAGTTACAACATGAATATATCTCTGATATTGTTGAATCAGAATAGGCACATTTATTTGAGTTTTGAAACTAAAATTAAGCATGGACCAAAGCTTCTAATATAAATTGAGTATATACTAGACATTCAACTGAATCAATCATATCTACTACAGTTAACAAATGGAATCCCTATACTACGCTATCAAACTGATACTGATTTTATTTTTAATTCTTGGTTTCTTGATTTGCGAACTTTGTTAAAAAAAATATTATGAGGACAATTAAATAGTGTTAATATTTTAAGAAATTTGTTAAAGATTATTACCATAAATGAAATTTGGAATTTTAAAGTCCACACATCCAGCAAAATCTAAAGTGCACAATTCATCAAAATTTACTTGTAGGCCAATTTGGTCAAGCTTTCTTTAAGATCATGCAATTTATTTGTTCTCAACTTTCTTTCTCACTCATCTTCTAGAAATTAGTTATAGGTTTTTATTGTTAAAAAACAACGCGTATGATAACAACTTAAATTTTCATTACTTGTATCACACTATATTCATCATTTCAACGATTTAACTGATTTACATGGAAATTTTTTCAGGAAATTTACTATTATTATAGCAATAACATGTCAATTGTTGATGTGAAAAAAGGATGTGGAATTTAATCAAATGATAATGCATTAATTTTTTTGAATCCTATAATGATTCTTACAGGAGTTCTTAAGAAAATTAATGCAAGAAACGCGAGACTGTTTAAATCATGCCATGCATTGGGATAAACACATAAAAATTGGAAGCTCTTAGAAAATTCGGACAGCTGTCCACTTTCAATATGTCTTTCATGAACCTGCAACCAATGCTTTGGATTACTATTTCTTTCTACCTCCTACTTATGAATTCACATCTAAGATAACGTTATAGTGTTCTACATAGCTAACTCTAAATGCTATATTAGATAATGAACATGAAACAAATGAGTTAGATTATTATCTCTTTCTAGCTTATATTTATGAATTTACATCTAAACGAAAGTCAGACGTATTTCAGTTTGGGCATTATATTGGATAATGAAATTATGTCTGCTATAACTGGTGGATTTGCTCATTTTGTGAATGTCCTTGGGGCATAGTTTTGTACACCCTTTTGTAACTTTTTGCTTTTAATTTAATGAAATATGCACACCATTCAAATAAAAGTGGTGGATTTTAAAAATGTTTTGTAAACATCGGCATGTATAATGATCATGGATTACATTGCAAGAAGCGCAGCATTTATATATTGATCTTCAAGAGAATGTCAAACGCAAAATTTGACATAGCAAACTTGTTATAGTAGAAAATTTTGATAGAAATATAAATGGCTAGATTCATTGAAAGCAAAATTATGCATTATGATTAGTTAAGTAGCAAGATAAATGCAGTATGCACCTTAGTTCTTCTACTCTTCAACTTGCAATTTTGTAACTTGTGTTTCTAATATGATTAGTGATGTAACAAGACAAATGCAGTATGCACCTTAGTTCTTCTAATTTAGTAACTACCATGATAGTATGAGAACCAGATGTATTCTCTAAATGGTTAAGATTCTATAATTTGGTAGTTGTGTGGGTTCGTTTAGTCATTGGTTCATTGATTTGCTTATGTGTATTGGTTCAATCATTGATTCATTAAGTTGGTATTCAATCCAATGGTTCCATCCCAAGTGTTAGTTTATGCGGTGTTACATGAAGACATCTTGTTGTATGGCTTTTGTAGTGGCTAGAGGATTGTGGTTATTATAGTAATATGATTTTTAGTTTTGGATTAACATTATGCTTATTATCGTAACTATTTTTGTGGATACCATTGTGCTCCTATAGAGGATTGATACTCGTATTGATCACAAGCAACTTTATTCACATGAACCCTGGTTGATCTGAACTACAATCACAACTACCAACCCTAAGGAATGTGTATTTATAAATTAAAATTTTAAGGCATAAGAAATAACTTTTCAGCTTAATAAATTTAAAATTCCTTTCAATTTTGTTTATGCTTGCTGGATGTTGAATTCTTCGAGTGCATTACATGTGTGACTAACAATTTCTTGACGAAGTCATCTCCTTCCAACTTGAGACCTGATTTTAACTACTTTTGATGAATTCTTACTTTATCCTTTTCGTATATGCTATTTGTGATTGGTTTTACAAGCACTATATCTGATACAAACTGAATTATGTCATTAAAATGTAAGTTTATTTTGAGTTTCTTTTTAATGATCATGATTTTATTGATGAATTTCTTTGATTTAATCAATCAAGAAATTATTTTTTGGGAATTGATTTTAGTATTTTCTGGTTTACAACAAATGAGAATGAGATTTTGTTTATTGGTGGTCTTGGATTTGATAATTCCGAATTTGAATTGTGTTTTTATATATCTGTATCATTTAGTTGTATTAGAAATTCTAAGCTTGAAGAGGACTTATATGGTGAAGTATCAAAAATAGGAACGCATTAGCAAAGTTAGCAAATATAAGGTCATAAGAATATGGTGCTTAAAAAAATTAAATGATTTTAAGGTGTGAGAAATTCACACAATGTGTGATGGAACAAGTGCCAGCATGCTTGTGTAAAATTGCTAAAAAAAGAAAGACTACTCCACTTCAACCAGTAAACTTCCATAGTTTGTTTCACATGGATCATGCAACGACATTTATTTACCAATACCACGATCCATTACATAGAACAATCATTGATAAGACTTATGTTGAAATTCAGAATAACGTGGAATACCAAAATCCTAATTTCATTAATATGAAAAAGGGTATAAATGACCCATACATGAATGATAGAATAGAAAAGATAATAAAAGTAAAATGATGTAAAAGGAAAGAAATATCACTTAATATCTCTAATAATTAATTTAGGAGATATGTGAAATAGCATAAAATAGAAAAACACGTAATTCCTAATCCAAGGAAATAAATATAAAATAGGAAATAAAATATCTGCTTATTCATATGAAATAATTTATTTCTTATAACTTCCTGTACAGTAATAGATTATTTCTTAGTATAATTCCTAACACTCCCCCTCAAGTTTAGAATGTATGTTAATAATTCATAACTTGCTGAGTATTATCGAGAATTGAGAAGAGTTTAGTGGTTTTGTGAAAACGTCCGCTGGCTGCTCTTTTGTGGAGTATAAAGGTAGTAGAGTCTTGTCTTTTTAGTTCCCGTACTTCAGTTGTCATTGACTGCAGTTTTTGCAGTGGTTGAAGGTAGGCGGAAGGCTCCTACAGATAATGTTGTATGGGAGTTTGCAAAGAAGCAGACAGTTATGGTTGTCTTTGACTGCAGTTCATACAGTGTCTGTAGATAGGCGGAAGACTTCTACAAGTGATGTTGCAGGGGAGTTTGCAATGAAGTAGACAACTGTGGTTGTCTTTGACTACAGTTCATGCAGTATCTGTAGGTAGACTGAAGACTCCTACAAATGATGTTGCAGGGGAGTTTGTTCGGATTATCAAATTTGCTAGATGCAGGCTTGGCTGAATTTTGAGTTTTGTCTGTCATGTGTTTCGACTTAGAGGATAGATGGGGGTTTTGGCATGGAAAAAATCATCGGCGAGCGGCGGCTTCGAGATTTTACGAGAGAAGAAGAAGAGATATAAGGCTCAGAATCGTATTTGCTTTCATCGTGAGGGGCTTAGATGAGCGAATCAAGACAGAGAAATAGTTCTTTCCTTCCCGTAAGAAGGTCGGTGGGAACGGAACCTTGACGGTCCTCCAACGACTACCGGTGTTTAGGTCAAAAATTTTGTTCTAATACCATGTTCAGATTCAGAATAATGTGAAATACAAAAACCCTAATTTCATTTATATGAAAAGAGTATAAATAACCCATACATGAATGATATAATAGAAAAAATAATAACAGTAAAATGATGTGAAAGGAAAGATACATCACTTAATATCTCCAATAATTAATTCATATTAATTATTAGAAGATATATGAAATAGCATAAAATAAGATAACAAAATTCTTAATCCAATAAAATAAATATAAAATAGGAAAGAAAATATCTCTTTAATCTAAGGAAATAATTTATTCCTTATAACTTCCCGCAGAAATAAATTATTTCCTAGTATAATTCCTAACAACTTACGTGTCATAAATAAAGCTTGACAGAAAACCATACATATTTCAGCAATAAATAGAACAAAAAGTTAAAAAAATGATGTATAACTACTAATATCTAGGTGAAAAATGTCTATAAGGAATGTTAAATCAATAGTCCAACAAATGTTGTGAGCGACTATAGTATAATAGTCAGCAGCCCTGATGTTATGCAATCAACTTAAAGTTAAGAAAATTTCATCATTCAGCTTCAACTCTAAATACTCAATTATGTCCCGTAATTAAATTTAAACCATTTTATTTAGGATCCACATACAACGGAAAGTTAAAACATGGATAATTCTAGTTGACATAATGACTCGTCATATAATTATCATGGAATTGAGAAGGGCTTCTTATGCATCCTTGAGCACCAACCTTTATTGGTAATGGCAGTAAAGCATTTGATTGTGTATAAACAGGCATGGTTGACGAGAGGAATAAAAGATCCAGTTGAATGGGGGAAAGTAATTTCACTGCCTCAAATACCAATCAAATTGTAATTTGAACATGCTAATTGCCTATATTTCAAGAGCAATCCATTACGGAGAAGTTAAATCCCGTTTAACTCATGCAATATAAAGAGTGGTAGACCATTTCACCAATCTAAAAGTTTAGAAAAATATCTAGCTAACATAAGGAATTGCAACAGGGGAGAAAAATATGGAAATTGAAAACCAGCAACCCAGACAGACCATTGTATTATTAAAAGAACGATAACCTTTGAAAATAAATAAAGAAAAAAAAAAGCTGATTCTAGCTAACAAGTGATACTTTGGGCAACAATAACAAAGTATAAACACAAACATATGCCGTTACATAGCAAACAATTCAGCTCAGACGTTCAATCACCTTCAAACGGAGACTGCGATGGCCCAAGAATCATAACATTGAAGTAGCGCATATTATCTTCCGAAGGTGACGCGCTAATCCCTGGAGCTGCGAGAAAACAGAAAACCAACAAAAAATTAAAAAAGGAAAAAACCACCATAGAGATCCAACTCCGCCGAATGACACGAACAAATTAATTTTAAAAAAAAACGAACTCAAACCCTATAAACAGCAGCTTCCAGCGCAGCTAATCAATTATAAAAGTCCCCAGAGCAGGAAAAGAATTTACCTGGTTCACTGAGAAGGCGCTGCGTTTCCTGCAGAATCGCAATATCAGAAACCGGAAAACTTCAGTGATGTGTAGATTAAAGTTATAAAAAATAAAAGCTCGATGGCAAGGTAGATGCAGCTATATTTCTGGCCGGCGAACAATTCTCAAACTGTCTTGCAAGATCGGAAGAGTTATCTAACCTTAATGATTCTTCTGGGCAAATTGCTATTCGCCATCCCCACTGCTTTTCTCCTGTAGCAGCAGAAAGTGAAGCCGTGAAGGTAAAGGCAAATATGCAAGGGATCCGAAATAGAGCTGCGACGACTCTAACGCAGATGCGGCCTTTAACCCCCCTCAGGATGTTAAAAAATAAAACGGAGGTGCATTTACATAAATACCAATCAACAACTATTTATTTACATAAATACACCTAATTTTTACTTTTAATAACTTAAACCATCCTAAACTTTCATATTATATAAAAAACCATTATTTTAACATTTAAAAATAAAATACTAAAAGAATTTTTCCAAATATATGTATTCTCGCGGCCTCGCCCTTTACCAATTCTGAATTATGGGAAATGTAATTATTAATTCAATAAATTCATTCATTACGAAAATTTAAATTTATTATTTAATAATTATTTATTTAAATTTAAAAGTATTTACATACATGTGCATTTATAGATCTCACGTCTAAACTTTCATATTTATACATATCAAATCTTTAATTCACGTCAAAAATAGCCTTAGTGAAATACCACCAAAATGTTATATATATAAATATGGAAGTTATGTGTTAGATGTGTAAATATATAAGGATTATAGGTAGTGTAGTGTACAACGGTCTTTTGGTTGGCATTCTCGGTGTAAGAGAAAATTTTTTATATCAGGACTCTGCACGTAGAGCTACGTGCGGAGTCCAGTAACATTACGCCACGTGGCGCGTGTCGGAAAAAAAAAAGAATAACACAGGAAATATTCTCCTCGTGTTATGCATGTATTATTCATGTGTTATTGTGTGTTATTCATATATTATTCATGTGTTATTGTGTTATTATAATACTGAAAATATTCTAAGAGCAGAATAACGCATGAATAACACACAATAACACATGAATAACACAGAGGGAATATTTTTTGTGTTACTCTGGCGGAATGCTATTTTTTTGTCATGCGCGCCACGTGACGTGATTTTACAAGCCTCCGCACGTAGCTCTACGTGTGAAGTCCTGATATAAAAATTTTTCCGGTGTAAGACCCCTCAGGTCGGGTTTTTGAATCCCCTCTGGCATGGTTGATCTTAAGGAGGTGATACTCGAATTGTTTGGCATATTAGACGTGGTTGGAGGCTCATATAATAACATCTGATCATTCCTTATCAATATATATAAGGATTTTAGGTAATAATTATGTATGTTTATTAATTTAAAAGGAAATATATTTTTTGATATAATTTAAATAATGAAAATTACGTGTAAATCATAAAATTATGTATTTACATTTCTAATATCCAAGGTTTTATGTTTATTTACATATCATTTTAGTGTATAAATATATTTGAAGCCTCTGAGCAGAAAGTCCTGTCTTTTATTTCAAATAAGTACTATTAATAACATTTTTAATATGATTTTAAAATTTTAGTGTTTCGTGAATAAATGTAAAATTTAAATATTAAATTCATGATACATATGATATATATGTAAATATTTTTTAAAATTAATCAACATTTATAATAAAATTCATGCTTGGCGACTAATTTTTTTCTTTCCAACTTTAGGTGCGCCGATCAGGAAAATAATGTTTTAATTTAGGAGCATTTACATACAAACCTATTCATATGTATTTACATAGGAAACACCTAAACTCAATGTTTTACATTTTACCCCCAAATCTTTCATATCACATAAGCAATATCATCATTTCAACCTTTAAAAGTGAAATACACCTTTTCATGCAATCAAGTATGTAAAATTTGTTTAGGTGTTAGATATGTTACATATGTAAATTGATAAACCATCAACAAATCTCTAACATACAACACGAATCTCGAGATATGACACGGATTTCAAGACAATCTTTTATGCCAGAGAAATACAAACTTTGATAAAAAAATGATCATGAGCCCCGATTCAGCAAATTTACAGTCAAACTGGCGGCTCAACAAGACAGACCCAGTGGTAATAAAATGGGTCCAATATTAACCACATCGAGGACCAATCAAGCCATTAAACTGCTTTAGGAAGTTTTGTTGACACTTTTCAAGATGAAACGGATGTCGAATTTGGTGAGTCTATAGACGAATCAAACATCTCAACAAGTCCAATCTAACGAGTCTAATATCGCTCAATTCTGACATCATTAAGATACCGCCACTTTTCGGTCAGCGTCGGATGCTATCGGACACCGCTCATTTCTTGCAACAAGTTCATCCGCACATCGTCGTTGTAATTTAAATGACTTTGTAATCATTTCTCACATGTGAGACAATGAGTCACTATGATCATTAACTTATAGTATATTTTTTACAGCTAGACCAAGCCCTATGATTTTTTTCCCTTTACGGGTTTTCCATGTAAAAACTTCTAGGTCTCAACTGGTTTTTTTCTCTTATGAGTGTGAGTCGAATCTTCTGACAATGCTAAAACGATAATTCATTGCTCGACGACCGGTAATCTTCTAACACGCATCAACTTGGCGTCATACGAGGGAAAATAGCATTATCATCACCAAGCACTAGCGAGACTTGCTACGTGGCCACTAGGTATAACACTTACAACAACGGAGCATCTCAATCCAACAACCATCATTTCAATAGGCAGTCACGGAGCCAAGGGAGTTAGGCCTCTACATCGTCCCACTCAGTAAGGCGTTACTCCAGTAGTGAAGGTCTCTTATGTCCTTCTTGGAAAGATAGAGTATGCATAATAGAGGATTCCAGCACGAGACCCTCCAGCTCCTAGGACTGTCGATGTCTGCGCACCCGGATGGAGCTTACTTATCACATTGTCAGCATCCAATGGAAAAATACCCCACTCACTGGTTTCTCTCCTAGTCATGAAACCATTCCCATGCCAAGACAGGGTGCTGATCTCCTCAATATTATAAGTTTCACTCATTCGTCTCATGCAGCTCACCTTTCACTGCCCCGCTTAACTGTCATTTATGCTTATATCATCCTTAATGAGCTCTGATGACTGGTTCAAGAAGAGTTCCCCTTGGATAAAAGAGATTGCTTCCTTGCTCACCAAAACTTCTAAAAATCCTCTCATTTAACTGGCGAGAATCCTCCGACAATCTATTACAACAGTCATTAAACTCTTGAATATTGATTCCTATGAAGGGGTAACTGACTCATATAAGCGTGTCGACCACTATCAAACTATCATGTGCATTCCCTATAACACTTAGGGGACAAACTCGCACATGGTTTTAATCCCTCTCTTAGGCACCATAAGCACCTTCAATGAACTTATCAAATCATTCATAGAGCAATTCATAGCAAATAGAAGAATCATCAAAGATTTATCCCACTTATCGAGAGTTCACAAGAATAAGAAGGAATCCCTCAAGGAATACTTCTAAAGGTTCTCCACTAAAACTTGTCAGGCTTCGGGAGTGGATTCGAATTTACTGAGAATAGTCTTTCTTATAGGGCTCTTCTCAGGACCTTTATATTCATCGCTAATGCAGGAGATGATTCACTCTTACGCCGATCTTGTCCATCATCTAAAAGTTCAAATATCTACAGGTGAGGTCATATGCGCACACAAGAAACAATTTGAGCGATTGAGGGACAAGCACAAGAATAATGTCGGAGATACTGATTAAATTTCATAACAAAAAAGCTATGACCCCATGGAAATCACGAGCCTTGATCAAAAAAAGGATAAACACCCTTCAACGTGTCACGTGTCGACATCTTAATGCCATAGAGGATGAAGAAGCAGTCACGTGGCCAAAACCGTTAAAAATCTAAATGGTAGAGACTAGCCTCAATATTGTCATTTTCATCATGTGAAAGGGCATTCAACGGAGAGATGTTTTCAATTAAATGAAGAAATTGAACTTTTGTTACTCAAAGTCCATCTAGGACGTTACTTACAAGAACGAGAAGAAGGAAACCATTAAAAACCCGTCAGACTTATCGAATGTGAAGTAAAACCCCAAATTATCTTATTTAAGTAAAAGAATGACATAAACACTCATGATTTTAGCAAGTTTTCCCGTGTTACTTTAAGAAATTATCATTTCTTATTCTCCCACGAAAGGTGTTTTGTGCATAAAGTCCTGTTGAGGGAAAACGACTGTCAAGATCACTATCATGATTCCTAGAAGTTGAGCACAGGTGATAAGACTCAACGAGAAGGTGTGGTATTCCTAAAAGTATAGCACAAGAGACAAGTCTCAATGGGAAAGCTACCATACCCCTCCAAATCAAGCCCAAGTGGCTAAACTTTGTCGGAATATACAATACTCTTGGGAGTCGAGCCCAAGAGACAAGCTTAATGAAAGACTATCATGTCTCTATAAGTTGGGTCCAAGAGGTAAAACTCGATGGAAAGATTCGATGCCCCTGGAAGTCAAGCTCATGATGCAAAACTCAATAGGAAGCTACCATGCCCCTGGAAGTCAAGATCAAGAGGCAATACTCGATGGGAACATATGGTACTCTTGAGAGTTGAGCATGTTATGCAAGACTCAATATGGAGCTACAATACCTCTGGAAGTTTAGCCCAATAATCAAAAAATCGATGGGAAGTTTTGGTACCCATATAAGTCAAGCCTAAAAGGCAATACTTAGTGTATGCTACAATGCTCCCAAACCTCTGAAGGCTACGATCCTCAAAAGACACATATACATTAAAAACTTCAGAAGGTTACAAGATTCGTTGAACACATGTGCATTAAAAACCTCTAAAGGCTACAAGTCTCGTGAGGCACAAGCACATTAAAGACCTTCAAAGGCTACAAGCCTCAAAAGACACAAATACATTAAATACCTCTGAATGCTACAATTATTAGGAGACACATAAACGATAAAGACCATCGAATGCTACAAGTCTCATGAGGCATAGGTATATTAAAAGTCTGATATGGCTACAAGCCTCTAGAGACATAGGTGCATCAAATACATCAGAATACTACAAACCACATAAGGTACAGGTACAACAAAGACCTCATAACTACAAGCTTCTAAAGGCACCGGCGTATTTCATGCTCCTATAAGGCATAAACCTGAGAATGTGCAAACCTCAAAAAATACATGCCTAAAACGATACAAATCTCATAAGGCATGAGTGTAAAAAGGTATGTGATTTTTTTTGATAAAATGCATATGCTAAATTTGATTGCAAAATTTCACACAATTGAGAAGCCACAACAACCTTAGAAGCAATGTAAAAGATATACAAAGAAATACATTTTCATTATCTATAAACGACACAATAGATCATTAAAATTGTCATAAAGACCAATAATAAATGGTGTAATGGCAACAAGAAGTCGACTAATCTTCATAAGGTGGTGGATCGTCTCTTTATATTTATAGTACTTTTATTGAACTTTAGGGGTCTCCGTATATTGTCGGCACAGCAAAACAAAATGTCGTATGATGTTGCGGTAGGAAACTCTATATTTTCTTCGTTTTATTTAGAATACGCGATAGCAAAATAGGAATCTCATCTTGAGTGTGCGACATTACTTTTTATTCGTCTCCAACAACATGTCGAGCGAATTTCCTAAGATGTTGTAATATCAGCAATGTGAAAGAATATCCCGTTGATCGTCTGCCACACAGGACGGGTACAACTTTTCTTTACAACTTTAAGAAAGAAAGATATTGTTGCTTGACTGCTACGCAGGGACGGTTTTCTTTAGCACTGCAACGCAAAAGCATACCTCGTTAATCGCCTGCTATGCAGGACGTAAACAACTTTCCTCTCCACATTCTTCAAGAAAAAAAAATCTTGTTGTTCATCTGCTACACGGGACAAAAGACGACTTTCTTATGTACCATAACACATAAAAAAATCTCGTTGATCGCCTGCAATGCAATTCAGAGACGCCTTTATTCTTCTTGGATATCCCAAGTCATCTGCTACACTTGTATGGGGGCTCCACCTCATTCCTCATATCTTTGGTCTATTTATAGACTCAAAAAACATCTGCATTTATGACAAAAAATTAATGTAATCCGTTTAAAGTAAATAAGAAAACACTAAACAAAAGAAATTAAAATAATAATTTTAAAAATTAAAATCCGCCTAAATTTTTTTATTATTCGATTTTCCGCCTTCCAATCTTTACCATTCCACCAGATCATTGACTTCCAACTTATTTAGGGTCTGTTTGGATTGCTTCGTCGGATAAAACCTCTTATCACGATAAAGCTCGTCGATCAATCACTAATCCGGATAAGTTGTCTGACAGTTTTATCTGTGTGTTTAAAAAACAACTAATTATGGATAGATGACTACTCTGCCCATATTTTGGATAAGTTGTTTAGTTGTTTGATTTGTGTGTTTTGAGAACAACTGATTTACAGGTTTTTTTAAATAAATGAACAATCTGACACTCAGAAGTTGTAATGCTCTCAACAAACTGCAATAACAAAATTATGAATCTACAGTAATTCACAAACTCTTTTGAATTTGTACTTATCTTTTGGGGTTAAATGGTCATTTTGTGGCTAATCTGAACCTAGATAGTTCATTTTGTGACTGAACCCTTACGATGAGGCGGAGGAAGGGAATTGGAACGCCATGTCAAGGGAGGGAGAGAATAAGAACTGCGATTTGCAATTCGACATCACAAAAAAAAAACGAGAAAGTTGCCGAAGAAAAGGGAGGAGCAGACAGAGGATGTGAGTGAGGAAGAAGGAAATGCAGACCTTCGAACGAGGGCATAGAAGTAATAGATGCGAACGAAAGGTCGACCGTGGGCATGATCCCGGGGGCCGCTTCTTTAAGAATTAGGCAACTCAATTTTTGATAAATTGGTCAAAAGCGCGAAACAAACACTACAATTTTATTTTCTAAAACACCCCCACAATTATAAACTGTCCAAAACATGCCCCTAGTCTCTGGAGTTCCAACTCTCCATCATAAGTTTCAAATTCCCCATTGTTACCGCTTTTCCAAATTCATCTATTACCGTTGCAAGGTTTATTATATAATATCGTGGTATTGATTATATTAAAATATCAATATTGTGCAAAATGCGCTAGAGAGGGATTGAACGTGGGAGTAACAACGGCCCAACAAACTGAGCTGCTCATTGGTTCTTGCTAAAGCTTCTACCCATGTTATTCAAACAATAAACTTAATTGTAATACATATACAAACATATATTTATAAATAAATACAAAGAAAAATATATGGTGGAGATATATACATAAAACAACTTTATTTTCAAGTATAGATATACTATCTTCTTATGTAAGTATGAAAACGACAACATAATACATTACATATATTATATTATAAACAAATATACATGTATATATTTGTATAATTATCATGAAAAAAAACAAAATGCTTGAGATTTTAATACTTTTGGATGACAACATTTTTCCCGCACGAAAATAGTAGGAAATTGGAACTCCATCAACAAATTTTGAACATCTAACATGAATCCCGATAATCTTTTAAGCATTAATTGTTCAAACTTTCCTAAAAAAGATTATGGAGCCTCAGTTTTAGCAAAGTCACAATCAAACTAACCGACTTAACTAGACAGTCCCATTAGTAGTACCAAAATGTGTCCAATCTGAATCAAATCAAACCTTAATCAAGCCATTAAATTGCTTTTTGAAGCCTATTTACACACTCGTGAGAGGTGAAACGTACGTCAAATTTGGTGTGTTTATAATAGAATCGAGCATCTCGATATGTCGAATCCAATGAGTCGAAGATCGCTTGGTTATGACTTGTTAAGACACTTAAATGTCTATCAAACAACATCTGATTAAAAGAAGCTATATGGGCCGTTTATCAATGTGATTAATTTTTCTACATTAATTATATTCATAACTCTATAAATAGAGCCAAGACTTCTCTCTTAAAAGGGCGGGAGGCCACCACATGTTGATCGCCCCTTATCGCTATTGGTACCCGCACGTTCCTTGCAACAAGTTCATCTTCATGTCGTCGCTATAATTCAGAAGGCTCTGTAACCTTTTTCCGCCTATAAGAGAAGAGTTCTTTGTAATCATAAATTTATAGTAGATTTTTACAAGTTGGTTATGCCTTGTGATTTTTTTCCTTAACGGGTTTTCCATATAAGAATTTTTAGCGTCTCATATGATTTTTTCTATCTTATAAGCGTGTGTTGAATCTTCATATGTGCTGAATTTTCGAACAATGCTAAGGGGATAATTCACTATTATACCGCTACTAATCTTCCAGCAAGCATCATAAATACATATGAATTGAGTGATATGTATGTAAGTCTTTTTTTAATTAAATTAAATTTAAAAAATTAGTTATGAAGTTTATCGATAGGAAAAAAATATTAATTAAACTAAAGTATAATTATGTGCCATCTAATTTAATCAACTAACATTTTTTATTTAATTATATGATTTATAATTTAATGACATAAAAATAATATTTTATATATATCAAACTATTTTAATTTAATCTGGTGATATTATTTTTTAGTTGATTTAATTAAATAAATAAATAGATCAATTATTGACTAGTTGGTCTTAAAGCATTGATTATTGTTTAATTCGTTTAACAAGTAATGATTAATTAATCATTAATTGACTGAAATAAAAAATTAATTACAGACTAATTAAATCTCATGAAAGGGCCACTTGATCTACGAGATCTGGAAAAACCCTAATATTAGAATGCGGGGTAAACACCTTCTCTTGCTGATTTGTTATTAAATTTGGAAAATTTACAAACATACCACTAAATTCTTATGTATTTACATATTATCAACGCCTAAACTTAAATTCTTACACACATGCCACCTTAGCTTAGAGCTGTTAACGAACCGATTTCGAGCCATCGGGGCTGACTCAAAATCAGATTGAATGAAATGAGTTTGGATAGAAATCGGCCCGTGGCTTGTTATGTTTGATATCGAGCCAGTTCGGCTCGCAATTGAAATGAATTTGTCCGGCTTGATAGAAACAAATTGTCTCAAAATTGCGTTATTTCAATTCGTTTCAACTCAAAATAGGCTAGATTTAGCTCAAAATTGAAACTATGACTCAATTTGGGTTATTTGGATCCGTTTTAGCTCAAAATCAGTTTGTAGCTCGTTATGTTTGAGTTTATTTGGTATTATATATAATTTTTATAAATAAAAAGTAAATGGCTTGATCTCGAGTTAGTTCAAGCTGATCTGCATATGACTTGAAATCGTCTCGAAAAATATTTGATCTAAAGTTTTGGCTCGTAGCTAGACTCATTTATTTCAATCCGATCTCGATCCCAGCTACAATTTGAATCAATTTTTCAGTGATTAATGATCTTCAAGCTAAATTCATAACCTTGTTTAGTTATTCACGAGAAATATTTATTTTATTTAATAAAGTTAAATAGTTATACTTTTTATAAGTTATATAAATACGAAAAAGTAAAGTTTTTGTTAGATATTTAAATAAGAATTGTGCGGTGTATATGTAAATTCCCCTTTAAATTTTAATCTAATTTAATTAAAAAACCATATATAGCTAAACGCTCGAAGGTTTGTTTGGGCGGCTACAACTTATTAAAAAGTAGTTATCGTAGCTAGAAAAACCTTCACCACATCCGACCAAGACTGGTGGAATAACGTAAATTTCAATGGAGATTTTTTGAAAAAAACTATCAAAATACAGTTTACCTAAATAAATAAAAATGTGGTATGATACTACTCGAAATGGACCCTAAGGGTTTGTTTGGGGTAGCTACAATTAGGGGTGTAAATGAACCAAACACAAACGAATAGAACTCGTGTTCGTGTTCGATTCGTTTGAAATTAAGTGTGTTTGAAATAAGCTCGTGTTTGAAATTGTTCGTGAAGCTAATGTTCGTGTTCGGTTAAATTTGTTTGAAATGTTTTAAATGTTTGAATTGTTTGAAATCTTTCAAATTTATCTGTATTATTTGAATAATTTGAATTGTTAAAATGATAATACATTTTTAGATAAACTTCATAAGATTTAATTTTTTAAAATATGATAAATTTTTAGAGTATATAATTAATTTTAAAATATGATAAATTTTTTATATATAATTATTTAAATTTATTTTATATTTCGAACAATAACGATTCAAACACGATCGAACACACGACTGTTCCTGTTTAGTTCATTTATAAACCGAACGAAAAAAACTAGTTCGTGTTCGTCTCGTTTGCTTATCGAACGAATCAAACACGAACTCTCTGGCGAGTCGAACAGGAACTGTTCGCGAATAACGATATTTTTTAACAGCCCTAACTACAACTTCTTAATTTTTCAGTTGCGGCTGCACTGCCCCAGAAAGGTGCTGCATGGAGATTGACTGTCTGTTTGTTAAGGCAGCTGTTTTATAGAAAAATGATTATTCCGTCACTATTTAGTAAAACAGTTTAAAATAGAATTGTGACAACCACATATTTGATACTTCAGAAGCAAAAATTAATTTTAAAACAAAAAAGACCATTTTACCCCGAAACACACCCATAACACCATGCCACATAACAGTATAGCCACAACCACATCTACCCCAAGCCACCCACACCCTAACCCCAACCCCAATGTTAGGAATTATAATAGGAAATAATTTATTACTGCAATAAATTACTTCCTCGTATCAAGAAGATATTTTATACTAGGAAATAATTTATTCCTGCAATAAATTATTTCCTCATATCAAGAAGATATTTTATATTTAATTCCTTAGATTAGGAATTAAATATAAATATACAATTGATTATTGGAGATATTTTTCCTTTTATTTTACTCTTGTAATGGTTATTTAAAACCATGATTCATATCAATCAATGTATTCTGTATTGCTCTAAATCTTAACATGATATCAGAGCAAACACAATTTTGAGCCTTACCACATCACTTTCTTCTCTCATAAACCTCGAAGCCGCCACTCACCGACGGCCTCTTCCACACCGAAACTCTCATCTATCTTCTCTAAAATACATGGCGGACAAAACTAACGACACCCTTTATCTTCACTACTCAGATCAACCAGGACTCGTGCTCGTTGCGCAGCCGCTAAATGGAGAAAACTACAACACCTGGAGCCGCGCCATGTTGATGGCCCTCAGCATCAAAAACAAAGAAGGTTTCGTCAACGACACCGTCAAGGAACCACCGGAGACGTCCACCACGAAACTTCAACAATGGAAACGCTGCAACAACCTCGTTAAGGCATGGTTGTTTAATTCCATTGCAGAAGACATTGGAGCAAGTATAATATACAATGAGAGTGCCTATAAAATCTGGATCGACTTGAATGAACATTTTTCTCGTATCAACAGCGTTCATATTTTTCATGTCGAAGAAGCCATATACGATTGCAAGCAAGGCGATATGACAATTGGAGCTTATTACACCAAGCTCAAAGGCCTATGGGATGAACGTGGCACCCTCTATAACATTCCTAAATGCACGTGTGGTGCCATGAAGGAAGTAATGCAGTTTCAACAAAACCAGAAAACCATGAAATACCTCATGGGCCTTAATGAAACATACACTAGTATAAGAGGTCAAATTTTGCTCATGGATCCCCTTCCCAATGTCAACAAGACACATTCTCTCACGCTTCAAGAAGAAAAGCAGCGCGGGATGAACAACGGAGGTGCACCACTGCCGGAAGCTTCGGCTTTTGCCGTGAAGAATAATGCACGAAAATCAGAGAAGATTTTCACGCCTAAAAATCCACATTTAAAGTGTGGAAAATGTGAAAAAATTGGGCATACCTCAGATACATGCCGAGCACATCTCAAATGTGATTACTGTGGATTGCAGGGACACCATCAATTACTGCAGGAGGCTGCAAAGGGGTAATCCGACGAACAACAAACCTGAATGGAAAAATTCAGCTTCCAAAACCAACCATGCGGATGCCAATACCTCGACGAGTTCTGCACTATTCACCATTACAGCCGAGCAATATCAAAGTCTCATGTCGTTACTTATAGAGAACAGAACTAATCTGATGGCTAATCATGTTGGGAGTACATCAGCCATGAGTGATATCTCAGGTAAAAGCTTTTGTGCCCTGTCTTTGATAAAGAAATGTACTGGATTATTGACACAGGAGCTACGGATCACATGGTATATTCAACCAACCTACTTACTACAAAATCCAGGGTCACCAATCGAAAAGTCCACCTGCCTAATGGGGCTACTGCAACAGTCACACACATAGGCAACATCCATTTTGTTAACCTCGTTCTACAAAATGTTCTATGTGTCCCTTCTTTCAAATTAAATTTGATTTCCATTAGCAAATTTGTGCATGATTCACATTGCCTTGCCATTTTTAATGACCATACTTGTGTGTTGCAGGACCAACAATCGGGGAAGATGATTGGGACGGGAACTAAAAGAGGAGAACTCTACTACCTTGATACTCCACAAAAGAGCAAGTGCAATATTACTACTTCACCATCTCCAAATCTCTGGCATAAACGTTTAGGCCACCCATCGAATAAAGTTTCCAGCTTGTTTCCTTTCCCAATTATAGACAAGAAAATTTGTAATAATTTTGATTGTTCAATTTGCCCATTGGCTAAGCAAACTCATTTATCTTTTCAAGCCAGTTCCATTCGCTCAAAAACACTCTTTGAATTAATTCACATTGATATTTTGGGAGGATACCAAGCTCCTTCAATCACGGGAGCACGGTATTTTCTTACAATTGTTGATGATTATACCCGATGCACGTAGACTTATTTAATGAACCACAAATCAGATACACGTTCATACATTATCAAGTTCATAAACCTCGTTGAAACACAATTCAATTTAAAGGTCAAAATCATTCGAAGTGATAACGGTCCTGAATTCACATTAAGGAATCTTTATCTCGACAAAGGCATCATACACCAATTTAGTTGTGTCTCCACTCCACAACAAAATGGAGTAGCTGAAAGAAAACATCGTCACCTACTCAACATAGCCCGAGCCTTATTGTTTCAAGCCAATTTGCCCAAGAAATTTTGGGGAGATGCAATCCTAACTGCCACCTACCTAATTAACCGAACACCAACACCCCTTCTCCAAGGAAAAACTCCTTTCGAAATACTCTTCCAAACACAACCTACATATGATCATTTGCGCGTGTTTGGGTGTTTTTGTTTTGCTTCAACATACCATCAGCGACCATCCATGTTTGATCCCAGAGCCATTCGATGCCTTTTCTTAGGGTATCCATACACTCAAAAGGGCTATAGAGTTTATGACCTTTCAACTGGGAAAGTCTTTGTATCACGCGATGTTCATTTCCAAGAAAACACTTTTCCTTCCCCCTCTTTCATTACATACAAAGGTTTAATCCCACAGTTCACCACCCACACTGACATGATCTCATTTGATGAATTACCTCAAGAAGATATTATATCTTCTCAAAATACCGAAATTCCCTCTCAAGAGCCTTATATCTTCACCCCGACCAATGAGAGTAACAAAAACACCTAGCTATTTGCGTGAGTATCATGTTGGTATTTCTCTCCCCTCACGACACCCCCCAACATCGAACTCCGTGTTGGCCAAGGCTACAGGTACCGTCTATCCATTAACCAACATCTTGTCATATGCTAGATTGTCACCTAAACATCGTGCCTTTACCACCGCCCTTTCAATTGAAAAGGAGCCAAGCACCTTTGCAGAAGCTGCTCGTGATCCAAAATGGCAGTTTGCTATGCAAGAAGAACTTGACGCACTCAATGCCAATGGCACATGGTCCCTTGTACCGTTGCCACATGGAAAAAGGCCAATTGGATGCAAATGGGTATACAAAATCAAACTTCGTGCCGATGGAACAATTGAACGCTACAAGGCCAGATTAGTGGCAAAAGGGTATAATCAAATTGAAGGACTAGATTACCAAGAAACATTTGCCCTTGTAGCAAAGCTTGTAACTGTTCGCCTACTCCTTGCGCTAGCTTCAACCAAGCAATGACATCTCCACCAACTAGATGTCAATAATGCCTTCCTGCATGGGGACCTCGACGAAGACGTATATATGTCGCTACCTCCTGGTCTCGAACGAAAGGGGGAGACCCAAGTTTGTAAACTCCACAAATCACTATATGGTCTCAAACAAGTTTCACGACAATGGTTCATCAAGCTTTCAACCGCTCTAAAGCGAGCCAATTTTACGCAATCAAAGGCAGATTATTCCTTGTTCGTCCGATCCCAGAATGGTAAATTCGTCGCTCTTCTTATATATGTAGATGATGTCATAATTGCAGGGAACGATTTGCAAGAAATCGAAGATGTCAAAATATCCTTGAGGAACCAATTCAAATTAAAGGATCTTGGACAATTGAAATATTTCCTTGGTATTGCGGTTGCGCGATCACAGAAAGGTATTGTGCTCTCACAACGAAAGTATGCTCTTGAAATACTCGAGGATGTTGGGTACCTCGATGCAAAACCTGTCACTTTCCCTATGGAACAAAACTTATCACTTAACAAATCAGAAGGAGAATATGTCAGTGATCCATCATCATACAGAAGACTGGTTGACAGATTAATCTACTTGACTATAACACGCCCTGACTTAGCATATGCAGTCCATATCCTAAGTCAATTTATGGACAAACCACGAGTGCCACACTTAGAAGCGGCTCATCGTGTCCTACGTTATGTGAAACAGACAGCGGGCCAAGGAATTTTTCTCTCAGCAGAAAGTTCAATCCAACTAAATGCCTTTTGTGACGCAGATTGGGCCAGGTGTCGTGACACTCGAAGATCAATCACTGGGTATTGTATCTTCCTGGGAGTTCATTAATTTCTTGGAAAACCAAGAAGCGTGACCACAATATCACGTTCCAATGGCAGAGCCGAATATCGGTCCATGGCCACTACCTCGCTGCGAGATTATTCTGGCTAAGGACAATTCTACAAGATTCGGGGATCACGTATGCACATCCCGTCAATTTGTTTTGTGACAACCAATCAAAGACTTCACATCGCCTCGAACTCGGTATACTATGAGCGAACAAAACACATAGAGATTGATTGTCATCTCATACGTGAGAAAGCTTCGAAGGAACGATAAAGTTCGACTCACGTGTCAACTCTGGAGCAACCAATGGACGTTTTCACAAAACCACTAAATTCTACTCAATTCTCGACACTACTCAACAAGTTATGAGTTATCAACATACATTCCAAACTCGAGGTGAGTGTTAGTGAATTATAATAGAAATAATTTATTCCTGCAATAAATTACTTCCTCATATCCAGAAAATATTTTATACTAGGAAATAATTTATTCCTGCAATAAATTATTTCCTCATATCAGAAGATATTTTATATTTAATTCCTTATATTAGAAATTAAATATAAATATACAATTGATTATTGGAGATATTTTTCCTTTTATTTTACTCTTGTAATGGTTATTTAAAACCATGATTCATATCAATCAATGTATTCTGTATTGCTCTAAATCTTAACACCCAACCCCAAGCCACACCCGATACAACAAGCAACCACCACATCCATCCCAAGCTATGACACATAACCCCAACCCAAAGCCACACCCAAAACAACAATCCACAACCACATCCACCACAAGCCATGTCTATCCCAAGCCATGACACACAACACCTTGCCACATAACCCCAACCCTTAGATACACACAAAACAACAAGCCACAACCGCATTCACCCCAAGCCACATCCAGCCCAAGCCATGACACATAGCACCATGCCAATCTCATGCACAACCCAAAGGCAAAGCCGCTCCAAGCCAACCACGACAAATAACAATAATAATGCCCAGGCTGCATAAACAATAATTTTTTTTTTCTATTTTTATCGTTGGATCCTCATACAGAGACAAACAAAACAAAGCCAATATAAAGCCTGACTAAAAAAAAATTCTAACAATAGATTGCTGTCATACCAAATTCATGAATGATTTATAATTTTATTATTTTCTTTCACATAGCTAAGTAAAAAAAAAAATCACATTGAATCCCTACATCTAATGCATACAAGACATTCACATATATTTAAGTAAAAGAGTTATTAGTATTCGCAAAGAGGAGGAAGGTGAAAAAAAAAAAAAATCAAGACATTTGCATATATTATAGTAATAGAGGAGGAGATGACCAAACAACAAGCATGAGATACCTCAGAGAAGAGGAAGGAGGGGGGAAAAATTATTCGGATCAGAGTCCGAACGCAGAGATGAGTTCGGACGCATCACGCAAAGATGAGTTCGGATGCAGAGATGCGTCCGGACTCCGGACCAAATAATTTTTAAGGAGGGGAGGGGGAATGGTCGCACATTTTGCGCGAGCACTGAAGGAGGTATGAGAGGATTAGTGCGGATTCGAAACAAAATGGGGTTGAGCGATTAAAAAGCCGAAGGGAAAAAGCAGGACGTAGGGTCAAACCCACAGTTGGAGGTTACACAATATCGCAGGGCACCACGACTGCCTCACCGCCCCAACCCAACACCGCCGAATTGTGGCCCTCCACACGCCGTGGGTCCACCACCACCCCAAATAGAGCCTAAATCTCTCTAATCCATCGAGTTTTATTGTCTGCAAGTGCAGTTGTTAACTTGATATCCCTAGCAACAGTTTCAGGATCCTTTCTTTTGTTTTCTTCGTCATTTTCATCAAACCTCCGTTTCGACTTTCGTGCTGCTCCGCTTAAATTCTTCCTGCTTTCATGCTTTAAGCTTTATTTCCCTGCAATTCCACCAAACTGCTCTTGTTGCTGGTCCGGCAGCCATTTAACACTTCACTGGTTTCTCTCCCATGGAAATCTACCCCCTTGATTCTCCCGATAGATCCTTGCACTTGAGAAATGAGATTCGACATAGTGGAAGGAGAAACCCTACCTTTCTTCTTCATGTTCGTTGCAACGCAAACCCTAACATCGGAATAGGGTTCTGGTTTTAGAATGGAGTTCGGAGATGGGGGAGGCGGCGGATCACCTCGGGACGCATCCAATGGCGTTCCCAAGCATGCTAAGAGAAAGATGAAGACTCCTTCTCAAATAGATGTGCTTGAGAAGGCTTATACTGGTTTGTGGACTCTTGATTTATTATCCTTTAGTCAAATATCAAAAGATTTTGTTATGATAAGTTTATTTTGATGCGAGCAGTTTCCTCGAGGTTGTCGGAGCAGATGAGGCTGGAGCTGGCTCAGAAGACAGAACTCTCATCCCGTGAGATATCAATGTGGTTTGCCAACAAGCGGTTTCAGGGAAAACAAGCCCATCTGCTCAGGGCGTCTAAAAGGGAGGACGCGCATCCGCTTCCAATTCACCCTAACCCGAGCGGCGGTGGAAGTGGATTTGTGTTAGCCGCTTGCCATTTCATGGATTCCACCACGAATGAAGCATCGGTTAGCGGAATGTGTAGTAAGCTGATCGGGCCAATGGGGAAGACCCAAGTGCAGCAGCTGATGCCAAAGCTACCGAAAACAGACCATGCATTGGACCCATCGGTGCTGACTTTTATGGAGAGGAAGTTGGGAGGAAGGTTAGTAGAGGACGGGCCACTTGTTGGAATGACTTTCGATCCTCTGCCGCCTGGTGCATTTGGATCCCCTTTATGCAGTGGCAATGGTATTTCATGTCTTGTGCAATTCTGTTGCAGTTTTTTGTCGAGCTCTCATAAAGTTTTTAAGATTGTTCTCATTGTGCTGAGAGTTGAGTATCATATATTGACATGCATATTATTGTTGTTTGGAGCATTATGTTATATGTAAAATATCTGGTTTAGGCATATGTTCACTTATCCATTTAGTTCATTTATGATTGTTATAGATAAACATCACAGAGTGTTATGTCTTGAATTTGAATGATTTCATTGCGTTGATCTGTTTGTTTTGACTTTTAGGAGAATCTGACGTCAGTCCAGTCCTTAACATTGACTTATGAAATTTTGATTGTCGGCTGCTAGAATCTCATGTAAAAAGAGTAGAAAGTTTAGGGCATTTGACTTGTTATTATTATCAGTGGCAGAGCAAGGAATTTGGAGGGACACATATTGAATTTTACTATTAAAAACATCAAATAGTTGTCTTTTATTAATATATACCTATTTTGTATAAATGCATAGTTAATGCAGTTTGATTCGATTTTTGCACCCTAAATTTTTGTAGAGGTTTATTTTTTTGAAATTTTTTGGCACTAAAATGAATGTATATAGCTCGTGAGAAGGAATAGATGTTGTTCATGGAAATTAGCGTTTCAAATAGTTTGCATAAGGGCTGGGTTCTACTTATCCTTTACCATTATCTTGTTTAAGACTAACCATATGACTGTTGAATCTATTACTGTAAAAGTTAACGTTAGGGACATATTGTTCGAGTTGTTATTTAAGGGAAACAAACTTTTTTGGTCCAGCTTTATGAATTAAGGGAAACAAATTATGTAGAAGTGATTTAAAGAATTCACAATTAGCAGATTTTGATTTTTGCATGTTAACTTTTAAATTTCCAACACATCTTTTATTTAACGAACTATGATAAATAATAGAAGTGAATGAGATGTGTACTATTCGACACTTAAGAGGATCAAGGAAATTGGATTTCCCTTTGGAACCAATTTTTCTGCGATCATCTCTTAGATGATGATCTAGGCTCCATGTCATTGATGATGCTTCCTTGTTTTGGACAAGTCCAGAATAATCTTAGGCATGTGACCTCTTTTGCACCGCAACTATGGTTCAAAACCATGTATTCCTTGTATGCCTTATTATAGCTTAAAAACATATGTTGGTGTTGGGGCTATTTGATTGGACGCATTATAGATACATTATAGGCATACAATGCAAGGTTTTTAGGCTTGTAGGGGTTTAGGGTTTTTTGATGATTGATATGAAGTAAAATGATTATAAAATAAAATTTTGAGCTATTTGAATGACCTTAAAATCTAGTATCTGAAAATTAGTCAAATTGAAACATTTCGTTTTTCTACTGGTTACCCTTGGTGAGAAGGGTTGCAAGTATTACACTAAAGATTTCCGAGGAGCGGGTATTTTTCTGCTAGTTATTGTGCAAATGCTAGTTATGGAGGAGTTGTTTCTAGACACACAGATCAGTCTCTCAATGCTGCAACTGGAGGTACCCTATTCGTGAAGCTCCACTTGCAGCAAATCCTCCTCTATATGCAGCAGGTCTTCCATTAGAATTATTCCTGTAGCATACCCTCCACTAGAGTTTGTTCCTGCATCAGATCGTTCTCCGGAGTTTTTGCCTGCCACAAGCCCTTCTCTAGGGTTTTTTATGCAACAGGTCATTCTTCATAATCTTTTTTGTAGTAGCCTCTCCTTCGGAGCTTTCCCTGCAACAAGCCTCCTCCAGAACTTTTTCATGCATGAGGCTGTTCTCTTGAGTTTTTTTTTTGCATCAGGCCGTCCTTCGGAGTCTTTTTCCTTTATCAGGATTTCCTCCAGAGCTTTTCCTGTAGTAGGTCCTCTACTGAAATTCTTTGTGTGACAGAACCTCTTTCGGAGTCATTTCCTGCATCAAGCCCTTCTCCTGAACTTTTTTCCTGTGTGAGGTCCTCCTCCGAAACTTTTTTTTTTCTGTATCAAGCCCTCCTCCGGAGCTTTCATTGTAGCAAACCCTCCAGTTGAATTCTTCATGCAGCATGTCCTCTTCCAGAGCCTTTTCCCGAGCGAGGCCTACCTCCTGAGTTTTATTTTATTATTATTATTATTTTTTTTTCTGGAGGTCATATTTTGCAGCTTTTCAATATTGGTTGTCTACTTCCCTGCAACATTACTTATAAGAATCTTTCGTCTATCTATAAACGGTGTTGGAACTGCAGTCAAAGACAATCACAATTGTTTACTTCTCTACAAACCTCATTGCAACATTATTTGGAGTTTTTCGTCTACATACAGAGACTCCAGGAATTGCAACCGTTGTTGTCTACTTCTCTGGAAACTCCCATGCAACATTACCTGCAGGAGCCTTCTATCTACCTAACAAATATTGCAGGAACAACAGTCAAAGACAATCGCAGTACGAGACAAAGACTTCGAGTTCTACATCTCAGGTCTTATCGCCCATTGATGTTTTCAAATCCAAGTTGAATATTGTTTTTAGCCATGTTTCAACATGAGGGGGAGTGTTAGAAGTTATATTAAAAAATAATTTATTACTATGAGAAGTTACGAGGAATAAATTATTTCCTTAGATTATGGGTTATTTCGTTTTCTATTTTGTATTTACTTCTTTAGTTTAGGAGTTATTTATTTTCGTATTTTAGACTTTTCAATTTTATGTTATTTTCTTTATCTCCAAATAATTAATATGAATTGATTAATTGAAGATACTATGTGATATAACTTTCCTTTCATATTATTTCATTATTATTATTTTTTATATTCTAGGATTCATATAAGGGTTATTTACACCCTCTTCTCATATCAATGAAATTCTCGTTTTATTCCACATTATTATGAATTTCAACAATACTATTTCTCATCTTTTTTATTCTTTATTTGGTCAATTTGAATTGCCATTTACGCCTTACATGTGCAGTTAATCTTGACTTTTTTAATCTCTTAAACAGAAATGATGAGGAAGCTAAATCGGCCAACTCGAGCTCCGAAAGCCAAATCTATTTTGAAACAGAATTCAGGGTCCACTAAGGTTTGCATCTTAATCGTAACTTGTTTTTCCTTGCTCTTAACTTCTGATTGGATTGGCTAATCAGGTTTGGTGATTCATGCTTTTGTGCTTTTTTAAGACTCCATACAATGTAAATGATGTGTTTCTCTTTTTTTCTTTATTGTAACAGATGCATGAAGGAAAATCCTATTGGTTTGGCATACATCGGATTTGAATTTATTAAAATTTTAAGATTCCATTTTGGATTCTAAGTTGATTGGTGCGAGGTTGAGGAGGATTATTGTTGGGTTAAAAACATAGAACTTGTGGAAAAATTAGTGAAATAATTTAATTTTGAATTTGATTTCTTCTAAGGTGTTCTCTCGAAGCTATTAAGTTTTAGTGCCTAGTTTTAACCGTACGAAGAAAACACAATACACGAACTTAGTCGTGTATTGGTTTGGGGGCTGCAACTTATTTCTTGTTGTAGTTTTTCCTTTATCCAAGATATAAAGTTGTCAACTTTATATCTTGTTTGAACAAATTTATGCCATAAAGAAATTCTACTATAAAATCTCTGTGCAGTTTACTATGGGGAAAACTAATTTTCAAAAAGATATAATTAAAATTTGAGCCTTTTGTTATTAGGCTAGATAAGACTCAAGATGGATTGAACAATAAGCTACATATTAACAATTAAAAAAATCATAAAATTAAGGGCAATTTATTAATGTGCTATAAACCAATTTACAAATTTGTCACAAACCATCATCAATGAATATTTAAAAAGAAAATTTAAGCTTAAACCCTAAAAAAATAAATAACAATGCATTGACATGCATACTACATTAGTTTTATGTATTCACATTTCCAACACCTAAACTTTAATATTTACATGCATAACACTCAAATGTTTGATATGACATAAAAAATGCCCCTATTACTAACTTTTTAAAAGTGAAATACTCCTTTTCATGCATAGGTTTATATAAATATAAATATCAAACTTTAGGTGTGAGATATGTAAATGTAAATACAAAAGAGTTGTGTGGTTTATATGTATATTTCTCAAAAGAAACAAACCAGTGAAAACAAAAGAAAATAAAAATCATTCAAAAGGATAATAAAATTTGTTAAAAAGAAAATGAATAATATTTAAAGCAAACTTAAAACTCACGTTAAAATGAAAGAAAATAAAATATATGAGAAATAAAATAAAATATCTGTAAAAAAGGAAAAAAAGAAAATAGAAATATACGTATTAAAATAGAAAATAATGAAAAAGTAAAAAAAATTAAGAAATTTTTGAGTGTTGAGGATGTCATCCGAAAAATAGGTCTTGTTATGACAGTGTTGTCTGGGCCATCCTAATTTAATTAAGTTATATTCATATTTGTCTATCAATAAAAAAATTGGTTGTTATCAATGTGAGACTTGTCAAATTCTGGAACACACTAAAAATAGTTATCACATGATTTAATATAAAGTCTCACATCATTTTTCCATAATTCCCGGTGATATTTGTGGACCTTCAAATGTGAAATCTCTAAGTGAGATTAGTTGATTTCCCGTTTATTGACGATCACACTTGAATTACTTTTGGGTATTCTTAGTGATAAAAAAATATGAAATAACCCAAATCTTCCAAACTTCCGTTGCATTGATGCTAACTTAATTCAATGCTAAATAAGTTCATTAAAACCGATAATACGCAGGAATATTTCAACTTAATCCTTGGGTCCTTTTTTTCTGAAAAATTGAATCATTTATATGAGTTCATGTATTGATACTCCACAATAAAATGTGATTGCAGACATTTACTTGAAGTATCCCACTCAATTATGATTTGTGATTAAGCTCTAAATTTTTTTTGTAGGGAAGCAACTTTTATTGCAACATATCTTATCAATCGAAGGTTTAGCCAATTATTTAACTTCAAAACACTACTTCATGTTTTGATAGTTACTCATCCACATGTGAGAGTTTTCTCTCCTACTACGTATGAGCGTTTTATCTTTTACTATACTACTTAAAATCTTTAGGTGTGTATCCTTTGTTCATATTCATTCCCCAACCCGAATCTAACTTAATTTTAAATCTATCACGTGCATTTTTCTTAGTTATGGCTTCAACAAAAAGGGTTATAAGTGTTAATCTCATGTTACCATGAAATACTACAACTTCGTACATGTTATCTTTTTTGACAATCAATCTCACTATCCCATATCTGATGTTCAAGGGAGAGTGCAAATGACTATCAATTTTGGGATGTATTTGATGACACCTATACAGTAAACTCACCTACTTCTCTTCCTTATCTTCCACCTGACTCTTCTGTTCTTCTCGAGGATGTCCAATCAACCCAACATAAAGTTCACAACAAAGAACTCGAGTGTACTCTAGGAGGAAAATCTTGAGTATGTGGAAGACAACTTGCAAAGATAAAACTTCAACCAAAACCTGAATCCACATTTACTTCAAATTTCGGGTGACAGTCTAGTACGCACAAGATATCCTCTTTCTCCTCTGATGCCGATGATAAGGAAAAAGTACTAGATACCCAATTCAGGAGTATATGGTTTATGGAAATCTATCTTTATATCTAACATTTATGGTGTATAGATTTTAAAATTCATTTATGAAGCTCTTGAAAATGTAGGATGTAAGAAAACAATGGAAAAAGTGTTTCACGCACTAAAGCATAATGACACATGGATTCTTACTGATCTTCCTCAGAATATCAAGCCGGTTGGATGTTAATGGGTGTTCAACATCAAATATAAAGCTGATGGAAGTGTTGAGAGATTTAAGGCCAGACTTATTGCTAAGGGTTTCACACAAGCTAAGAAATTGACTATCAGGAGACCTTCACACCAGTTGCCAAATTGTATACTATCAGAGTTCTTTCAATATTAGTTAACAAAGAATGTGGATTGCATTAACTTGACATAAAAAAATGTCTTTTTGAATGAGGATTTGGAAGAAGTATATATGGAGATACCATCAAGAGTTAAGAATGATTCCAACAAACATCTTTTATGCAAATTCAGGAAGTCTCTCTATAGGCTTAAGCCATCACCAATGACATGTTTTGAAAGATTAGTGAAAATTATAAAATTTTATGAATATTCTCAAAGTCAGGTTGATCACACATTGTTCATAAAACAAAACTTAGGGAGAAGATTATTGTACTGATGATATATGTGGATGATATGATTCTTACTAATAATAATGAAAGAAAAATTTTTAAAATCAAAGAAGTTTTTCACTGAGTTTGAAATCAATGACTTAGAAATCATGAGATATTTTCTTGTTACGGAGGTAGCGAGGTCCGATAAAGGGATTGCTATATCACAGCGAAAATACATTCTAGATCAGATAAAAAAAATGAATAAGTTGATGCAAACCTGCCGATACTCCGATGGAACCCAACAAAAAGTCTAACATGGAAGAAGAATGCATATCTGCGTGGTTTGAATGACTTACTAAAACTATAAAATCTAATAAATCTTCTCAAAGTCAGGCTGATCACACATGATTCATAAAACAGAGATAGGGAAGATAAGATTGATGCACTTATCGTATATGCGAATAATATGATTCTTGCTAATAATGATGCAGGAGAAATTCTTAAAATTAAAGAAGTGCTTCAGTGAGTTTGTAATCAAGGACTTAGAAAACATGAGATATTTTCTAGGTATAGAGATAGCAAGGTCCCATAAAGGGATAGTTATATCACTGAGGAAATAACATGAATGATTGGATGCAAATCTGCTGATACTACGATGATACCCAACATGAAGTCTAACATGAAAAAAGAAAGCATATTTGATGGTAACAAAAGATACAAAAAATTGGTAAGAAACTCATCTATCTGTCACATACTAGGCCAAATATTGTATATTGCTAGTATTATGAGCCAACACATCAATAACCCAAATGAAGAGTATTTGGAGATGATATATATGATTTTTGAGGTTTCTGAAGAACTCTCCCGATCATGGATTAATTTTTGAGAAAACCAGAAATAGAGAATTTGAAGTCTATATTAATGCTAATTGGGCTGAAGAACTAACTGATAGAAGTTTCATAATAAGTTACTGCTCATATTTATGTGGAAATCTGATTATATGGAGAAGTAAAAAAACAATTTGTTTCGATAAGCAATGCGAAATCAAAGTATAGGGAACACGTCTTGAGGATCTGTGAAGGGATCTAGATTCAGAAATTGTAACGGGATCGGAGATGTTCTTCCAATAGCATGTACATATGTACTACGATGGTCAAGCAACGATCAATATTGGCAAGAGTCTCGTGCATCATGACAGGATATAACATATTGAAGTTGATAGACGCTTCATCTTCAATAAGGTCAATGGGGGAATTGTACAACTAAGCTACGTCGAGGCACACTAATAAGTTTTTGATGCTTCACCGAAGCTGTTCCTTTCATCACCTTATCAGAATTCAATACCAAAATTGGTCTCTACAACATTTACGACCCAACTTGAGGGGGAATGTGAAAAGAACAACTGCAGTAGGCATATCCTAAATAACGGTATAAGTAACATGATATCTGTTGACCTCATTTTAGTGAGGTCTTAGGATATTCCTCTTAGACCCTAGGATCTAGCTTTAGGAGTTCCTTATTGACCATCCTAGCGGACTAGTCACGGAACCCACCTCCCATAGAGCTTCGAGCCACTTCTAAACTCGTTTTGTGAAACCTCGCATAAGTAGTCCCAAGCACTCGACTCCCGGTTGCAAGCTAAAGACTAACATGTAGAGGGCTCGAAAATGAGTTCCCATAGTAGCGTACGACCTTAGGTGAACCCTTCATGACTCGAATTCGCGCACACCGCAACTCGACACTTTTTGACCCGTTTGTCGGTGAACTTGTCCGGATGACACCGGATGACGAAACGGACCACACGGATGCGTCCGGACGTCGAATTTAGCTAGGAAGGATACCCATATCGATATGGTTCTACGCGCGCGCGAACGACACGGAAATTGATGCGCATTTTTTTTTAGCGGGGCACGAGTTCGGACTCAACCCGGGTTCAATTAGAGCCCGACATAGGCTGAACACGAGCTTGGGCCATTTCAAATTTCAAATTTTTAAAATTTAAATCAGTCACTTAATTCTCAATTAAATTTAATTAGGGATTAAAGTTTACCTTATCAAGCCGTCCTCGTATGGAAGTCATTTAATTTGGCGCCCAATCACCCGTAACGGACGAACGCGGCTATAGCATGGGCGGGAGGCTTTACTCCGTGACATTCGATATCGCGCTCCTCTCGCTCGCGAGAACCCCCGAGTCGTCCTTCTCCCGCTCCTCTCGCCAACAAAGCTGCTCGATCCCTCTCCCTCACGCTCGCACAGAAGCACCCGACCTCCTCCGCTCGATTCCGCCTGCCTCTGCACCGAATAGAACCGCTCGCCTCACCTCTGCCGCTCGATCCCGTCACCCTCGCCTGCTTCCCTCTCATTCGCGATCGAAGCCCTCGCCTCGCCCGCTCATCGCTCGCGCCTACCCATCCGCACCGACTCTCGACCGCTCTTCCCCGCTCGACCGAACACCCCCGCCATTCGCACCGAAGAACCGCGCGACAGAACCCTCTCCTGCGCGCGACAGAGCCCGCTCGCCTGCTCGAAGCCCCGCCGCCTGAAGCCCTCGACCTCGACCTACCTGCTCGTCTCACTGCACCGAGAGAACTCTCGATTTCGCCTCCAGGCTTCCCCCCATTCGGCCATCTTCCACTCGCCTGCTCCTCCTTCCCGCGCCAAATAGTCGTTCGACTCCTCTCCCGTCTGCTATCCCGCTCGCTGGACTCCTCTGCATTGCCAGAAACCGTGCCAGATCTCTTTGGTGCAACTGCTGCTATCCCGTAGCATTTCCGGACTCCCGCTCGAGGTCGTATTTTTCTAACTCTGCTTTCTTTTACCCGATTCTATCGCCTTTTTGGTCTCTTGCAAAGCTTGATTTAAATTGATTTTTTTTTTGCAGTGCAATTGTTTTAATATGAATTATAATCGAGTTGTGATGATTTCTCCTTAAAATATTAAAAGATTTACATACATACCACTCTATTCATGTGTATTCACGTCTCTAGCATCTAAACTTTTAATCATATGTTGTCACAAGGCTTGCATATCATGCTAAAACGATTCTCAAACACTTTACAAGTCTTGAACCTAAGCTTTACATTTGCATTTATAGCGCCTAACGATGTCACGGCTTCGGAGAAGATTTAGGAGTTTATTTGGGTACAATATTTTCATTGTTTTGGAAAGTTTTGTGAACCATTTAAACATCATTTTGTTCACTGTTTTAAAAATATTTTGTGCTCAATTTAAAATGCCGATTTCTTTACTACTTTTGGAAAGCTTCATGCTCCATTTAAATGCTCATTTGTTAGCTATTTTGGAGAGTTTTGTTGCTCCATTTAAATGTTAATTTCCACACTGTTTGGAGACATTTGGGAGCCTTCTTATCGCTGTTTGGAATCATTTAAATGCTGTTTTGAATCATTTAAATTGCTGTTTGGTATTTAATATTGCTGTTTGGTGTTGTTGGAGCTGCAAGAACGCCTGGGGCTGCTGTAGGATGCCACTAATTGCTGAATACTCGCTGTAGGAAGCTGCTGGAAGAGCTGTTAGCTGTTGTTTGATGTTTGGGATAGCTGTTAAGTGTTGTCTAGCCCTTAGAAAGTGCTGCCTAGTGTTGTAAAGAGCTGTAGGAGTGCTGTGAGAGCATTGGAAGTGCTGTCTAGTGCTCGGAATTGCTGTTTGGAGTTGCAAATCTCTCGTAAAAGTGTTGTTCGATGATTAAAATTGCTGCGAGAGTTGTTTGGAAGAGTAAAAGTGATGTTTGGAAGAATATAATTGCTCTTTGGAGTGCTCGTAAGTTGTAAGAGAGCTTTGGAAGTCACGTGACGTTTATTTGGAAGCCATATAACTATTGTAGGCGAGCGGAAAAGTGCTGTCCTTCACTTAGAAGCGCTGTAGGAAGTAGTTTGTGCCTTGGAAAGTGTTGTCCAACATTTGAAAATCATGTAGGAAGCTGTAAGAGAGCTGGGAGACGGGTATAATTGCTGTTGGAATCGTTTGGAAGTCATATGATTGCTGTTTGAATTGTTTGGAAGTCAATTAATTGTTGTTTGGAGTGTCTAATCACTGCCCCGAGTCGTAGGAGGTCGTAGAGTCGCCGCATATGTTTGCTAGTAGCTGCCCTGAGTCGTTGGAAGCCTTCAAATTGTGATTTAGGCCCGGTTCACTTGCATTTTCTTCTCTTTTGGCTTTTGCTGGTTTCGGAAGTGAGCCGACCTCCTCCTTTTTCATAATTTTTTTTTATTATTATTATTATTTTTTTAATTTTCTTATTTTATTGTTGTTTTAAACGGCTAAGTCACAAAAAAAAAGGGGAATTTCTGATTTAACTTATGGAAGGGTAAAACATTCTTAATCACTGCAAACACAATTCACAGCATAGGCTTCCTAGACCTTAGGAGCACACCCTAGGTGAGAGTCACCCACCTAATTCACAGCATAGGCTCCATAGACTTAGGAGCACACCTTAGGTGAAAACTTCCTTTACCTAACCCACACCATAAACTTCCTAAACCTTAAATGCACACCCTTAGGTGAGAGCCCATCCGCCTAATCCTCGGCATAGACTTCCTAGACTTCAGGAGCATACACCCTAGGTGAGAGTCATGCACCTAATCCCCAGCATAGGCTTCCTAGACCTTAGGAGCACACCCTAGGTGATCCACTCACTTAACCTTCACTGCAGGCTTCCTAGACCTTAGGAGCACACCCTAGGCGAGAGCCCATCTACCTAAACTTCGAATGCATAGTGAACTAGGCACCTGACCCTAATTCACAAACCATTCAAGACACTAGACCAGAGAATGCACCGAGGCTTGGTTCACCCTTCCTTAATTAAATCAATTGTGGAATTCCCTAAAATGACTTAACCAATATTGAAACCCAATGCACCGGGATTTGAGCTTGAACATTACGCTCAAATCCTCCTGGCAATTGGGGACATTTGTTTTGCCACATATGGATCATCGGACTGGTGTGAGTCTGAGGTCTAGGTGGCGAGGGCGATGATGATAATGCTTATGTGTGCTATACGAGGGATTCGAGGGATAATTAGAATAGTATCTCTTACCTCAAGGACCTTCAATAAGGGAGAGGAAAGGACCGATGATACTATTCGCCGACTCTTGGTGAGATCGTTTCCCCGACGATCTTAGGTCGTTAGTAGTCCTAGCACGATTAGAGTGACTAGCATGTAGACTCTATTATTTTTACAAAATATTTACAAAAACAAAAAAAAAAAGTCTCTTTTGCTTGTTAAAAATAACTCTTCATAAAAACTATATATAAAAAAAGAACATCTTCTGCATGAAAATCAAATAATTTTTCTTATAAAACTTACAAAGGTCCATGGCTAGTCACTTGGATTGGGTTAAGGATTACCCTCCTTAGATCGTCGGGTCGGTAACTCTTATTCAAGGTCGGATAGCACACAGTCCAGCTCTGAGCCCCCACCTTTTCCAATGTCTTATACTTAGTCTTGATCTTCCATATGTGACTACGAGTTTTGTTTGCGATTTCTACGACTCGTTTTCTTTATTTTCTGACTTTCGTGTCCGGTTTTCTCGCTCTGTTTACTTCGTCTGCAAGTTTATTTAAGTCCATTGCAAGTCATACTATGCTTGCAATACAAATTATACAACAGTAGCAGATGCCCAGGTACGCTTTTACAGTTTATTTACTGCAATTTACTTTACTGCAATCCACTTTACTGCGCTTTACTTTCTAGCAATTTTACTTGCAATTTATTTTACCCTGCATGCAAAACTGAAAACAACAACACAACCTGAAACATTGGAACACATTTGACAAAACCATTTGAACCTTAGACCGCACTTCAGAATGCTAGCTACTCTGCAACACGAGGAGCTTGGATCGAGAAGCAAGAGGATCTTCTTCAGCAAAACTCTTCCTAGTTTAAATAACAACATATAGGACTTCGAGGTAGCTCGCCCAGCGCGGCGTAAACCCTCACTCTCCTCTTTAGGCTTCTGTGCAACCGTGTTGCGCAGCGTAAGTCCTAACTCGCTTTAGGTTCCGAGGTTGTCGTACGGTACGACGTAAACCCTCTTATCTCTGCGGGCTATTTGCATGATTGGGTATTATGCAAGTGTAAGTCCCAAATAATAAAATTGGCAGGATTAAACAATTAAATAACATCCTCTCCAAAACGCAGCCACATCATAGGATAGTTGGGAAGTCACTGGGGCTTGCCTCAGATCTGTGACATCCCCTACCTTTTCTTTCCTTTGGACTCCTGGAAATAATTGTTCCCATTTGAGCCACTCCCACTTGTTTTTCCACGTCCTACCGTGAAAACCTAAACTCTTGAATTCTTGAAGACAGAACCACCGATCATTATCGAGAGTTTTCTCAGATGGCACCAGTCATTTGGGATGTAATTAACTATAGAGGCTTGCCTCTATAGGGAACTTGGAACCCAGATAAAATAAACCCTACCTAGTCTTTCTATTAGGTAGGGGAACTTGTCGGTCACACATAAAGGTTCGCAGACCAAACGGATGTCACAAGTCCCTTAGTTCGTATGATTGGGTCTATCCGTCACAGGATACATTAATCTTTCGAGAAAGTGTATCATTTGTGACATCAGACACGATTATGCAAATTACTGGACAAATGAGATCCAGGCGGTCTCATTTTTCAAAATTAAAATACACTACTTTCAAAACTACTTTTCCAAAATTATATATCTTTTATATTAAACTAAATCACAAAATTTTAAATTCTTTCAAAGAGAAAAAAATGTTGGCCGACAAATTCTGGCGACTCCGCTGGGGAAAAGCTCCTCTCTCCATTTTGATCAGGAGGTTTTGTCTTCATACATCGGCAGTGTGTCCATGTCCCTCGTGGGCGGGCTCATTGTTCTTCGTTGACATACTCGTGCTCATTTCTTCCTTGAGCCCAGTATTGCCGACTCTTTTTGGATTCCGGAGCCATCCGTTTAACCACCATTAAACGAGTGGTTCGAGAATCCTTAGGGTTTAGTGGGGTGGACCCCGATAGGTGTGGTAGGTTAGGAGCGGTTTATCGAAGCGAGTTCGATGCGAAGTTGACATCCTCCGAATGTCGGACCGGGTCCTATGTTTCATTCCTCTTTGAGTTTGACTTGTTCTTAACAAGTTAAACCGAAACTTCTCTATCACGATCCTCCTTTAAACTCCAAACAAAACACAAAAATGTTTAAGACAAAATTCACATGAATAAATTCACGGGATGCCCGGTTTATAAGACAAGTGTGTCAACTTAAGTACCTCCACTGAAACTACGAGGCACGAGACATTGCCGACTTCGAAAATTCTTCGAATGACGAGAGATGATGTCGTCACCGAAGTTGATCTTCTCGTTCGACGGAAGCACCGCCTGCGACAAGGCTGCTCGCTACCAAGGATCGTTGATCAAGTTTGGAACCGGCTTCGACGAGGTCGAAGTCATTCTCGGCAAGGCGCCTTATGTCTTCTTCAAGACAGTTGCCTCAACAATAAAAGAGCCAACTGCCAAATTTGACCTGAACTGCAAGCAAGAGTTCCCCGTACTCAGGAAGCACAAGGGCGGGAAGACTTTTGCTAAGACCGTTGCTTCTGCTCCCATCAAGTCTGTCAGCCCCGTGGAAAAGAGGGTTGTCACTGCCACAGCTACTGGATTCACAGTCACTCCACCAGTTACACCGTCAGCCAAAGGAAAACAGATTTTTAATGAGGAAGAATCAATTGATGCCTTTGCCCCGTTGTTGTCTGTGTTCGAGATTGGATCTAGCTCAAAGTCCGGTCAACTTACCAAAACACAACGCAGAAATAGGAACCGCAAGATTTTAAAAGCCAAAAGAGCGAAAGCTTTAAAGACTGTTACGGCCACAAAAATTCCTCGACGGGACGAAATTGGATGGTACGAGACCGCACCTCTCCTTGGAGGAAGCGGAGTTTCACCCATTGTTTGCCGCTCTCGGAGAAGAGAGTATTCATAAGATTCTTCGTTGCCTCTCGAAAACATACATACCGCCGACCGATTCGGTCTTGCACGGGTCCGAGAACAGAGATTGCCACCACGAGGGGAGATCCCCACAAGATGAACAATGACAAAAGATCACTAGTTACTGCATCCGGACCGCGCATTAGGGACCGCGATTTATCCAGGAGAGCCGAGGCCCCCAAAGAGATGTCTAGTCTCCGGGCCTCGGGTTCCGAAGGAGAAGTTGCATAGTCCCAAGGTCGCCGGACTCGGTGCCGCAACGAGATCGAAAAGACGTCTCCCCGCGAAGGATTCTAAGTCCGATGCTCCAATCAGTAGTGTTCGCGCCATGCCGAAAGCCGGTGTTGATGGAAGGTGTACAACACCAGGTCCCCGGTCGATCTCAAGATCATTAAAGTGAGGACAATTGAGGAAAGATTAGAGAAGCTCGGGCGGACATCGGCGAACTGTCAAAAGAACAAAGTGGAAGCATCGATGATGAAGAACACGATTTGTCATTTCATATGGATGAAGATTTTGCGAGAGATCTTTATGGTTGAGACTAGAGCCTCGCGTCATCGCGCGGTGCTCCTTTGCCTGCGAGGAGAACGCCGAGGATGAGTCGCAAAGGGCCATCCGACGGAGGGATGAGCTTATCATCCGCATGGAGAAAAGGATGGAGGAGATGGCGGCCGTTATAGCCTCATTTCGGAATCAACCTCGATCTCCGAGAGCGACCTCTCCGAGAAATAAACCGGCCGAGAGACCATTCATGTCGCGAGATGAAATAAATGGTTCGACCCAAAACACTATACCGGAAAATGACATCAAACAAATGGTTGAACAACGAGTAAAGGAGGCCTTAGCCCAATCCGAAGGAGGAGCATTGATTCCGAAGGGTAGACCATATCCGGAGGAATTCGATGCGGTGCCCTACCGAAGGGCTTCGTGCCACCTACCTTCAAAACGTTCGATGGAACAGGAAACCCTCGTCGGCATGTTGCACACTTCGGGCAAGTTGCTTGCAACGCGGGGGTAGTGAAGCACTATTATTTCGCCAGTTTGTGAGTAGTCTCTCCGGGGTTGCATTCGATTGGTATGCAGAATTACCGAATGGGTCGATAAAGACATTCACGGAGCTGGAGAACATGTTCGTTAAGAGGTTTGCTGGAGCTCAGCATCATATCACCGTGGGTGATCTTGTAGTAGAAAGACAAGCCGACAGAAACTCTAGTGGAGTACATTCTACGGTGGAGGAATCTAAGTATGAAATGCGAGCCACAATTGCAAGAACAGCATGCGATTGAGATCTTACTCAAGAGCATCCATGGCCCAGTAGCTTTCCTACTTAAGGGATTTACTAATCAAAACCTTTGAAAAGCTACTCGGTAAAGGCTGCGAGCCCGCAAGAGGAGGCTAAGCGACTCGGATTCTGGAAGCCGATAAGTCGAAGCCCGCGAAGACATTCGAGAAGAGATGCGGAACGGTGGCGGCGGTCGACGAAGGCAAGCGACCGATGCGGATTCGGGTAGAGCGACCTCGACGAGACAGCCAGCGGTACCATCGATCACGGCGCCGGCAGCGAACTTACCGCACGGATAAAGGGCAAGGTCCATCCATGGCCGATCGGTTGAGTAAAGTCTACTCCTTCGAGGATGAGGCGAGTGGGGAAGATGTTCGAAATTTGATCGAAGCCGAGTTCGAGGTTGCGGAGCCGAAGAAACCAGGATGAGGTCGATAAGAAGGATCACCCGGATATTGCCCATATCACGGATTGCTTGGGCACACCATAGAGGGTTGTATCGGTTTCAAAGAATGGCTCGAGAAGAATTTCGAGAATGGGAACATAACGATCCAGAAAGAATATTTGAAAGAACCCGAATAAGGTTCCACCGATGTAATTTCGGTCGATCCTAGTGTTCGATTGATTCGATGCGGTGACGAAAGGATGAAACATCTCTCGATTACTATTGTACTACTTTGTTTTTGAAATAAATGTTAATGGTATCAATGTTTGTATGTCCCTTCCCTCCCACCGCAATAAAATAAATAAAGAACTTGTTGTTTTTCATAATTGTTCAATATTTGAAAAAAGCACGGTTAACAAAATGTTCAAAGCTCAACAGGAAGACAACTGAGAAAGGAGTAATCCAAAATAAAAAATTTCGACATCGTCATAGAAATTATGATTTCGGGGAAAATAAAATTAATGCCCTAATGGCTGGGTCCTGCACTTTAAAGATTTTGGACTGGGTCCTGAGTAAATTTTAGAATAAGTCAGTGTGATTATAATACGAGTAATCGACTGAGGATATCACGAGACTTTTAAACCTCTCGTCAAGTAGTCGGGTTCGACTTTCGAACGAGTTATAATATCTCAGGATTTGTCTTAAGAAATATTTGAGAATTGTTAATCAGGGGAGTTCAGACATTCAAAATCTTTAAATTATGCTTTACCAGATACAGTAATTCCCATAAAACAAAAGGAGCAAAAAGTGAAAATCTCCTGAGAAGAATCTTGAGGTGGGCATAAAATCAAAAATTGGTGTCTCAATTCAGACATTCAAAATTTAACAGGTGCTTCACCAGATATAGTAATTCTCAATCAAGAAGGAGGAGCGAAAAAAAAAAAAAAAAAAGGAAAAAAAGGGCTCCCTGGGAAGAAGCTTGAGGTGAGCAATCAAAAATTGGTGTTTGAATTCTCCCTGAATTAGCAAAACTTGAAAGGTCTCTTAAGGAAATTCTTCAGATATTATACTCGGGAAAGAGTTGAGTGATCTTGTGTCTTTTGGTCGACTATTAATTGTCTCAGAAATATCCTTGGGAGATGAAAAATATTTAAAACACATGAACTAAATTCGAATACGCTTAAGCCCGAAAAGAAAGGACTAAAGAAAGGCACTATGTTATTAGCAAATTAATGGAAATTCTACCCCGAAGTCATATCTTTCGATGCCCGGAGGATTCTACTCCACGAAGAGTATCAAAATGGTTTCTCGAGACAGTGTGAATATCTTTACAAAATGCGTGATAAAGAAGCGATGAATGCTACACACGGAGCTACAAAGTGCCGCCTTTCAAGCTATGATGTCCTTCGAAATAGCCCATCTTTATGTGTACTTGAAAGAATACAATTTTGATAGTACCATAAAGAATGGATTGTTTTTACACATGTCTCCTGCCCAAAGACAATATGAACAAACTCTACAAAATCTGTGATAAAGAAACGACGACCGCCACAACAAAGCTACAAAGCTACAGCCTTTCGAGTTGTGATGTCCCTATAAATAGCACATCTTTATGTGTACTTGAAAGAATACAATTCTGATAGTACCTTAAAGAGTGGGTTATTTTTGCACCTGTCTCCAGCCAGTGGATGACACCTCAAGAAGTACTGCGCATCATGGTGTTCCAAAGACAATCTTGTTTCTAGGAGCACCGATGTTATACTTGTCTAAAACTGGGTCCAAATCCTGACAACATTGCAACTAAAGAGAACTCACAAAACATGAACATAGACCACATCAAAGCACAGCAAAAATAAAAATAGACTCGATGCCATATCAAATAAAATCAAATTCAAAATCAACATTTCAAACTTCAGATTTCAATCGGGTCAGGTTGACTCTCCTTGGCCTATCACTAGCGTCACTTTCCTCGGCACGAAGTTTCTTTCCATAGGAACTCTGGGTCCTATTTTTCGCACTGAAGAAGCTAGCTGGCTCTATCTACATAGAACCGCGCTCTTCTATGCCTTTTGTTCCGGTGTGACTGAGATTTGGCTGGTTCTATTGGAACTGCATCTCTTTTCGCACGGACATTTCTTCGATCAACCATTGAGTTGGAAATGAATCCCTTCATGCTCTTTCTCGGTCCGATTTCTTCCTACGGACATTTTCCGCATCGCATAAATTTTCACAAATTTCACATAAAATTTGCACAAAATTCAACATCCATATCACGAATCTCCGCACTCGCAAGTTCTACAAATTTCATGGTCTTCACAAATTTCACATCAATCTCTCGCAAGATTCCACACTTAACTCTTCAAGTCTCGCACTCACAAACCTCCGCAAATCCCCGCATTCACAATCTCAACAAATCATTTACAAACCTCCGCAAATCTCTGCACTCACATTTCTTAGCAATTCTCACAATTTTACAAACTCCACAAATCTCCGCAAATTTTCACAATTCTCTGCACTCACAAACTTTCACAAATCTCTGCATTCAAAAAAAAAAAAATTCGCAAATTATCCACAATTTTACAACTTCATAAGTCTCCAAGTCGCCGCAAATCTGCATAGTTCCACAACACCTCCGCACCCTTATAAACTCTCGTGAATTTCACAAAATCGCTCTCCGCAATCACCACAATTTTATAAATTCCACCACTTCACGACTTCTACAAATTTCGTCATTCCTCCCGCTTCGCAGGCTCCGCACTTCCACACTTCAGCAGTCTCAACACTCAGCACTCGGCACTCAGCAATCAGGATAAGCATAGTCTTAGTCCTTTCTCAGCACTCAGCACTCAGCACATTTGGGATAGGTTTAATCCTAATCCTTTCTCGAAGACTCAACGACATTTGGGATATGTTATATCATAATCCTTTCTCAGCACTCAGCACTCAGCACATTTGGGATAGGTTTAATCCTAATCCTTTCTCAACACTCATCACATTTGGGATAGGTTTAATCCTAATCCTTTCTCAGCACTCAGCACATTTGGGACTGGTTAAATCCTGATCCTTCCTCAGCACTCAGCACTCAGCACTCAGCACTCAACACATTTGGGATAAGGTTCAATCCTAATCCTTTCTCAGCACTCGACACATTTGGGATAGGCTCAGTCCTATTCTTTCTCAGCACATTTGGGATAGGTTAAATCATGTTCCTTTCTCAGCACTCAACACTCATCACTCAACTCTCGAGCACATTTGGGGATAGGCTCGATCCTATTCTTTCTCGACGACATTTAGGATTTGTTCAATTCAAATCCTTTCACTTACTAACCACGACACTCCTCACTATCATAATAATCTCTGCAACACAACAAAAGAACACAAAGCAAGTCAAATCGACATTCAAATTTGAAAACTCAAACTCGCAATTACAATTTGAAAATACACTTGCTAATCCCTCAGGCGGATACTCATAAATTCTCCACTTGAAGCTTCTTTTGAGCCGGGCTTTCCCAAGTGGGAACCTCAACTCAAATTCGATTATCGAACGCGGTCCGACGTTTGGACAGTTCTGAGTAAGGTTGCTTGGATAGTTCTTTGGTTTCGTTGATCGCTTCGGTCAACACCAATACGCGCGGTGTGCATGTCCCGCACACCACACCTATCGGGGTCCTTTTGTTGACCTCATTTTAGTGAGGTCTTAGGATATTCCTCTTAGACCCTAGGATCTAGCTTTAGGAGTTCCTTATTGACCATCCTAGCGGACTCAGTCACGGAACCCACCTCCCATAGAGCTTCGAGCCACTTCTAAACTCGTTTTTGTGAAACCTCGCATAAGTAGTCCCAAGCACTCGACTCCTGGTTGCAATGGCTAAAGACTAACATGTAGAGGGCTCGAAAATGAGTTCCCATAGGGGCAGACGACCTTAGGTGAACCCTTCATGACTCGAATTCGCGCACACCGCAACTTGACACTTTTTGACCCGTTTGTCGGTGAACTTGTCCGGATGACACCGGATGACGAAACGGACCACACGGATGCGTCCGGGACGTCGAATTTAGCTAGGAAGGATACCCATATTGATATGGTTCTACGCGCGCGCGAACGACACGGAAATTGATGCGCATTTTTTTTTAGCGGGGCACGGGTTCAATTAGAGCCCGACATAGGCTGAACACGAGCTTGGGCCATTTCAAATTTCAAATTTTTAAAATTTAAATCAGTCACTTAATTCCCTCTCAATTAAATTTAATTAGGGATTAAAGTTTACCTTATCAAGCTGTCCCTGTATGGAAGTCATTTAATTTGGCGCCCAATCACCTGTAACGGACGAACGCGGCTATAGCATGGGCGGGAGGCTTTACTCCAGGACATTCGATATCAGCTCCTCTGCTCGCGAGAACCCCCGAGTCGTCCTTCTCCTGCTCCTCTCGCCAACAAAGCTGCTCGATCCCTCTCCCTCACGCTCGCACAGAAGCACCCGACCTCCTCCGCTCGATTCCGCCCGCCTCGCACCGAATAGAACCGCTCGCCTCACCTCTCGCCGCTCGATCCCGTCACCCTCGCCGCTTCCCTCTCATTCGCGATCGAAGCCCTCGCCTCGCCTCGCTCATCGCCGCGCCTACCCATCCGCACCGACTCTCGACTCGCTCTTCCCCGCTCGACCGAACACCCCTCGCCATTCGCACCGAAGAACCGCGCGACGCGAACCCTCTCCTCGCGCGCGATGCAGCCCGCTCGCCCGCTCGAAGCCCCGCCGCCCGAAGCCCTCGACCTCGACCTACCTCGCTCGTCTCCACCGCACCGAGAGAACTCTCGATTTCGCCTCCGAGCTTCCCCCCATTCGGCCATCTTCCACTCGCCTGCTCCTCCTTCCCGCGCCAAATAGTCGTTCGACTCCTCTCCCGTCTGCTATCCCGCTCGCTGGACTCCTCTGCATTGCCAGAAACCGTGCCGGATCTCTTTGGTGCAACTGCTCGCTATCCCGTAGCATTTCCGGACTCCCGCTCGAGGTCGTATTTTTCTAACTTGCTTTCTTTTACCCGATTCTATCAGCTTTTTGGTCTCTTGCAAAGCTTGATTTAAATTGATTTTTTTTTTTGCAGCAGCTTTTAATATGAATTATAATCAGTTGTGATGATTTCTCCTTAAAATATTAAAAGATTTACATACATACCACTCTATTCATGTGTATTCACGTCTCTAGCATCTAAACTTTTAATCATATGTTGTCACAAGGCTTGCATATCATGCTAAAACGATTCTCAAACACTTTACAAGTCTTGAACCTAAGCTTTACATTTGCATTTATAGCGCCCAACGGTGTCACGCTTTCGGAGAAGATTTAGGAGTTTATTTGGGTACAATATTTTCATTGTTTTGGAAAGTTTTGTGAACCATTTAAACATCATTTTGTTCACTATTTTAAAAATATTTTGTGCTCAATTTAAAATGCCGATTTCTTTACTACTTTTGGAAAGCTTCATGCTCCATTTAAATGCTCATTTGTTAGCTATTTTGGAGAGTTTTGTTGCTCCATTTAAATGTTAATTTCCACACTGTTTGGAGACATTTGGGAGCCTTCTTATCGCTGTTTGGAATCATTTAAATGCTGTTTTGAATCATTTAAATTGCTGTTTGGTATTTAATATTGCTGTTTGGTGTTGTTGGAGCTGCAAGAACGCCTGGGGCTGCTGTAGGATGCCACTAATTGCTGAATACTCGCTGTAGGAAGCTGCTCGGAAGAGCTGTTAGCTGTTGTTTGATGTTTGGGATAGCTGTTAAGTGTTGTCTAGCCCTTAGAAAGTGCTGCCTAGTGTTGTAAAGAGCTGTAGGAGTGCTGTGAGAGCATTGGAAGTGCTGTCTAGTGCTCGGAATTGCTGTTTGGAGTTGCAAATCTCTGTAAAAGTGTTGTTCGATGATTAAAATTGCTGCGAGAGTTGTTTGGAAGAGTAAAAGTGATGTTTGGAAGAATATAATTGCTCTTTGGAGTGCTCGTAAGTTGTAAGAGAGCTTTGGAAGTCACGTGACGTTTATTTGGAAGCCATATAACTATTGTAGGCGAGCGGAAAAGTGCTGTCCTTCACTTAGAAGCGCTGTAGGAAGTAGTTTGTGCCTTGGAAAGTGTTGTCCAACATTTGAAAATCATGTAGGAAAGTCGTAAGAGAGCTGGGAGACGGGTATAATTGCTGTTGGAATCGTTTGGAAGTCATATGATTGCTTGTTCGAATTGTTTGGAAGTCAATTAATTGTTGTTTGGAGTGTCTAATCATCGCCCCGAGTCGTAGGAGGTCGTAGAGTCGCCGCATATGTTTGCTAGTAGGCCGCCACGAGTCGTTGGAAGCCTTCAAATTGTGATTTAGGCCCGGTTCACTTGCATTTTCTTCTCTTTTCGTTTTCTTCGGTTTCGAAGTGAGCCGACCTCCTCCTTTTTCATAATTTTTTATTATTATTATTATTATTTTTTTTAATTTTCTTATTTTATTGTTGTTTTAAACGGCTAAGTCACAAAAAAAAAGGGGAATTTCTGATTTAACTTATGGAAGGGTAAAACATTCTTAATCACTGCAAACACAATTCACAGCATAGGCTTCCTTGACCTTAGGAGCACACCCTAGGTGAGAGTCACCCACCTAATTCACAGCATAGGCTCCATAGACTTAGGAGCACACCTTAGGTGAAAACTTCCTTTACCTAACCCACACCATAAACTTCCTAAACCTTAAATGCACACCCTTAGGTGAGAGCCCATCCGCCTAATCCTCGGCATAGACTTCCTGGACTTCGGGAGCATACACCCTAGGTGAGAGTCATGCACCTAATCCCCAAGCATAGAGCTCCTGGACTCCAGTGAGCACACCCTGGGTGATCCACTCACTTAACCTTCACTGCAGCTTCCTGGACCTGAGAGCACACCCTAAAGCGAAAGCCCATCTACCTAAACTTCGAATGCATAAGTGAACTCAGTGCACCCGACCCTAATTCACAAACCATTCGAAGACACTTGTACCAGCAGAATGCACCGAGGCTTGGTTCACCCTTCCTTAATTAAATCAATTGTGGAATTCCCTAAAATGACTTAACCGATATTGAAACCCAATGCACGGGATTTGAGCTTGAACCTTACGCTCGAATCCTCCTCGCAATTGGGGACATTTGTTTTGCCACATATGGATCATCGGACTGGTGTAAGTCCGAGGTCTAGGTGGCGAGGCGATGATGATAATGCTTATGTGTGCTTTATACGAGGGATACGAGGGATAATTAGAATAGTATCTCTCTACCTCGAGGACCTTCGATAAGGGAGAGGAAAGGACCGGTGATACTATTCGCCGACTCTTGGTGAGATCGTTTCACGACGATCTTAAGTCGTTAGTAGTCCTAGCACGATTAGAGTGACTAGCATGTAGACTCTATTATTTTTACAAAATATTTACAAAAACAAAAAAAAAAGTCTCTTTTGCTTGTTAAAAATAACTCTTCATAAAAGCTATATATAAAAAAAAAAAAAAACATCTTCTGCATGAAAATCAAATAATTTTTCTTATAAAACTTACAAAGGTCCATGGCTAGTCACTTGGATTGGGTTAAGGATTACCCTCCTTAGATCGTCGGGTCGGTAGCTCTTATTCGAGGTCGGATAGCACACGATCCAGCTCCGAGCCCCACCTTTTCCAGATGTCTTATACTTAGTCTTCGATCTTCATATGTGACTACGAGTTTTGTTTGCGATTTCTACGACTCGTTTTCTTTATTTTCGACTTTCGTGTCCGGTTTTCTCGCTTCCGTTTACTTCGTCATGCAAGTTTATTTAAGTCCATTGCAAGTCATACTATGCTTGCAATACAAATTATACAACGAGTAGCAGATGCCTGAGTACGCTTTTACGGTTTATATCTGCAATTTACTTTACTGCAATCCACTTTATTGCGCTTTACTTTCTAGCAATTTTACTTGCAATTTATTTTACCCTGCATGCAAAACTGAAAACAACAACACAACCTGAAACATTGGAACACATTTGACAAAACCATTTGAACCTTAGACCTTAGGACTGCGCTTACTTCGTGACAGAGGAGCTTGGATCGAGAAGCAAGAGGATCTTCTTCGAGAAACTCTTCCTAGTTTAGATAACAACATATAGGACTTCGAGGTAGCTCGTCCGACGCGGCGTAAACCCTCATTCTCCTTTTTAGGCTTACGTACGACCGTGTTGCGCAGCGTAAGTCCTAACTCGCTTTAGGTTCGAGGTTGTCGTACGGTACGACGTAAACCCTCATATCTCTGCGGGCTACTCGCATAATCAGATATTATGCGATTGTAAATCCCAAATAATAAAATTGGCAGGATTAAACAATTAAATGACATCCTCTCCAAAACGCAGCCACACCATAGGATAGTTGGGAAGTCATTGGGGTTTGCCTCAGATCTGTGACATCCCTTACCTTTTCTTTCCTTTGGACTCCTGGAAATAATTGTTCCCATTTGAGCCACTCTCACTTGTTTTTCCACGTCCTACCGTGAAAACTAAACCTTGAATTCTCGAAGACAGAACCACCGATCATTATCGAGAGTTTTCTCAAGTGACACCAGTCATTTGGGATGTAATTAACTATAGGGGCTTGCCTCTATAGGGAACTTGGAACCCAGATAAAATAAACCCTGCCTAGTCTTTCTATTAGGTAGGGGAACTTGTCGGTCACACATAAAGGTTCGCAGACCAAACGGATGTCACAAGTCCCTTAGTTCGTATGATTGGGTCTATCCGTCACAGGATACATTAATCTTTCGAGAAAGTGTATCATTTGTGACATCAGACACGATTATGCAAATTGCTTGGACAAATGAGATCCGGGCGGTCTCATTTTTCAAAATTAAAATACACTACTTTCAAAACTACTTTTCAAAATTATATATCTTTTATATTAAACTAAATCACTAAAATTTTAAATTCTTTCAAAGAGAAAAAAATGTTGGCCGACAAATTCTGGCGACTCCGCTGGGGACAAGTTCCTCTCTCCATTTTGATCAGGAGGTTTTGTCTTCATACATCGGCGGTGTGTCCATGTCCCTCGTGGGCCAGACTGTTGTTCTTCTGTTGACATACTGTGCTCATTTCTTCCTTGAGCCAGTATAGTCAACTCTTTTTGGATGCGGAGCCATCCGTTTAACCACCATTAAACGGAGTGGTTCAGGAATCCTTAGGGTTTAGTGGGGTGGACCCCCGATAGGTGTGGTAGGTTAGGAGCGGTTTATTGAAGCGAGTTCGATGCGAAGTTGACATCCTCCAAATGTCGGACCGGGTCCTATGTTTCATTCCTCTTTGAGTTTGACTTGTTCTTAACAAGTTAAAACTGAAACTTCTCTATCACAATCCTCCCTTTAAACTCCAAACAAAACACAAAAATGTTTAAGACAAAATTCACATGAATAAATTCACAGGATGCCCAGTTTATAAGACAAGTGTGTCAACTTAAGTACCTCCACTGAAACTACGAGGCACGAGACATTGCGACTTCGAAAATTCTTGAATGACGAGAGATGATGTCGTCACCGAAGTTGATCTTCTCGTTCGACGGAAACACCGCCTGCGACAAGGCTGCTCGCTACCGAGGATCGTTGATCGAGTTTGGAGCCGGCTTCGACGAGGTCGAAGTCATTCTCGGCAAGGCGCCTTATGTCTTCTTCAAGACAGTCGCCTCGACAATAAAAGAGCCAACTGCCAATTTGACCCGAGCTATGAGCAAGAGTTCCCCGTACTCAGGAAGCACAAGGGCGGGAAGACTTTTGCTAAGACCGTTGCTTCTGCTCACATCAAGTCTGTCAGCCCTGTGGAAAAGAGGGTTGTCACTGCCACAGCTACTGGATTCACAGTCACTCCACCAGTTACACCGTCAGCCAAAGGAAAACAGATTTTTAATGAGGAAGAATCAATTGATGCCTTTGCCCCGTTGTTGTACGTGTTCGAGATTGGATCTAGCTCGAAGTCCGGTCAACTTACCAAAACACAACGCAGAAATAGGAACCGCAAGATTTTAAAAGCCAAAAGAGCGAAAGCTTTAAAGACTGTTCTGGCCACAGAAATTCCTCAGCAGGACGAAATTGGATGGTCTGAGACCGCACCTCTCCTTGGAGGAAGCAGGTTTCACCCATTGTTTGCCGCTCTCGGAGAAGAGAGTATTCATAAGATTCTTCGTTGCCTCTCGAAAACATACATACCGCCGACCGATTCAGTCTTGCCTGGGTCCGAGAACAGAGATTGCCACCACGAGGGGAGATCCCCACAAGATGAACAATGACAAAAGATCACTAGTTACTGCATCCGGACCGCGCATTAGGGACCGCGATTTATCCAGGAGAGCCGAGGCCCCCAAAGAGATGTCTAGTCTCCGGGCCTTGGTTCCGAAGGAGAAGTTGCATGAGTCCTAAGGTCGTCGGACCGGTGCCGCAACGGAGATCGAAAAGACGTCTCCCCGCGAAGGATTCTAAGTCCGATGCTCCAATCGATTAGTGTTCCGGCCATGCCGAAGCCGGTGTTGATGGAAGGTGTACAACACCGATCCCGGTCGATCTCGAGATCATTAAAGGGAGGACGATTGAGGAAAGATTAGAGAAGCTCGGGGCGGACATCGCCGAAGCGTCGAAAGAACAAAGTGGAAGCATCGATGATGAAGAACACGATTTGTCATTTCATATGGATGAAGATTTTGCGAGAGATCTTTATGGTTGAGACTAGAGCCTCTGCGTCATCGCGCGGTGCTCCTTTGCCTACCGAGGAGAACGCCGAGGATGAGTCACGAAGGGCCATCCGACGGAGGGATGAGCTTATCATCCGCATGGAGAAAAGGATGGAGGAGATGGCGGCCGTTATAGCCTCATTTCAGAATCAACCTCGATCTCCGAGAGCGACCTCTCCAGAAATAAACCGGCCGAGAGACCATTCATGTCGCGAGATGAAATAAATGGTTCGGCCCCAAAACACTATGCGGGAAAATGACATCAAACAAATGGTTGAACAACGAGTAAAGGAGGCCTTAGCCCGATCCGAAGGAGGAGCATTGATTCCGAAGGGTAGACCATATCCGGAGGAATTCGATGCGGTGCCCTACCGAAGGGCTTCGTGCCACCTACCTTCAAAACGTTCGATGGAACGAGAAACCCTCGTCGGCATGTTGCACACTTCGGACAGGATTCTTTGCAACGCGGGAGTAGTGAAGCACTATTATTTCGCCGGTTGTGAGTAGTCTCTCCGGGGTTGCATTCGATTGGTATGCGGAGTTACCGAATGGGTCGATAAAGACATTCACGGAAGCGGAGAACATGTTCGTTAAGAGGTTTCTTTGGAGCTCGGCATCATATCACCGTGGGTGATCTTGTAGTAGAAAGACAGAAACCGACAGAAACTCTAGTGGAGTACATTCTACGGTGGAGGAATCTAAGTATGAAATGCGAGCCACAATTGCAGGAACAACATGCGATTGAGATCTTACTCAAGAGCATCCATGGCCCAGTAGCTTTCCTACTTAAGGGATTTACAATCAAAACCTTTGAAAAGCTACTCAGTAAAGCTGCAAGCTCGCAAGAGGAGGCTAAGCAACTCGGATTCTGGAGCGATAAGTCGAAGCCCGCAAAGACATTCGAGAAGAGATACGGAACGGTGGCGACGGTCGACAAGGCAAGCGACCGATGCGGATTCGAGTAGAGCGGCCTCGACGAAGACAACCGGCGGTACCATCGATCACGGCGCCGGCGGCGAACTACCGCACGGATAAAGGGCAAGGTCCATCCATGGCCGATCGGTTGAGTAAAGTCTACTCCTTCGAGGATGAGGCGAGTGGGGAAGATGTTCGGAAATTTGATCGAAGCCCGAGTTCGAGGTTGCCGAGCCGAAGAAACCGGATGAGGTCGATAAGAAGGATCACCCCGGATATTGCCCATATCACGGATTGCTTGGGCACACCATAGAGGGTTGTATCGGTTTCAAAGAATGGCTCGAGAAGAATTTCGAGAATGGGAACATAACGATCCCGAAAGAATATTTGAAAGAACTCCGAATAAGGTTCCACCAATGTAATTTCGGTCGATCCTAGTGTTCGATTGATTCGATGCGGTGACAAAGGATGAAACATCTCTCGATTACTATTGTACTTACTTTGTTTTTGAAATAAATGTTAATGGTATCAATGTTTGTATGTCCCTTCCCTCCCACCGCAATAAAATAAATAAAGAACTTATTGTTTTTCAGAATTGTTCAATGTTTGAAAAGCATGGTTAACAAAATGTTCAAAGTTCAGCAGGAAGACAACCGAGAAAGGAGTAATCCAAGAAAAAAAAAATTTCGGCATCGTCATAGAAATTATGATTTCGGGGGAAAATAAAATTAATGCCCTAATAGTTAGGTCCTGCACTTTAAAGATTTTGGACTGGGTCCTGAGTAAATTTCAGAATAAGTCAATATGATTATAATATGAGTAATCGACTAAGGATATCACGAGACTTTTAAACCTCTGTCAAGTGAACGAGTTATAATATCTCAAAATTTGTCTTAAGAAATATTTGAGAATTGTTAATCAGGGGAGTTCAGACATTCAAAATCTTTAAATTATGCTTTACCAGATACGGTAATTCCAGTAAAACAAAAGGAGCAAAAAGTAAAGAAAATCTCTGAGAAGAATCTTGAGGTGGGCATAAAATCAAAAATTGGTGTCTCAATTCAGACATTCAAAATTTAACAGGTGCTTCACCAGATATAGTAATTCTCAATCAAGAAGGAGGAGCGAAAAAAAAAAAAAAAAAAGGAAAAAAAGGGCTCCCACGGAAGAAGCTTGAGGTGAGCAATCAAAAATTGGTGTTTGAATTCTCCCTGAATTAGCAAAACTTGAAAGGTCTCTTAAGGAAATTCTTCAGATATTATACTCGGGAAAGAGTTGAGTGATCTTGTGTCTTTTGGTCGACTATTAATTGTCTCAGAAATATCCTTGGGAGATGAAAAATATTTAAAACACATGAACTAAATTCTGAATCTGCTTAAGCCCAGAAAGAAAGGACTAAAGAAAGGCCTATGTTATTAGCAAATTAATGGAAATTCTACCACGAAGTCATATCTTTCAATGCCGGAGGATTCTACTCCACGAAGAGTATCAAAATGGTTTCTCAGACAGTGTGAATATCTTTACAAAATCTGTGATAAAGAAGCGATGAATGCTACACACGGAGCTACAAAGTGCCGCCTTTCAAGCTATGATGTCCTTCGAAATAGCCCATCTTTATGTGTACTTGAAAGAATACAATTTTGATAGTACCATAAAGAATGGATTGTTTTTACACATGTCTCCTGCCCAAAGACAATATGAACAAACTCTACAAAATCTGTGATAAAGAAACGACGACCGCCACAACAAAGCTACAAAGCTACAGCCTTTCGAGTTGTGATGTCCCTATAAATAGCACATCTTTATGTGTACTTGAAAGAATACAATTCTGATAGTACCTTAAAGAGTGGGTTATTTTTGCACCTGTCTCCAGCCAGTGGATGACACCTCAAGAAGTACTGCGCATCATGGTGTTCCAAAGACAATCTTGTTTCTAGGAGCACCGATGTTATACTTGTCTAAAACTGGGTCCAAATCCTGACAACATTGCAACTAAAGAGAACTCACAAAACATGAACATAGACCACATCAAAGCACAACAAAAATAAAAATAGACTCGATGCCATATCAAATAAAATCAAATTCAAAATCAACATTTCAAACTTCAGATTTCAATCGGGTCAGGTTGACTCTCCTTGGCCTATCACTAGCGTCACTTTCCTCGGCACGAAGTTTCTTTCCATAGGAACTCCGGGTCCTATTTTTCGCACTGAAGAAGCTAGCTGGCTCTATCTACATAGAACCGCGCTCTTCTATGCCTTTTGTTCCGGTGTGACTGAGATTTGGCTGGTTCTATTGGAACTGCATCTCTTTTCGCACGGACATTTCTTCGATCAACCATTGAGTTGGAAATGAATCCCTTCATGCTCTTTCTCAGTCTGATTTCTTCCTACAGACATTTTCCGCACTGCATAAATTTTCACAAATTCCACATAAAATTTGCACAAAATTCAACATCCATATCACGAATCTCTGCACTCGCAAGTTCTACAAATTTCATGGTCTTCACAAATTTCACATCAATCTCTGCAAGATTCCACACTTAACTCTTCAAGTCTCGCACTCACAAACCTCCGCAAATCCTCGCATTCACAATCTCAACAAATCATTTACAAACCTCCGCAAATCTCTGCACTCACATTTCTTAGCAATTCTCACAATTTTACAAACTCCACAAATCTCCGCAAATTTTCACAATTCTCTGCACTCACAAACTTTCACAAATCTCTGCATTCAAAAAAAAAAAAATTCTGCAAATTATCCACAATTTTACAACTTCATAAGTCTCCAAGTCGCCGCAAATCTGCATAGTTCCACAACACCTCCGCACCCTTATAAACTCTCGTGAATTTCACAAAATCGCTCTCCGCAATCACCACAATTTTATAAATTCCACCACTTCACGACTTCTACAAATTTCGTCATTCCTCCCGCTTCGCGGAGCTCCGCACTTCCACACTTCAGCGAGTCTCGGCACTCAGGCACTCTGAGCACTCAGGCAATCGGGATAAGCATAGTCTTAGTCCTTTCTCGGCACTCGACGACTCAGAGCACATTTGGGATAGGTTTAATCCTAATCCTTTCTCAGCACTCAGCACATTTGGGATATGTTATATCATAATCCTTTCTCAGCACTCAGCACTCAGCACATTTGGGATAGGTTTAATCCTAATCCTTTCTCAACACTCATCACATTTGGGATAGGTTTAATCCTAATCCTTTCTCAGCACTCAGCACATTTGGGACTGGTTAAATCCTGATCCTTCCTCAAGACTCGACACTCAGGCACTCGAGCACTCAACACATTTGGGATAAGGTTCAATCCTAATCCTTTCTCGAGCACTCGACACATTTGGGATAGGCTCGATCCTATTCTTTCTCGACACATTTGGGATAAGGTTAAATCATGTTCCTTTCTCGGCACTCGACACTCATCACTCAACTCTCAGCACATTTGGGGATAGGCTCAGTCCTATTCTTTCTCAGCACATTTAGGATTTGTTCAATTCAAATCCTTTCACTTACAACCACGACACTCCTCACTATCATAATAATCTCTGCAACACAACAAAAGAACACAAAGCAAGTCAAATCGACATTCAAATTTGAAAACTCAAACTCGCAATTACAATTTGAAAATACACTTGCTAATCCCCAGCGGATACTCATAAATTCTCCACTTGAAGCTTCTTTTGAGCCGGGCTTTCCCAAGTGGGAACCTCAACTCAAATTCGATTATCGAACGCGGTCCGACGTTTGGACAGTTCTGAGTAAGGTTGCTTGGATAGTTCTTTGGTTTCGTTGATCGCTTCGGTCAACACCAATACGCGCGGTGTGCATGTCCTGCACACCACACCTATTGGGGGTCCTTTTGTTGACCTCATTTTAGTGAGGTCTTAGGATATTCCTCTTAGACCCTAGGATCTAGCTTTAGGAGTTCCTTATTGACCATCCTAGCGGACTAGTCACGGAACCCACCTCCCATAGAGCTTCGAGCCACTTCTAAACTCGTTTTTGTGAAACCTCGCATAAGTAGTCCCAAGCACTCGACTCCTGGTTGCAAGGGCTAAAGACTAACATGTAGAGGGCTCGAAAATGAGTTCCCATAGGGGCAGACGACCTTAGGTGAACCCTTCATGACTCGAATTCGCGCACACCGCAACTTGACACTTTTTGACCCGTTTGTCGGCGAACTTGTCCGGATGACACCGGATGACGAAACGGACCACACCGGATGCGTCCGGACGTCGAATTTAGGCTAGGAAGGATACCCATATTGATATGGTTCTACGCGCGCGCGAACGACACGGAAATTGATGCGCATTTTTTTTTAGCGGGGCACGAGTTCGGACTCAACCCGGGTTCAATTAGAGCCCGACATAGGCTGAACACGAGCTTGGGCCATTTCAAATTTCAAATTTTTAAAATTTAAATCAGTCACTTAATTCCCTCTCAATTAAATTTAATTAGGGATTAAAGTTTACCTTATCAAGCTGTCCCTGTATGGAAGTCATTTAATTTGGCGCCCAATCACCTGTAACGGACGAACGCGGCTATAGCATGGGCGGGAGGCTTTACTCCAGGACATTCGATATCAGCTCCTCTGCTCGCGAGAACCCCCGAGTCGTCCTTCTCCTCCGCTCCTCTCGCCAACAAAGCCGCTCGATCCCTCTCCCTCACGCTCGCACGAAGCACCCGACCTCCTCCGCTCGATTCCGCCCGCCTCTCGCACCGAATAGAACCGCTCGCCTCACCTCTCGCCGCTCGATCCCGTCACCCTCGCTCGCTTCCCTCTCATTCGCGATCGAAGCCCTCGCCTCGCCCGCGCTACCGCCGCGCCTACCCATCCGCACCGACTCTCGACCGCTCTTCCCCGCTCGACCGAACACCCCCGCCATTCGCACCGAAGAACCGCGCGACGAACCCCTCTCCTCGCGCGCGACGGAGCCCGCTCGCCTCGCTTCGAAGCCCCGCCGCCCGAAGCCCTCGACCTCGACCTACTCGCTCGTCTCCACCGCACCGAGAGAACTCTCGATTTCGCCTCCGAGCTTCCCCCATTCGGCCATCTTCCACTCGCCTCGCTCCTCCTTCCCGCGCCAAATAGTCGTTCGACTCCTCTCCCGTCCGCTATCCCGCTCGCCGGACTCCTCCGCATTGCCGAAACCGTGCCGGATCTCTTTGGTGCAACCGCTCGCTATCCCGTAGCATTTCCGGGACTCCCGCTCGAGGTCGTATTTTTCTAACTTGCTTTCTTTTACCCGATTCTATCAGCTTTTTGGTCTCTTGCAAAGCTTGATTTAAATTGATTTTTTTTTTTTGCAGCGAACTGTTTTAATATGAATTATAATCGGTTGTGATGATTTCTCCTTAAAATATTAAAAGATTTACATACATACCACTCTATTCATGTGTATTCACGTCTCTAGCATCTAAACTTTTAATCATATGTTGTCACAAGGCTTGCATATCATGCTAAAACGATTCTCAAACACTTTACAAGTCTTGAACCTAAGCTTTACATTTGCATTTATAGCGCCCAACGAGTGTCAGCAGTTTCGGAGAAGATTTAGGAGTTTATTTGGGTACAATATTTTCATTGTTTTGGAAAGTTTTGTGAACCATTTAAACATCATTTTGTTCACTGTTTTAAAAATATTTTGTGCTCAATTTAAAATGCCGATTTCTTTACTACTTTTGGAAAGCTTCATGCTCCATTTAAATGCTCATTTGTTAGCTATTTTGGAGAGTTTTGTTGCTCCATTTAAATGTTAATTTCCACACTGTTTGGAGACATTTGGGAGCCTTCTTATCGCTGTTTGGAATCATTTAAATGCTGTTTTGAATCATTTAAATTGCTGTTTGGTATTTAATATTGCTGTTTGGTGTTGTTGGAGCTGCAAGAACGCACTGGGGCTGCTGTAGGATGCCACTAATTGCTGAATACTCGCTGTAGGAAGCTGCTGGAAGAGCTGTTAGCTGTTGTTTGATGTTTGGGATAGCTGTTAAGTGTTGTCTAGCCCTTAGAAAGTGCTGCCTAGTGTTGTAAAGAGCTGTAGGAGTGCTGTGAGAGCATTGGAAGTGCTGTCTAGTGCTCGGAATTGCTGTTTGGAGTTGCAAATCTCTCGTAAAAGTGTTGTTCGATGATTAAAATTGCTGCGAGAGTTGTTTGGAAGAGTAAAAGTGATGTTTGGAAGAATATAATTGCTCTTTGGAGTGCTCGTAAGTTGTAAGAGAGCTTTGGAAGTCACGTGACGTTTATTTGGAAGCCATATAACTATTGTAGGCGAGCGGGAAAGTGCTGTCCTTCACTTAGAAGCGCTGTAGGAAGTAGTTTGTGCCTTGGAAAGTGTTGTCCAACATTTGAAAATCATGTAGGAAGCTGTAAGAGAGCTGGGAGACGGGTATAATTGCTGTTGGAATCGTTTGGAAGTCATATGATTGCTGTTTGAATTGTTTGGAAGTCAATTAATTGTTGTTTGGAGTGTCTAATCACTGCCCCGAGTCGTAGGAGGTCGTAGAGTCGCCGCATATGTTTGCTAGTAGCTGCCCTGAGTCGTTGGAAGCCTTCAAATTGTGATTTAGGCCCGGTTCACTTGCATTTTCTTCTCTTTTGGCTTTTGCTGGTTTCGGAAGTGAGCCGACCTCCTCCTTTTTCATAATTTTTTATTATTATTATTATTATTTTTTTTAATTTTCTTATTTTATTGTTGTTTTAAACGGTTAAGTCACAAAAAAAAGGGGAATTTCTGATTTAACTTATGGAAGGGTAAAACATTCTTAATCACTGCAAACACAATTCACAGCATAGGCTTCCTAGACCTTAGGAGCACACCCTAGGTGAGAGTCACCCACCTAATTCACAGCATAGGCTCCATAGACTTAGGAGCACACCTTAGGTGAAAACTTCCTTACCTAACCCACACCATAAACTTCCTAAACCTTAAATGCACACCCTAGGTGAGAGCCCATCCGCCTAATCCTCGAGCATAGACTTCCTAGACTTCAGGAGCATACACCCTGGTGAGAGTCATGCACCTAATCCCCAACGATAGGCTTCCTAGCACCTTAGGAGCACACCCTAGGTGATCCACTCACTTAACCTTCACCGCAGCTTCCTAGACCTTAGGAGCACACCCTAGGCGAGAGCCCATCTACCTAAACTTCGAATGCATAGTGAACTAGGCACCTGACCCTAATTCACAAACCATTCAAGACACTAGACACGGGAACGCACCGAGGCGCGGTTCACCCTTCCTTAATTAAATCAATTGTGGAATTCCCTAAAATGACTTAACCAATAATAAAACCCAATACACCGGATTTGAGCTCGAACCTTACGCTCGAATCCTCCCGCAATCGGGAACATTTGTTTTGCCACATATGGATCATCTGACCGGGTGTGAGTCCGAGGTCTAGTGGCGAGGGCGATGATGATAATGCTTATGTGTGCTATACGGGATACGAGGATTCGAGGGATAATTAGTAATAGTATCTCTACCTCGAGGACCTTCAATAAGGGAGAGGAAAGGACCGATGATACTATTCGCCGACTCTCGGTGAGATCGTTTCCCCGACGATCTTAGGTCGTTAGTAGTTCTAAGACGATTAGAGTGACTAAGCATGTAGACTCTATTATTTTTACAAAATATTTACAAAAACAAAAAAAAAAATCTCTTTGCTTGTTAAAAATAACTCTTCATAAAAACTATATATAAAAACAAAGAACATCTTCTGCATGAAAATCAAAGAATTTTTCTTATAAAACTTACAAAGGTCCATGGCTAGTCACTTGGATTGGGTTAAGGATTACCCTCCTTAGATCGTCGGGTCGGTAACTCTTATCCAAGGTCGGATAGCACACAGTCCAACTCTGAGCCCCCACCTTTTCCAATGTCTTATACTTAGTCTTCGATCTTCCATATGTGACTACGAGTTTTGCTTGCGATTTCTACGACTCGTTTTCTTTATTTTCTGACTTTCGTGTCGGGTTTTCTCGCTCGTTTACTTCGTCCGCAAGTTTATTTAAGTCCATCTGCAAGTCATACTACGCTCGCAATACAAATTATACAACAGTAGTAGATGCCTGAGTACGCTTTTGCGCTTATATACTCGCAATTTACTTTATCGCAATCCACTTTACTCGCGCTTTACTTTCTAGCAATTTTACTTCGCAATTTATTTTACTCCGCATGCAAAACCGAAAACAACAACACAACTCGAAACATTGGAACACATTTAACAAAACCATTCGAACCTTGTCAGTGACCATCAGTAGATCGAGCTACTCTGCAGACAAGGAGCTTGGATCGAGAAGCAAGAGGATCTTCTTCAAAGAAACTCTTCCTCGTTTAAGTAACAACATATAGGACTTCGAGGTAGCATCGCCTAGCATGCGCGTAAACCCTCATTCTCCTCTTTAGGCTTCTGTGCAACCGTGTTGCGCAGCGTAAGTCCTAACTCGCTTTAGGTTCCGAGGTTGTCGTACGGTACGACGTAAACCCTCTTATCTCTGCGGGCTATTTGCATGATCGGGTATTATGCAAGTGTAAGTCCCAAATAATAAAATTGGCAGGATTAAACAATTAAATAACATCCTCTCCAAAACGCAGCCACATCATAGGATAGTTGGGAAGTCACTGGGGCTTGCCTCAGATCTGTGACATCCCCTACCTTTTCTTTCCTTTGGACTCCTGAAAATAATTGTTCCCATTTGAGCCACTCCCACTTGCTTTTCCACGTCCTACCGTGAAAACCTAAACTCTTGAATTCTCGAAGACGTAACCACCGATCATTATCGAGAGTTTTCTCGGATGACACCAAGTCATTCGGGATGTAATTAACTATAGAGGCTTGCTCTATAGTGAACTCGGAACCCGGATAAAATAAACCCTGCCTAGTCTTTCTATTAGGTAGGGAACTGCATTGGTCACACATAAAGGTTCGCAGACCAAACGGATGTCACAAGTCCCTTAGTTCGTATGATTGGGTCTATCCGTCACAGGATACATTAATCTTTCGAGAAAGTGTATCATTTGTGACACCAGACACGATTATGCAAATTACTGGACAAATGAGATCCAGGCGGTCTCATTTTTCAAAATTAAAATACACTACTTTCAAAACTACTTTTCCAAAATTATATATCTTTTATATTAAACTAAATCACTAAAATTTTAAATTCTTTCAAAGAGAAAAAAATGTTGGCCGACAAATTCTGGCGACTCCGCTGGGGAAAAGCTCCTCTCTCCATTTTGATCAGGAGGTTTTGTCTTCATACATCGGCAGTGTGTCCATGTCCCTCGTGGGCCAGACTGTTGTTCTTCCGTTGACATACTGTGCTCATTTCTTCCTTGAGCTCATGATGCTAACTCTTTTGGATTCCGGAGCCATCCGTTTAACCACCATTAAACAGAGTGGTTCAGAATCCTGTAGGTTTAGCGGGGTGGACCCCCGATAGGTGTGGTAGGTTAGAGCGGCTTATCGAAGCGAGTTCGATGCGAAGTTGACATCCTCCAAATGTCGGACCGGTCCTACGTTTCATTCCTCTTCGAGTTTGACTTGTTCTTAACAAGTTAAAACTGAAACTTCTCTATCACAATCCTCCCTTTAAACTCCAAACAAAACACAAAAAGGTTTAAGACAAAATTCACATGAATAAATTCACAGGATGCCCAGTTTATAAGACAAGTGTGTCAACTTGAGTACCTCCACTGAAACTACAAGGCACGAGACATTACTGACTTCTGAAAATTCTTCAAATGACAGAGATGATGTCGTCACCGAAGTTGATCTTCTCGTTCGACGGAAACCTGCCCTGCGACAAGGCTGCTCGCTACCAAGGATCGTTGATCAAGTTCAGGATCGGCTTCGACGAGGTCGAAGTCATTCTCAGCAAGGCGCCTTATGTCTTCTTCAAAACAGCTCGCCTCAACAATAAAAGAGCCAACTCGCCAAATTCGACTCCGAACCGCAAGCAAGAGTTCCCCGTACTCGTGAAGCACAAGGGCGGGAAGACTTTGCTAAGACCGTTGCTTCTGCTCACATCAAGTCCGTCGACCCCGTGGAAAGAGGGTTGTCACCGCCACACCTATCGGATTCACAATCACTCCACCAGCTTACACCGTCGACCAAAGGAAAATCGCATTTTTAATGAGGAAGAATCAATTGATGCCTTTGCCCCGTTGTTGTCTGTGTTCGAGATTGGATCTAGCTCAAAGTCCGGTCAACTTACCAAAACACAACGCAGAAATAGGAACCGCAAGATTTTAAAAGCCAAAAGAGCGAAAGCTTTAAAGACTGTTCTGGCCACAAAAATTCCTCAGCAGGACGAAATTGGATGGTCTGAGACCGCACCTCTCCTTGGAGGAAGCAGGTTTCACCCATTGTTTGCCGCTCTCGGAGAAGAGAGTATTCATAAGATTGCTGTTGCCTCTCGAAAACATACATACCGCCGACCGATTCGGCCTCGCCTCGGGTCCGAGAACGCAGATCGCCACGACGAGGGGAGATCCCCACAAGATGAACAATGACAAAAGATCACTAGTTACTGCATCCGGACCGCGCATTAGGGACCGCGATTTATCCAGGAGAGCCGAGGCCCCCAAAGAGATGTCTAGTCTCCGGGCCTTGGTTCCGAAGGAGAAGTTGTATAGTCCTAAGGTCGCTGGACTGGTGCCGCAACAGAGATCAAAAAGACGTCTCCCCGCGAAGGATTCTAAGTCCGATGCTCCAATCAGTAGTGTTCCGGCCATGCCAAAGCCAGTGTTGATGGAAGGTGTACAACACCGAGCCCCGGCCGATCTCAAGATCATTAAAGGGAGGACAATCGAGGAAAGATTAGAGAAGCTCGGTGCGTACATCGCCGAACCGTCAAAAGAACAAAGTGGAAGCATCAATGATGAAGAACACGATTTGTCATTTCATATGGATGAAGATTTTGCAGAGATCTTTATGGTCGAGACTAGAGCCTCCGCGTCATCGCGCGGTGCTCCTTTGCCTACCGAGGAGAACGCCGAGGATGAGTCACAAAGGGCCATCCGACGGAGGGATGAGCTTATCATCCGCATGGAGAAAAGGATGGAGGAGATGGCGGCCGTTATAGCCTCATTTCGGAATCAACCTCAATCTCCGAGAGCAACTCTCTCCAGAAATAAACCGCCGCAGACCATTCATGTCGCAGATGAAATAAATGGTTCAGCCCAAAACACTATACCGGAAAATGACATCAAACAAATGGTCGAACAATGCGTAAAGGAGGCCTTAGCCCAATCCAAAGGAGGAGCATCGATTCCAAAGGGTAGACCATATCCGGAGGAATTCGATGCAGGTCCTACCCGAAGGGCTTCGTGCCACCTACCTTCAAAACGTTCGATGGAACAGAAACCCTCGTCAGCATGTCGCACACTTCCGGCAAGTTGCCGCAACGCGTGGGCAGTGAAGCACTATTATTTCGCCGGCCTATGAGTAGCCTCTCCGGGTCGCATTCGATCGGTATGCGAACTACCGAATGCGGTCAATAAAGACATTCACAGAACCGGAGAACATGTTCGTTAAGAGGTTTGTCTGGAGCTCAAGCATCATATCACCGCGGGTGATCTTGTAGTAGAAAGACGTAAACCGACGTAAACTCTAAGTGGAGTACATTCTACGATGGAGGAATCTAAGTATGAAATGCGAGCCACAATCGTAGAACAACATGCGATCGAGATCTTACTCAAGAGCATCCACGGCCCAAGTAGCTTTCCTACTTAAGGGATTTACAATCAAAACCTTCGAAAAGCTACTCAAGAAAGTCCGCAAGCTCGCAAGAGAGAGGCTAAGCAACTCGGATTCTCGGAAGCCGATAAGTCGAAGCCCGCAAAGACATTCGAGAAGAGATCCGGAATGCATGGCAAGAAGTCGACAAAGGCAAGCGACCAATGCAGATTCAGTGAGAGCGACCTCAAGAAGACAACCAAGAAGCACTCATCAATCACAGGCCACAGCAGTGAACTTACCGCACGTGATAAAGGGCAAGGTCCATCCATGGCCGATCGGCTGAGTAAAGTCTACTCCTTCAAGGATGAGGCAATGGGAAGATGTTCGAAATTCGATCAGAAGCCCGAGTTCAGGCTGCTGAGCCGAAGAAACCGGATGAGGTCGATAAGAAGGATCACCCCGTATATCGCCCATATCACGGATTGCTTGGCACACCATGAGGGTTGTATCGGCTCAAAGAATGGCTCGAGAAGAATTTCAAGAATCGGAACATAACGATCCCGAAAGAATATTTGAAAGAACTCCGAATAAGGTTCCACCAATGTAATTTCGGCCGATCCTAAGTGTTCGATCGATTCCGATGCAATCGACAAAGGATGAAACATCTCTCGATTACTATCGTACTACTTTGTTTTTGAAATAAATGTTAATGGTATCAATGTTTGTATGTCCCTTCCCTCCCACCGCAATAAAATAAATAAAGAACTCGTTGTTTTTCATAATTGTTCAATATTCGAAAAGCACGGTTAACAAAATGTTCAAAACTCAACAGTGAAGACAACCCGAGAAAGGAGTAATCCAAAATAAAAATTTCAAAGATCGTCATAAAATTATGATTTCAGTGGAAAATAAAATTAATGCCCTAATGACTGGGTCCCGCACTTTAAAGATTTTGGATCGGGTCCCGAGTAAATTTCAAATAAGTCGATGTGATTATAATACGAGTAATCGACTAAGGATATCACGAGACTTTTAAACCTCCGTCAGTTGACGGGCTCGACTTTCGAACGAGCTTATAATATCTCGTGATTTGTCTTAAGAAATATTCGAGAATCGTTAATCGGGGAGTTCGTACATTCAAAATCTTTAAATTACGCTTTACCGGATACGATAATTCCCATAAAACAAAAGGAGCAAAAAGTGAAAATCTCCTGAGAAGAATCTTGAGGTGGGCATAAAATCAAAAATTGGTGTCTCAATTCAGACATTCAAAATTTAACAGGTGCTTCACCAGATATAGTAATTCTCAATCAAGAAGGAGGAGCGAAAAAAAAAAAAAAAAAGGAAAAAAAGGGCTCCTCGGAAGAAGTTTCGAGGTGAGCAATCAAAAATCGGTGCTTGAATTCTCCCCGAATTAGCAAAACTTGAAAGGTCTCTTAAGGAAATTCTTCGGATATTATACTCGTGAAAGAATTGAGTGATCTTGTTGTCTTTTGGTCGACTATTAATCGTCTCGTAAATATCCTTAGGAGATGAAAAATATTTAAAACACACGAACTAAATTCGAATCCGCTAGCCTCGTGAAAGAAAGCGACTAAAGAAAAGGCCTATGTTATTAGCAAATTAATTGAAATTCTACCCCAGTTCATATCTTTCAATGCCTGTGAGGATTCTACTCCACGAAGAGTATCAAAATGGTTTCTCGCACAGATGTGAATATCTTTACAAAATCCGTGATAAAGAAGCGATGAATGCTACACACGGAGCTACAAAGTGCCGCCTTCAAGCTATGATGTCCTTCGAAATAGCTCCATCTTTATAGTGTACTTGAAAGAATACAATTTTGATAAGTACTATAAAGAATGGATTGTTTTTACACATGTCTCCCGCCCAAAGACAATATGAACAAACTCTACAAAAATCAGTGATAAAGAAACGACGACCGCCACAACAAAGCTACAAAGTCTATCAGACCTTTCGAGTTGTGATGTCCCTATAACATAGACATCTTTATGTGTACTTGAAAGAATACAATTCCGATAAGTACCTTAAAGAGTGGGTTATTTTCGCACTCGTCTCCAGCCAGATGGATGACACCTCAAGAAGATCGCGCATCATAGTGTTCCAAAGACAATCTTGTTTCTAGGAGCACCGATGTTATACTTGTCTCAAAACCCGGTCCAAATCCCGACAACATTGCAACTAAAGAGAACTCACAAAACATGAACATAGACCACATCAAAGCACGACAAAAATAAAAATGACTCGATGCCATATCAAATAAAATCAAATTCAAAATCAACATTTCAAACTTCGTATTTCAATCGGGTCAGTCGACTCTCCTCGCTCTATCACTAGCGTCACTTTCCTCAAGCACGAAGTTTCTTTCCATAGGAACTCGGGTCCTATTTTTCGCACCGAAGAAGCTAGCCGGCTCTATCTACATAGAACCGCGCTCTTCTATGCCTTTTGTTCCGTGCAGATCGAGATTTGGCCGGCTCTATCGAACCGCATCTCTTTTCGCACGGACATTTCTTCGATCAACCATCGAGTTGGAAATGAATCCCTTCATGCTCTTCTCGCTCCGATTTCTTCCTACGTACATTTTCCGCATCGCATAAATTTTCACAAATTTCACATAAAATTTGCACAAAATTCAACATCCATATCACGAATCTCTCGCACTCGCAAGTTCTACAAATTTCATGGTCTTCACAAATTTCACATCAATCTCTGCAAGATTCCACACTTAACTCTTCAAGTCTCTCGCACTCACAAACCTCCGCAAATCCCCGCATTCACAATCTCAACAAATCATTTACAAACCTCCGCAAATCTCTCGCACTCACATTTCTTAGCAATTCTCACAATTTTACAAACTCCGCAAATCTCCGCAAATTTTCACAATTCTCTCGCACTCACAAACTTTCACAAATCTCCGCATTCAAAAAAAAAAAAATTCCGCAAATTATCCACAATTTTACAACTTCATAAGTCTCCAAGTCGCCGCAAATCTGCATAGTTCCACAACACCTCCGCACCCTTATAAACTCTCGTGAATTTCACAAAATCGCTCTCCGCAATCACCACAATTTTATAAATTCCACCACTTCACGACTTCTACAAATTTCGTCATTCCTCCCGCTTCGCAGCTCCGCACTTCCACACTTCAGCTAGCCTCAAGCACTCAAAGACTCTAAGCACTCGAAGAATCGGGATAAGCATAGTCTTAGTCCTTTCTCAAGACTCAAGACTCAAGACATTCTGGGATAGGTTTAATCCTAATCCTTTCTCAAAGACTCAAGCACATTTGGGATATGTTATATCATAATCCTTTCTCAAAGACTCCAAGACTCAAAGACATTTGGGATAGGTTTAATCCTAATCCTTTCTCAACACTCATCACATTTGGGATAGGTTTAATCCTAATCCTTTCTCAAGCACTCAAGACATTCTGGGACCTGGTTAAATCCCGATCCTTCCTCAAGACTCAAGACTCAAAGACTCAAGACTCAACACATTTGGGATAAGGTTCAATCCTAATCCTTTCTCAAGACTCGACACATTCTGGGATAGGCTCAGTCCTATTCTTTCTCAAAGACATTCGGGATAGAGTTAAATCATGTTCCTTTCTCAAGACTCAACACTCATCACTCAACTCTCAAGCACATTTCGGGATAGGCTCAGCTCTATTCTTTCTCAAGACATTTAGGATTTGTTCAATTCAAATCCTTTCACTTACAACCACGACACTCCTCACTATCATAATAATCTCTCGCAACACAACAAAAGAACACAAAGCAAGTCAAATCGACATTCAAATTTGAAAACTCAAACTCGCAATTACAATTTGAAAATACACTCGCTAATCCTCGACGGATACTCATAAATTCTCCACTCAAGCTTCTTTCGAGCCAGGCTTTCCTAAGTGGGAACCTCAACTCAAATTCGATTATCGAACGCGGTCCGACGTTCGGATGCTTCCGAGTAAGGTTGCTGGATAGTTCTTCGGTTTCGTTGATCGCTCGGTCAACACCACACGCGCGGCGTGCATGTCCCGCACACCACACCTATCGGGGTCCTTTGTTGACCTCATTTTAGTGAGGTCTTAGATATTCCTCTTAGACCCTAGGATCTAGCTTTGGGAGTTCCTTATCGACCATCCTACGGACTAGTCACGAACCCACCTCCCATGTAGCCTTCGAGCCACTTCTAAACTCGTTTTGTGAGACCTCGCATGAGTAGTCCCAAGCACTCGACCCCTGGTTGCAAGGGCTGAAGACTAACATGCAGAGGGCTCGAAAATGAGTTCCTATAGGGGGCATATAGCCTTAGGTGAACCCTTCATGACTCGAATTCGTGCGCACCGCAATTCGACACTTTTTAGCCTGACCGGCGGCGATCTTGTCCGGACGACCCCGGATGACAAAACAGACCACACGGATGCGTCCGGACGTCGAATTTAGCTAGGAAGGATACCCATATTGATATGGTTCTACGCGCGCGCGAACGACACTCGAAATCGATGCGCATTTTTTTTTAGCGGGGCACGAGTTCGGACTCAACCCGGTTCAATTAGAGCCCGACATAAGCCGAACACGAGCTTCGGCCATTTCAAATTTCAAATTTTTAAAATTTAAATCGACTCACTTAATTCCCTCTCAATTAAATTTAATTAGTGGATTAAAGTTTACCTTATCAAGCTCGTCCCCGTATGGAAGTCATTTAATTTGGCGCCCAATCACCCGTAACTGACGAACGCGGCTATAGCATGGGCGGGAGGCTTTACTCCGAGACATTCGATATCGCCTCCTCTCGCTCGCGAGAACCCCCGAGTCGTCCTTCTCCCCGCTCCTCTCGCCAACAAAGCTGCTCGATCCCTCTCCCTCACGCTCGCACAGAAGCACCCGACCTCCTCCGCTCGATTCCGCCTGCCTCTGCACCGAATAGAACCGCTCGCCTCACCTCTGCCGCTCGATCCCGTCACCCTCGCCTGCTTCCCTCTCATTCGCGATCGAAGCCCTCGCCTCGCCCGCGCTACCGCCGCGCCTACCCATCCGCACCGACTCTCGACCGCTCTTCCCCGCTCGACCGAACACCCCCGCCATTCGCACCGAAGAACCGCGCGACGTAACCCTCTCCCCGCGCGCGACGAGCCCGCCGCCCGCTCGAAGCCCCGCCGCCCGAAGCCCTCGACCTCGACCTACCCGCTCGTCTCACCGCACCGAGAGAACTCTCGATTTCGCCTCCGAGCTTCCCCCCATTCGGCCATCTTCCACTCGCCTCGCTCCTCCTTCCCGCGCCAAATAGTCGTTCGACTCCTCTCCCGTCCGCTATCCCGCTCGCCGGACTCCTCCGCATTGCCGTAAACCGTGCCGCATCTCTTTGGTGCAACCGTCGCTATCCTGTAGCATTTCCGGGACTCCCCGCTCGAGGTCGTATTTTTCTAACTTGCTTTCTTTTACCCGATTCTATCAGCTTTTTGGTCTCTTGCAAAGCTTGATTTAAATTGATTTTTTTTTTTGCAGCAGCTGTTTTAATATGAATTATAATCAGTTGTGATGATTTCTCCTTAAAATATTAAAAGATTTACATACATACCACTCTATTCATGTGTATTCACGTCTCTAGCATCTAAACTTTTAATCATATGTTGTCACAAGGCTTGCATATCATGCTAAAACGATTCTCAAACACTTTACAAGTCTTGAACCTAAGCTTTACATTTGCATTTATAGCGCCCAACAGTTGTCACCAGTTTCGGAGAAGATTTAGGAGTTTATTTGGGTACAATATTTTCATTGTTTTGGAAAGTTTTGTGAACCATTTAAACATCATTTTGTTCACTGTTTTAAAAATATTTTGTGCTCAATTTAAAATGCCGATTTCTTTACTACTTTTGGAAAGCTTCATGCTCCATTTAAATGCTCATTTGTTAGCTATTTTGGAGAGTTTTGTTGCTCCATTTAAATGTTAATTTCCACACTCGTTTGGAGACATTTGGGAGCCTTCTTATCGCTGTTTGGAATCATTTAAATGCTGTTTTGAATCATTTAAATTGCTGTTTGGTATTTAATATTGCTGTTTGGTGTTGTTGGAGCTGCAAGAACGCCCGGGGCTGCTGTAGGATGCCACTAATTGCTGAATACTCGCCGTAGGAAGCTGCTGGAAGAGCTGTTAGCTGTTGTTTGATGTTTGGGATAGCTGTTAAGTGTTGTCTAGCCCTTAGAAAGTGCTGCCTAGTGTTGTAAAGAGCTGTAGGAGTGCTGTGAGAGCATTGGAAGTGCTGTCTAGTGCTCGGAATTGCTGTTTGGAGTTGCAAATCTCTGTAAAAGTGTTGTTCGATGATTAAAATTGCTGCGAGAGTTGTTTGGAAGAGTAAAAGTGATGTTTGGAAGAATATAATTGCTCTTTGGAGTGCTCGTAAGTTGTAAGAGAGCTTTGGAAGTCACGTGACGTTTATTTGGAAGCCATATAACTATTGTAGGCGAGCGGAAAAGTGCTGTCCTTCACTTAGAAGCGCTGTAGGAAGTAGTTTGTGCCTTGGAAAGTGTTGTCCAACATTTGAAAATCATGTAGAAGCCGTAAGAGAGCCGGGAGACGGGTATAATTGCTGTTGGAATCGTTTGGAAGTCATATGATTGTCTGTTTGAATTGTTTGGAAGTCAATTAATTGTTGTTCGGAGTGTCTAATCACCGCCCCGAGTCGTAGGAGGTCGTAGAGTCGCCGCATATGTTTGCTAGTAAGCTCGCCCCGAGTCGTCGGAAGCCTTCAAATCGTGATTTGGGCCCGGCTCACTCGCATTTTCTTCTCTTTTGGCTTTTGCTGGTTTCGAAGTGAGCCGACTCTCCTCCTTTTTCATAATTTTTTATTATTATTATTATTATTTTTTTTAATTTTCTTATTTTATTGTTGTTTTAAACGTGCTAAGTCACAAAAAAAAGTGGAATTTCGATTTAACTTATGGAAGGGTAAAACATTCTTAATCACCGCAAACACAGTTCACAACGATAAGCTTCCTGACCTCAGGAGCACACCCTGCAGTGAGAGTCACCCACCTAATTCACAAGATAGGCTCCATGGACTTAGGAGCACACCTGGTGTGAAAACTTCCTTTACCTAACCCACACCATAAACTTCCTAAACCTTAAATGCACACCCTGGTGAGAGCCCATCCGCCTAATCCTCAGCATGACTTCCGTACTTCGTGAGCATACACCCTAGAGTGAGAGTCATGCACCTAATCCCCAAGCATGGCTTCCTGCATCTGTGAGCACACCCTAGGTGATCCACTCACTTAACCTTCACTGGCAGCTTCCTGCGACCTGAGAGCACACCCTAAGCGAAAGCTCATCTACCTAAACTTCGAATGCATAGTGAACTAGGCACTCGACCCTAATTCACAAACCATTCAAGACACTGCACCGAGAATGCACCGAGGCTTGGTTCACCCTTCCTTAATTAAATCAATCGTGGAATTCCCTAAAACGACTTAACCAATATCGAAACCCAACGCACCGGATTCGAGCTCGAACCTTACGCTCAAATCCTCCCCGCAATCGGAACATTTGTTTTCGCCACATATGGATCATCTGACCGGTGTGAGTCCGAGGTCTCAGGTGGCGATGGCGATGATGATAACGCTTATGTGTGCTTATACGAGTGATTCGATGGATAATTGGAACAGTATCTCTTACCTCGACGACCTTCAATAGGGAGAGGAAAGGACTGATGATACTATTCGCCGACTCTTGCTGAGATCGTTTCCCGACGATCTTAGGTCGTTAGTAGTCCCTGAAGACGATTAGAGATGACTAAGCATGTGACTCTATTATTTTTACAAAATATTTACAAAAACAAAAAAAAAGCTCTTTTCTTCGTTAAAAATAACTCTTCATAAAAACTATATATAAAAAAAAAGAACATCTTCGTATGAAAATCAAATAATTTTTCTTATAAAACTTACAAAGCGTCCACTGCTAATCACTTGGATTGGGTTAAGGATTACCCTCCTGAGATCGTCGTGCTCAGAATCCTTATTCAAGCTCGGATAACACGACATACCACTACTGAGCCCCCACCTTTTCCAATGTCTTATACTTAGTCTCGATCTTCCATACGCGACTACGAGTTTTGCTTGCGATTTCTACGACTCGTTTTCTTTATTTTCCGACTTTCGTGTCGGTTTTCTCGCTTCCGTTTACTTCGTCCGTAGTTTATTTAAGTTCATCTGCAAGTCATACTACGCTCGCAATACAAATTATACAACAAGCAGATGACGCCTGCGTACGCTTTTACAGCTTATATATCGCAATTTACTTTACTCGCAATCCACTTTATCGCGGCTTTACTTTCTAGCAATTTTACTCGCAATTTATTTTACCCCGTACGCAAAACCGAAAACAACAACACAACTCGAAACATTCGAACACATTTAACAAAACCATTCAACCTTGAGACCGCAGATCAGCTACTTCAACAAGCGAGCTTGGATCGAGAAGACAAGAGGATCTTCTTCAAGAAACTCTTCCTCGTTTAGATATCAACATATAGTGACTTCGAGGTAGCTCGTCCAGCACGGCGTAAACCCTCATTCTCCTTTTGAGCTTCGTGCAACCGTGTTGCGCAACATGAAGTCCTAACTCGCTTTAGTGTTCCGAGGTTGTCGTACGGTACGACGTAAACCCTCTTATCTCGCGGTTATTTCGCATGATCGGGCATTATGCAGTCGTAAGTTCCAAATAATAAAATCGGCAGTGATTAAACAATTAAATAACATCCTCTCCAAAACGCAACCACATCATAGGATAGTTGGAAGTCACTGGCTCGCCTCGATCCGTGACATCCCCTACCTTTTCTTTCCTTCGGACTCTCGAAATAATTGTTCCCATTCGAGCCCACTCCCACTTGCTTTTCCACGTCCTACCGCGAAAACCTAAACTCTCGAATTCTCGAAGACGAACCACCGATCATTATCGAGAGCTTTCTCGATCGACACCAGTCATTCGGGATGTAATTAACTATAGAGGCTCATTCATAGTGAACTCGAACCCGTATAAAATAAACCCTGCCTAGATCTTTCTATTAGGTAGAGTGAAGCTCTGTGTCACACATAAAGGTTCGCAGACCAAACTGGATGTCACAAGTCCCTTGGTTCAGTATGACGTGGTCTATCCGTCACGGATACATTAATCTTTCGAGAAAGTCGTATCATTTGTGACACCGTACACGATTATGCAAATTACTCGACAAACGAGATCCAGGCGGTCTCATTTTTCAAAATTAAAATACACTACTTTCAAAACTACTTTTCCAAAATTATATATCTTTTATATTAAACTAAATCACAAAATTTTAAATTCTTTCAAAGAGAAAAAAATGTTGGCCGACAATATCTTAAGTGCGGGAAAAGAACTTGAAAATCAAATTCAATTATTTATTTAAATTATTTTAAATTTTTTTCTTTCATCTTCTTATACCTCCACTTGTTCATATTTCCCCCATGCTCCTTATAACTACATTTGCACTTATACCTTGACTTGTTTACATCTACTCAAACATATCAAACATAGATGAATAGTTACATAGGTGCAAAACCCCTTATAATTTCACTTAAGTCTGCATAACATGTATCCGCCCAATTACAATCCCCTGCAACTCTTCATTTTTATCATTTTTAGCACATACTTTGATACCAAAACATATAAATGCTAATAATTTTGACATATTAATATCAAAACATGCTATAGAAAATAATATATATCAGTATACACAAGTAATAATGAAATGTGCAGGGGAATAAATCTGCACTTATTGTCAAACAAAATTTGGAAAATAATTTTTATGTAATGTTCATAATAATATTTAAAGCATTTCTATCGGGTCTAACACGTGCCAAATATACAAAATATTATAAAACACAATACCCATCAAAAAGTAAATACTTTTATGTTGATATGCCTGACACAGTCTAATCTACAACATATAAAAAGTTGTGCGGTGAAAATTTTGTAAATATCCGTAGATCTGAGTTTGAACAAAATTTTTACTAATAAAATTCCAAAACTTTACAAGAAAAACAACGAAATTAATATCTGAAGTAGGTTAACAGTAGTCTATCTAATGTTGGACAATTTCTCCGGCTGGCCCGAAGAAAGAAATTGACTCTATGGCCCCATTTCCAAAACCAACTCTCTTTCTAAAATCTCACTTTCCCCTTACCTTTTCTCTCTATATGTTATTTGCTTCGGAAAATGATGGGAAAAATGCATGAAATGACATCCTAAAGTTATTTAAGTGCTTTAAGGTTTTTATGATAAAATATTATTATTATTATTTATATTTGATAAAATAATATAAATATAATAATTAAATTATTATATTTATTAAATACACACTTTATAGAACTTCTTATATCTTGAAATGCATGGCTGCAAAACTTATATAAAAATAGTCAATAAACATGAAAACATGTTTAGAATACTGGTGAAAACAATTTGCAAAATGGACACAGATGGTTCCAAAAAACTTACTTGTATAAGGATGTACCAAATCCATAAGAAATAAAATCTAATGAGAACCTTTTGTGTTCTTACTTATGATGCCTATAAAAAATATGTCAAAATATGCTTAAAGTATAAATCAAGCGTGCTCTACAATCTGGTGAAGAAATTCTATAAATCAAGTATAAAGCAAAACTGTCAAAAATCGACAAATAAATGAAGTATTAAATAACTTCAATAACTTAAAATAAACATTGAAGACTTACCAAATCACAAAATCAAATCTCAACAAGTGCACTAGTATACTATAACAACAGCCGTTATAGGACCGATATTAGGTTAGCTCTGATACCAAATGATATTGGATAACCAAATCACAAGAGGAAATTAAATATTATCACTGGAAGCAAATCTCAGATACAATCAAACACATTGGAAAGAAAAATTACAACAAACACAATAAACTCACAATAGGGTTCGATCCATTGGTGGTGGAGGTCGGCTAGGGTTGAATCATGATTTACTAGTTTGGTGGGTGGACAACAAAAGGTGGGCTGGAATCACGTTGATAGCGAAGCAGAGTGTTGACGCGGCGAGGGCATCAAGTGGGGTGGCTAGCAGCCAACGCGACACAGGAAAGGTTGGAATGATCAGGGGACAACAAGAAAACATTAGGTGTGCTGTTTTCCTGATGACAACAACGTTACAGATGGTTGGTCAATGCTCGTAACGTCGAGGCGAGGGAGGAAATAGCGACAACAAAGAGGAGGGAGGGGAAGGCAATGGAGGCAGCTGGAACTGTAGGAAACAACAATCAATAAGGGTGGATTCGTTAGGGTTCAGGGGGGCAATTGCCCCACCTGAAATTCTGATTTACCGTTCTTGAAAATTTGATTTACAAGTTGGTTTTTTTGTCCCTCCCGAAATATTAGTTTTGCCATTTTTGAAATATCATCTTGTGTTCGTGGCCCTATCCTCTCCCACATTGGGTCTAAGGAGACAATTTTCCCGTGCCCTCCAAACCCACCTAAAAAAAGAGGTTGGTTCTGCCCATGACAATCAAAGTGTTGTTGCGGGCGGCTGCAGCAAGATACAATGACCGGGTGCGATGAGAGTATGTGGAAGGGGATATGAGAGGATGTTCACCACCTCGGGAGAGAGATGTAGCCGGATCACCACCAAATTCCTTGGATACAACCCTCGAAGGGAAAAATGAACGCAGACGACTGTCCTACACAAACTCATGCCGAAAATTAAATTTTGAACATCAAGAATACAAATATATAATAATAGGATAACGAGGAGTGGCCCAAGTGGATCTTTTGATTCGTTGGAATGGTGAAATCTTGGACTAATTTGGTCCAAGAGAAAGATTGGGTCATACGAAAGGATCACGTGTGGCCTTGCCGCACTCGTACTAGCTCTTGCTCCCCCGCGTCATTTCCTCTCTCATGTTGACCGGCCACTACCTCCAAATCTTGGAGTATTTGGTTGGGATATCTTAGGAAACCATTGATTTAGTTTATTCTCTTCTTATTTTATGTTTTTCTTTTTTTTATTTAGAATTAATTTCTTTCTTAATTTAGGTGAGATATGCATGGTAAGTTTATAAATAAGGAGGGATTGATTCTCTGTCTATATGTACCTTATTTGTAAAGAAGGTATTAAGGGAATTCGTTCCTTTCAAGCTTGGTTTCTACACTTCTTAGGTCGCAGTCGAAGAGTCATTAACCTCGGGAGATGATAGTAGCCCCGCCACTTTCAATGGGGCCGGCCTAATGTCGTACTATAAGGAGATAGAGGCTTCGACGGATGAGGTCAAAGCTCCCCCAAACCCAAGAGATTGATGTGAGAGTGCTCTTTCTTCGGACGTGGGATGCGATCGCTGGAGATAGAAGACATGCCGAAGTCTTGTTTTCCTTCTTTTTATGCTCTCTTTTCTTTTATTCTTCATCGTTTTTAATTTTTTTCTATATATGTTTTATATTAGAATTTGGAAGTCAATTTTTGGCACGGGTTTGTTTAGGACATCCACCGGCGTCCGTTTTCTTCTTTTGAGGGCAGTATTTGCATCTCTTTTCGAAAGTAGTAATTATCTTTCTCTTCCCCCTTTCGCATCCTCCCACATCGCTCTCGGTCACCCCTTATTTGTTGCAGCCGCCCGGAACAACTTCTTTTTGCTATTTTCTGTAGTTCCAGGATTTCGGCCTTCTCCCTTGCCTCCTTGCTGTCGTTCTAGCCCATTCCCATCTCCCTTGCCTCCTTGCTGTCGTTCTATCCACTAGAAACGTTCTTCTGCAGCCTTGGCTGCTGTTCCAGCCATTCCGATCCACATTCCTGCCACCTAGTCACTGTTCAGCCCTTCCCCTTTGCTGTCATCATCCCGGACAGCCGTGCAACTACAACATATGCTGCGTGGTTGCTGTCCGGAACCCGGAAAATGGCTGCCTTACTATTTTCTGCTAGCCAACCACCTCGTCCACCATCCCCCCACCTTCCTGACCTTCACCAACCACCTCCAACTCCCCTTGATCCAATCCTAGAGGGAGTTAGTATGTTGTTTGCTTGTAACTTTCTATTTGAATTTCAGTCATAGTATTTATTTATTGTTTTGTGGGTTAACTCCGGTATCAGAAATTTGAAATAGTGAATCACAAAATAAAGTTGTTAAAATAACTAACTAAAGCAATGAGATAAATTTTGCTCAGATCATTGATAAAAGCATTGTTTCGGATAAGAATAAACCTTCGGATTTCCTCATGAAGGATTTGGTAGGATAAGAGGGTAGACTCAAGGTGAGTCCGACAGAAATTTTTCAAAATGACCTGTCAAGAATGTGTTTATTTCCCTAAGAACCCTCCGTAAGATAAATGGAAAACGAGGATTCATAAATCTAGACCTCAAAATAGTTTGGGATTAAATTCTACTGTTGATGATGATATGTTTATTTGATATTGGTAATGTTATTCAATGCAGACATCATCTGTATTCCAACGAACAGATTCTAGTTGTCTGCAAAACTCACTTTGGAGAATGCCTTCAGATGAAGTTGGCTCTTCAGTTAATCCTGATTCAGGTCTTGGAACTGTGGTTACTCTTTTAATGTAGTTAGACATTTATCTTTAGATAGAATGAAGTATTAATTATCATTTTCGTGAATTTCAGCTCATGCTATCGGTAGCAAGTCACCATGTTTTTCTTCTGGGAAGCAACATCCTCAAAAGAAAGAATTGCATCCAGACCATGCTCTTCAAGGTCAGATATCTCTATCAGCCTTTGACTCAACAAGAGAGGTGGCTTCTTCTGATTTCAACAGTTAATGGTAGTTATCTGCATCACTACAAATTTTGCAGCAGATGCTCAGCTTACGATTTATCCCATCAATGATATAGTTGATAAGTTTATATTAACTGATACGTTGGCCAACGATGTTACTTCTCAAGAGGAGAGGCTGCACAAGGTATGGATGTGCTTCACCTTAACAGTTTATGCTCTTTTATACCCATTCCATGCCAGCAACATATATTACATATCACGTGCAGAGTGAAGCTGCTCGAACAGCAGATGAAGTTGAAGCAGTGGATAGGATGGTAGCCTGTAAGAAACAATGTATAAAAAGACAGGTGTTTATATCTGTACTAATTATCCTTGGGGCATTTACTTACGTTCCACCCAATTCCTGTGCATTAACATATCTAACACCCAAACTTTTTTGTTTACTTTTATGCCGCCCAATCTTTCATATCACATAAAAAATACCACTATTTTAACTTTTTAAAGTTAAATACACCTTTTCAGGCAAAGTTAAGGTGGCATTTATATGTAAGAATTGTTGTTTAGGTGTTAGATATGTAAATACGGAAGAAATGAGTGGTATTTATGTAAATCTTCATTATACATCTGTCTTTTACTGTATAGAAGATTAAATCATTAATGGTTTTCCTGTTAGAATGAGGTGCAGACACATACTGACGAAGGGATGCTTGATCATGAAAGGCACAACGGAGAAGCTGTATTTCATGGAAAGCAAACTGATGAGGGGAAGTTGCAGTATGTTGATCAACTTAAAAGTTGCCTAAACATGTCGAATAAAGGAAATATAGAAGTAAGATATAATTTGCTATTAGATATTCTTTGATATAATAGTGTTTTATTTGTATTATTTAGGGTATTATTAAGTAATATTATTTTTTTAAGTGCACCAAGTGTGTTCAAGGCCTATATTGGTTAACTGTGCAAGGCTATCTTGAATAGTCAACGACGGTTCTAGTATTACTTTTCTTGTCTTTTACCTATGACAATTGGGCTATTAAGGTTCACATCACCTTGTTTCGAAGGCAATAGCAGACGAAAGATCTGATACTGCTACTTTGAAAGCACTATTGTCTCTATTATACCGAATCAAATAGCCCCTTAGCGCATATTATAGACACACCTCAATCATGTACATAAATCTCTTATTTATTCAGAAAGAGAAGGTGAGGCAGCCAGAAGAACTGAAATTGGGGGCAGCTGCCATGGAGGAAGCTGTTAATAGAAGCTCTACAGCTCATGGGAATATCCAAGGGAACATGCAACTTATAGAGGATGAGCAACTTGAACTAATGAAGCTAGCTGCTTCAAGGAAAGGTTTATCATCCATTAATTTCCTTGACAAGGATACTTTGGATAACCTTCATACTTTCCAAGGTACTTCCTTTTGGTTTTTTGGTTATGAGTTGTTTTGTAAGGATATACATTCAATAACATGTTGCATTCTGTTGTATCATGTGATATTATGCCATATAAAGTGATATCAGTAACAAGATCCTGTAATGATTGTTTGAATAATTAAATATTACTAATCCGTTCTAAAGTATTTATTTCTTATTATAGAAAGAACTATAAGCAACATCCTAATTTTTTTGTTGTATCACGTTTGGTAATGCAACCCATGAAATGATGAAATATTTATGAAACTGTTGTGATATTAAGTACTTTTTGTTAGTTCTATTTCATGAATTATTCACTATATTAACACTATTTGTTTTCATTTCCTTGTAAATTTACAGTTAAATATTCTGATATGTTATATTTACGTGGTTCAGATATGTTAGGCACATTTCCTCCTGAATCAGTGCCTATGAAGCGGCCTTTTCCCATACTGCCATGGACGGATTCTGAAGAGAATGTTGGAAACCTTCTCATGGTATTGATTTTTAATAACACTCATTTTTAAATTTTGTGCAAGTTATTTATAGATTTTGCTTCTGACGCTATGAGTGTTTTATTTGCTACTTACCAAGTGGAAATTCTTATGCAAACAATAGCTTTAATAAATTATCCATAAAGCATATGAAAATAACTTGCTATGGTAGCATAAGCTTCAAAACATTTTACAGAAATGTAAGGTGTTCATTTTTGAAACCTGGAAGCTCTTTTATCAAAGCTTATTTCTTTGTCAGTGGACCTTACAATCACTCTTTTTCTAATAAATGCTTAAACCTTTTGTAGTAATCTCAATGTGCATGTGGCTTTTACAAAAATCACTTTGTAATATTTGTTTGTATGGAGTTGCAGGTTTGGAAGTTCTTAGTTACTTTTGCTGGTGAGTTGGGACTTTGGCCTTTCACCCTTGAAGAGTTTGTACAAGCTTTTCACATGCAAGTAAGCTAACTATCCTTTTAAGCTAATAAACAAAATGAGATTTTATTTTTATTAAGGGACAATTTGGTTGGATGTTTTTAAAATACTTGCATCTTAGCAATAGAATAATTGAAATGCATGTGTTTTAGAAATGCAAAAGCGTCTGTTTAGATGTAAATCAATTGCATGGAAATATTTATTGTATTTGTTATGATACATTTCAAATGCATTGAAATGTAACAAGGGCGTGTTCAAGCGCGGCGACTAATAATGGCAGGTGATGGCAAGTTCAAGTGGTAACGACTAGCAGTGGCAGTTGTTGATGGCGGGAAGGTGGAGGTGATGATGACTGGCATCAGTAGTTGAAGGGCATGTTCAAGTAGTGATGACTAATGGTGGTAGGTGATAAACAGACAAGTGGAGGTGGTGATGACTGACTGGCATGTGAAGGTGGGCAAGTGGATGTGGTTGTGGGCTGAAGCTCAAGAGAGGTGGGAGGATGGCAAGGTCGTAGTTTGCAGGTTTTCCTTGCATTTGAAATTTGTCTAATTTTTGGGAACTCTGAATCACCAAAGAAGGGCATTTTGGAGTATTCCAATTCCTTTGTGCAAATACTTATATTTGATTTACTTTAATCAAGTACTGAACAAATTAAGTTTTTATTCCACACTTCTAATACTTTGCAACCGAATAACCTTGAGAAACCTTAGCAGAGGTTTTAAGTTCTCTGCCTCCCTTGAAATACACATCAACAATAATAGTAGTTCTATATTATAATACAAAGAAAGAGATTAACTGTAATTGCATCTATGTCTAGCTCTCCATTCTTGCAACCCAACTCGCACATATATTGCATGACATGCTCATAACATCGCCTTGTCAGCCGTGTAACCCATGCCATTAGAAAGATTGGTAGCCAACACATGTCAGCTGCCCTTTTGCACTCTCCTCTGGCTAAAAACTTGCAGATTTTTGTATTTTTTTCTTGTGTTCCCAACTTCCTTCACTTTCTCTTTTTCTCTTCATGTCCGCTCAGCCTGATGATCTGATTCTCTATTTCGCATGAAGCTCCTCATCATTGATTTTTTTCCTTTGCATGAAATCACTGGTGTATCTCCCCTACTCCAATGAATTGTCATCTCTTCCTTTAACTTGCAAGAATTTCGTTATCGTGCCTTATCTCTAATACTGGTCTCCTTTACATGAGAACTTTTCTCCTGTCTTCTCTGCAATCCTTGCATCCACACTCAACATTGATTGTTAGGAAGACATCTTCATATCTCCAACCTTATGCATTAAAATTCTGCCTTTTTTATGTGGATTTCTCTTTGTTCTATCATGAATTGCTAGCTCACATTCTCCTACATTTCACTCAATATTCTCTCTTGCATACATTCGACTCCAATGCTCTCCAAATCTCTAATGCATTATATTCAAACTAATGCACGTCACTCACTCTCTCACACATGCTTTGTTGATCGTTTTTCTTTTATTGCTCGAGCCAACGTATCCTGCTCCCTGACCTTTTTTGAACCCCTTTATTACTTGGCTTTTTCCTGCAACTATGCACCTTAGATGATTCTAGTCCAACAGCGTTAAGCCATCTTTCCTAAAATACTCTTTGGAAGGCAAATGCAGGAACAAATAAAAAAGTTTGAGGACATCTTTGTTCTGTCGATTTTTTATTTAGCTGAAGTTTGAAGACTTTGCGTTCTGTTGATCTTTGATTCAAATAAAAAATGTGGAATGAGATTAGAAGACCAATTCAATATAAAAGAAGGAAAAAAAGGAGGTTTGACCCTAAATTCTATTGATTTTTGATCCGGTTTGGAAAGAAGATCACCAGTTGTGTTCTGTCAATCTTTTGGTCCGACAGGAGTTTTTTATTCTATATTGATCTTTCATCCTGGTCATTGAGGGATTTTTTTATTTTCAAAGGCTATTATTATGTCTAATGCTGGGCGGAGGTCTCCAAGTCATTACCGGGCTGTGGCTCTTCTAGTAGTAAAGTGTTATTGATAGGTTTGCTCAGAAATTCCATTGTTTATGCTTTTCATTACCCATATCACTAGCAAGGGAATCATTTGCAGGCTATCCTTGGTCCCACAATGAGCACCCCCTATGAAAACAACGGAGTTTACTAGCTGACCTCTTTCAAAGAAGTGGGCCCTCCATGTTGAAAAAAAGGAAAACAAGTATTTACTAAGACCCACTTAGTTGAGCGTTACCATGGATAACCACTATATGATGTGCTTTTTAATCATTTCATATCTAGTTATACGCAATCAAAGTATGAGCAATATATTTGACTTCCCTCTAAATGTTGATGCTGACATATGCCTTCGTTTCTATTCTAATGCATGTATACATGCATGTTGGTTTTAATATAAAAAAATTTAATAATTCTATAACTTTATTTTTGAGTGTTGAACTTGCAAAGAAATTTGCAATGTTCAATCGTTTTAATGGCAAATGCAAATAGAGACTGCACAAATTATGAATATATCTAGCCCAAAACAGTTGTTCTCTACACAAGCCAACTTTCAATCTAAAAATCTATTGCATGAAAGTAAAATTAGCAAATATATTTGTCGGAATTGCCCAAAATATATTAACCATCCAAAATGTCCATATGACCAAAAGTTTGATCTTGTTTCCTCCCAATTGATCCAAAGTGCTTGATGAGACGGCACACTATGCTTCTGTAGGGTCGTAAGACCCATACTTAAAGGTCATTCCAAATTCAGGGAGACGTAATTGGGCCCAGCAAGCAAAAGATAAACATGCAGGCCTCCTTGCCTATAAGGCAAGATGGTAAGACCTTTTGTGTCGGCTCTAATATTAGAGTCACAAGTCCTATATTCAGATATGCTGAAAAACCATGTTGTTAAGTCTTATCCTTTTGGACAACTTGTAAATAGAGTAACAAGCCTCAATATGTTATTTCAAATTTTAAATAAAAAATTAGGGTGTAATTAATTATGAGGCTAAAATTGAGCCTCAGAGCCATCTTTAGCTGAGAGTGCCTTCCCGGGAGGGTTATTTAGGAATGGAGTATCATGCTCGTAGGATCTTTCGATCGTAGATCTATGTAAACTTTGGTCCCAATATCAAAGGAAATATACTTATTGAGTGGATACAAGTTCGGGTGTTTCATTGCTGGGCTATGACATTAGGTGCGCCATGTTGGGTTATATGAAATTTGGCTATGTTTTAGCATAGGATTTTAGCTGGCATGCTTCATTTTATCATCTTAAATCTGCTAGGCACAACTCAATACCTGGTTTATCATGAGCATGAACTCTGTGGATCATGGTTCTAATTATCCCTTTTTATGAGTATGCCTATTGAATCACCTCGCATGTGAATGTACATTGTTATTGGACTATAGTGTTAATTCTGGAACTTTCTATTTTTTGACACCGTGCCTCTCTTCTTCTTTCTTCTGCAGATTTGTCTTCTTTGATGATACATGAAGTACACATACTTCTATTTGCCATATCTGACCATTCGAAATGTAAAACACTGTTGGAAATACCTTCTTTTTCAAATGTTTGAAATCTGTTTTCTTTTGGACATTTTGGTTGCTCCTATGATGACTTGGTCATTTGCTCGCATATATTTGCCCTTGATGAATTTATCCTATAATTGTTAGACTTCATGTTCTGATACATTTTAGGGGGCATTTACATACAACCCAATTTTTATGTATTTGCATATCTAACACCAATACTTTACTCTTTACATTTATATAAAACAAATCTTTTATATCACATCAAAATTATTTACATTTTAATTTTTAAAATGTGAAATACACCTTTTCAGGCATACGTAAGGTGGCATGTTTGTAAATATTGAAGTTTAGCTGTTAGATATGTAAATACATAGGAATGACTGGTATGTATTTAAATACATAAGAATTAGGTGTGTGTGTGTGTGTTATATAGCTCTCTATCTTAGGCACATCTTGTCCCTACTTTTCAAGATTTGCTTGTACTATTTTTTATGGTTATAGTTGGTACAATTGTTTCATTTGTAATGATTTCATGATCGTGATAAGCCATCCTTGTTGATTTTCCTTTGAAATCCTGACATATTACACCTTGCTCAGCATCCCTTTTGATCAAGTTGAAATAATGTGACACAATACTTGTCACTATGGTTTCAGAAGTTTCTTTGAAAGTATCTATATTTTATTCTCATTCAGCATTCCAGATTGTTGGGAGAGATACACGTTGCTGTGTTGAAGTACATTATTAGAGATCTCGAGGATTCCAAAAATACTCATGCGTGTCAACCATGCTTTAGCGAAGATAAGGTTGATAACCCAGAAAGTACAAGCTCGAACATTGTTGATGCGGTCTGTTACTTAATACAATCTGTCAAGTGATTCATAATATTTTGCCTACATTTTCCTAAGTATGGTCGTACATATTGCATTCATGTTTCCTTGTAACAGGTCCATGAATGGGGCTTTGATATACACTTCTGGAAGAGCAAATTAAATTTTTTAACATGGCCAGAAATATTGCGCCAGCTTGCTTTATCAGCTGGATTTGGAACTAAATTGAAGGCTAGCTATCCATATTGCTATGGTGACAAGGTTTTTTTTGTTTTATCTCTAAATTTTCTATGCTCAATGTTTTTCTATCCTTGAAACTGCTGCCTTGTACTTGGATTGTAGGCATTTTGTCAATATGTAGCTATTTTCGCTTTTTTTTTGTTGTAACTGTAATCTTTTGCTTAAGACCACAACAATTTGCCTCACTAACTTTTCCCTTCAATTATTTCACTATTTTATGTGTAAAATTTTGGTAAGGGATTTTAGGGATGTGATTTTTTTAAAACACTTCATAGATTGGTATGTTTGAAGAATGTAGTAAAAGGAGGTTATTTTCTTGCATATCTTGGTTGTTTTAACTTTAACGCTTCTTCTCTTTACGCCTATTCCTGCCATTTAGAAATGAGAGTTTTAACCTTACATGCCATTTATGCAACTGAATTCTGATTGATTATTTCCCTCCGATCCTACTTAATTAAATATTGATTTTCATCACTAGAAATTTTCTAACGGAAGGGATTTACATCCTGTCCTTGATCTGGCGAGCCACTGTTATTGCTATGGGTGATATCACTAGGTTCTCTCTTCTCGAATGAGACAAGATTCTGTTGCAGTTAAAAGATTTCTCGTTGTATATTATTCATAGTAAATTCTTGGATACATTGTTGAGGGTTTCTCGTTGGCGGCATGACGTCCTTTTCTCCCAATCAGGGTTTTGATGGATGTTGGATTGCAAATCAAAGGTTGGTCAGCGGCTTAGGTTTTGGTGGTAGGTATCATAGTGGAATTTGGTGAAGGTTGGATTGCTAGTTTTTGAAAATTTAGGGTTGAGCTAGGAATTGCAGGAGGAATGGTTTGGATAAGTTAGAGTTTTTATTATTATTATTTATTATTTTTTGAATTGGGGCAAGAAAGATAAATCCCAAAAAACTTTGGTTTTATTAGGCTCTAATACTGCATAATACCGTTCTAGTGTGAGAAAATACAAAAGGGTGTTAGAGAACTTGTAGGATAGTTAACGGGAGTAGGGGGATGGATAGTGGCTGAAATTCGGGAATAACGGCAGTTGAACAGCGAGCCAGAGGTGGAGAAAGGGCAGTTTCCTGCTGTAAAAAGCAGGTGGCAGCAATTTCGATGGTTGTCCTGCTGAAAACAGCTGGGCGGATGGCGAAACATTGTGGAACGGCTAGCAAGGATCACTTGTTCCTAAACAAGATACAAACACACTACTTTCAAAAGGAAGCAAATACAATATTGCGAAGTGTCAAAACAGAGAATGCAATCTCCAAACTACTCATAACAACACTAATATTTTTAAAACAACAAAATACATACATAAATAGTCTCATAATAGAAAGGTCCGTAAGTAGAAATAATGAGATTGAAAGAAAAATCAGAAAAGAAAAAAAAAATCATGTATAAATTGATAATGAGATGGAATTGCGGTGTTCAATTCTCCCACGGTCGCAGAAACAGTTGACGTCCATGGGGATTTTGGAAATCCCACAAGCGAGACCGTGGGATGCCCAGTTCTGCTGCTCTACGGGGCGCTCTGTGTCATGGTGGATCTTGAATGAGGCATCATTTTAGCATATATTAATAAAAACACATCAAGGAAAAAAAAATGAATTTAAGCGACATAAAAGATGAATAACTTTGATTCTGTAAGACTGATATTTTTTAAGTTATGCTATTGATTACTTAGGATTTTTTTTTTAAAAAAAGCACAAAAGTAAATAATGATGAATGCAATTTAGGAAAAAAATGATAAAAAATAAGGATTTTCCTCCTGTACAAGTTAATGAACATGATTAGTAGAAATGATAAGCTGAAAAAGGTTGGGCTTACCTTTTTCTCTCATCATCAAATTCTTATTTTGAATGGAAAGCTTAGAACTTCCAAGAGCCTGGCACCAAATCTTTATTGCTAGGAATTGACTTGAATGACAAATTAACCGATGATCGTTCTCTACTTTTCGTTTGAACAATGTGAGAAGCATTGGACTTATTATAGCCTTGCACTAATGGTGTTGCATTTATTGTGGGAATAGGCTTAAAGAGCAAGTATTTTGTTGTCGGACTTTTACAAGTTAGCACTTTTCTCGTTCATATTTAGCTCATCTTTAAAAGAGCTTTGGAGTATCATGTGGCAATGTTGAAGCTACTTTTAAGGAAAATTTACGTATCTATAGCACATAATTCTTATGTATTTACATATCTCACACCTAAATTTTCATATTTACATACATAGCAATTTGGTGCTTTAAACCTATGCATGAAAATGAGCTTCTCACTTTTAAAATGTGCTAATAGTGCTATTTTTTACGTGATATTAAAGATTTGAGTGCTATGTGTGTAAATATGAAATTCTAGGTGTGAGATATGTAAATACATAAGAATTATGTGACATGTATGTAAATGCACTACTTTTTATCGTAGTCTTTATGATGGGAAGATGTCATTTTTATAGCAGACTGTGAATGCTGGCGATCGGTTTTCAAATTTAGATAAACATGTTGGTAGTAATTCTGTTCTCGTGCAAGACAAAGATAAGAGCTCTTCCTGTGGCAGTAGTTATCAGGTCACTCCTGGAACTTTGGTGTTTGCCGTATTCCATGCTCTTTTTCTTGCGGGAACTGAAGGACTAACACCAATGGAGGTTGCAGACTACATCCTGGTAATTTTCTTCCAAGTAAACCATTGGATATCTTTTTAACATGACATGTTAGTTGAATCTTTTAACTGATTTTAGGAACATCAATTATATGAACTTACAACAATGGAATCAGCACATGAATCTATTAGCAATATTCTGTCAAAAGATGCTGAGCTTTTTGAAAGAGTTGGTTTAGTCAAATATCGTATAAAGCATTGTTTTCGGAAAGATCGTTTCATTGTTGAGAAGATATTAGCAGGTGATACTAAAAGCATACAGTTGTGCAGGAATACACAATTTGGGAAAAAAGTATCTGACCAAAATTTTGAGGATTTACATCTTGCTGATAGCGATGAAGACATTGGAGACAGTTTTGCAGAACATCCTTTATATGACAAATTTACCAGGGAAAGCTCGGATAATTTAATTAGCACTAAAGTATCAACTTCCTTGAATAAATCAAATAAAAATTTACATACTGATGAGCCTGGACTAATAAATGAAAGTGGGGTTGAAAATGAGGATAGAATTTCTCTCTTCTTTCTTGAAAGTGCAAAAGATGAAATTGCTTTAAGCACACAGAATGATGAAATAATTGAATCTATTCATGATGTTACTAGTGCTACTGGAGATGGAAAGAGCAGTGAAGAATGCTCTGAATCATGGATTCGAGAACTGACCGAAGGAGAGTATTCTTCTTTGAGCATCGAGATGCGTCTTGAAGTGCTTGTTGCTTTAATTGGTGTGGTTATTGATGGAAACTCATTCCATGTTTTTATTGAGGTATGAATTTTCCATATATTTAGGGTCTGTGTGGGATCACTTTTGATTCTTATTTTTATTTATTTATTTATTATGTTTTTTGATACGTTATAACATATTTGGTTGTATTTAAAAACACTCCAAAACAAAATTTTAGATGTTTTGAGTCCTTTTAAAAACAAGCTAATTGGTTTTTCAATACAAAACATAAGAACATGCAAAAATTGTACTAAACAAAACAGGTTTTTAAGATAAAAGCAAAAAATAAAAACAAAAAACAAAAATAAAAGAGATGAGTTTGGATTTTCTAATTTGTTAGTGTGCATCATTGGTACGCTATTTTCTGAGGAGCTATACTACAGGAACGCTTGAAAGAAGCACAGGCCTGTAAGAAGATGATGTTGGCAAAGATGAGATTAGACAGAAGGCTGCAAGAAGAAAGATACGGGATTATGGACGATACTGATTATTTTCATGCAAATCCAGCATTGGGGCATCAATTTTCGTCAAAGTCAAACTGTGTTCTACATGAGCAATTCGAGTACACTCCAGCATTGGGTTTATCACAACTAGAATTGTGCATCGACCAGAAGGCTGAAATGCTACATTCATACAGATTTTTACCATTGGGTTCAGATCGAAGGCACAATAGATATTGGCAATTTTCAACATCTTCATCTCGGAATGATCCAGGTTCTGGAAGAATCTTTTTTGAGTCTAAATATGGCTTTTGGAGGGTTATTGACTCGGGTGAGGTATTTATTTCTCATTCTAGACCTCTGTTAAAACATAGATTGTGTATCTTTTAATTTTTGCAGAACTCAAATCATATAATTTCATACACCGCATGTAGCTTTATATTGCTGTTCAAGCTTTTTTATGTTTATAACTATTGTTATGTGGTTCATTATAATATAGAAATTCTGTCATTCAAATGCTTAATTTCTGTATCTTTGGAGACATTTAATGATGTTACAAAACTGAAAATGCTCTACTTATCCTGCATATTTCTCCATAACCGTGATTCTTTTACATACATCATTTAATCTTGGTAATGCTTTGATGCAAACTTGAAAGCGGACTTTAGAGTCTAGGATTGAGCTGAGTGATTTTATTTGATGCAAGAGAGTAGAGTAGGACCCAATTGAAGTGGTTTTTGGGGCTCGGAAGACTTTAGTAAGCTTGACTTTAAAGCGTGGTTGAAGCCTTCGAAAGTTATGTTGGGTTTGGGTTGATTTTCGATGACTAATTTTGCCTGGAGTTCAACAGGGGATAATATTAAACAATTAAAGTCTCAAAATGGTCCCCTGACTTTTTGCAGGGAGCCATTTTAATTTAAGTGCTAATTTAGTCCCCAGACTCCCATAATGGGGTCTAAAATAGTTCTTTTTAGGGACTGTTTCAAAGTATGAGAATTAATTTGACACTTATATATTCTGGGAATATAATGACCTTTTGTAAATAGTTAGGAGATTATTTTGACTTATTAAAAAATATTATGGATGCAGGCACTTTGCACGTTGGGAAAAGAGTGCCATAGTGAGGAAGTTTTGGTGTATGTAATTGATGACATGGATAATAGTTGTTTTGGGGAAGATTTAAGTTGGGGAGAACCGATGATTGAGTGTATACAAACTTAGAAAGAAGCTTATACTGATAGGAACCAACACAGAGTTTCACACAAAATTTAGTTTTTTTTTTGTTTTTTATTGTTTATTGTTTTTCGCAAGAACATCACACTTAAAATGAATATAAAGATAAGCATCTATAATTCGAGAGGTAGGCGATCTCTCTCAATTCCTACAATTTGAGTGGCAAGAAATCTATCCTAAATCCTAATCCTAAGACTCAAGACTTCATCTTATGTATAACCCTAACCCTAAACATATTAGCCTTATTCATACTAAACAATAATAAATGAAAAATAACAAAATTGCCCTTAGACATAGAAATACTAAATTGCCTTTAGGCGCAGAAATAACTAAATTGCCCTTGTGAGAAGCACCGTCATAACAATACGTCGCTCCCAAAAAGACACATTGTCTTCAAAGTGGAAAAAACTACTATTGGATGAAGCCATGTGGTTCTCACTTATCAATTGGCTTGAGTTTGGTTGTCCATCCGGACTTCCACTATTTAGGGCTGGCAATTTGGCTCGTTGTTCGCGAACAGCTCGTGTTCGACTCGTTAAGTAGCTCGTATTCGGCTCGTTCGTTAAGCCTAACGAGCCGAACACGAACAACTGTTTGTTCGCTCGTGTTAGGCTCGAATTGGCTCAAAATAAAAAAATAATTATATAATTATTTATATGATAATTTATTATATATATTATTTATATATTAATATTATATATATATATTTATATTTAAGTTTAAATTATAATCGTCTGTGCAGTAACGTGTGCTATGCTTCGTTTCCATTCATTCTAGTCTATGCTCGAATCCGGCGTACATATATTTTTTCCAATTAATTTTAACGAGCCAATTTCGAGCCGAACACGAACAAAAATATTTAATTTTAGCCGAACACGAACACACCTTTCACGAGCTATTTCGAACACGAGCCGATTTCGAGCCGAGCTAATTTCAATCAAGTCGAACACGAGCCAAGCCTGAGCTCGCTCAAGCTCGGCTCGTTTACAGCCCTACCACTATTTGAGTTTTTGGCATCGTTGTAGTTGTAGTAGTTCCGTATGGAGCTCCACCTGTGTTGCTCCTAATAGTATGTTTCATTGTATTTTTATCTTAAACTAGTGCGCTAATTCAATAGTTTCTCTCAATCCTTGTGGTCTTAGCTGGCTCAGTGATACTCAAATCTCTGGCTTCAATCATTTCATGAAGTTGCCTTTCAACACTTCTTCTGATGTTCCTCTCAAATGATGGGATAACATCTCAAATTTCTCTTTATACTGCATGATGGATCCTTCTTGGACCAATGAAAAAATTTACTCGTGTAAATCCCCTTCGTTTGTGGTTTTGCAGCGCTCCAACAATCGGATCTTGATGTCTTCCCATGTTTGAATTGGCTGACGTTCTCTCCATTGATACAATTGATGTCGGAGTTAATCTAAATCACAAGGAAATGCAAATATAATGGTCGAAATTCAAATATGTTATAACAAGGACTTCGGTAGATCCACCTAAAATCATCTGGATTTATACCTCTATCGAACTCTGGTAGATCCACTTTTATTCCAAAATCTCTGTCTTTTATATGTGGGTTTTTCTCTTGGTCTCCTCTGATACTTGATTCCAAAGTGTCGTGACCTTTCTTCTTCATCGCTTAAATCCCCTGCATGAAGAAGAAAGGGAAGGGGTTGAAATTATCGTCTCTTTCGCCTGTTCGACTTTCCTTGTCACCAGCGAGGGTAAGTTCCCCTTGGGTTTCATCCTTAATGTTTGCAAGCTTCCACTGAAGTCGTCAGATCTCTCATTGTATCTCTTCCCGGGGGCATGCGTCTACTTGGTAGCATGGTTGGGATTTAGAGTTGGGAGGTGAAAGAGGATGTACAAGATTGATTTATGGTTGCTTATTTTGAAAATCAGCAATGGGAAGTTGGGGTTATGTACACGTTTGACTATATAGTTTGGGAATAGGAAAGAAAATTTGGCGGAGGGAAATGTAGATCCTAGGAAATCATAGAAGAGGACGAGAATTAGACTAGCTATGATAATAAATGATAGCGAAGTTAACCCAAACCATTAAAAAAAATATTATTGTTGAAATTCAAATAGGTTACAACAAGGGCTCTACAAAACAGGAAGTAAGCTATAACAATGTAAAAGGCACCCTGAGGTGATGGCGACAGGGTGGAGGATGACTAGACAGTAGGTAGGGGTCAGATGGGGAGGTTGTTGCTAAGGCAAGTGGGGGGAAGTGGGTGTTGGGCAACCGCAAGAGGCCAGGGTTGAAGATTTGCGGTAGCTGATTGGAAGATTTAGAGGTGGAAGCAACAGGTGAGTTGACTGGAAGCCGGTGGTTGGAGCTAGGGATGCTGGAGGTTGGTCAGTAGTGGGATGCTGGAGGTTGGTCAGTAGTAATTGGGGTGTTAACGGGCTGGTCTGCATTGTTTGAGGGTGTAGGAGGGCTGGTCGGTGGTAGAAACAGGATGGAGTTGGCGCAAGAAAGACTAGCTATGATAATAAATGATGGCGAGTTAACCCAAACCATAAAAAAAATATTATTGTTGAAATTCAAATAGGTTATAACAAAGGCTCTACAAAACAGGAGGTAAGCTATAAAAATGTAAAAGGCACCCTGAGGTGATGGCGACAGGGTGGAGGATGACTGACAGTAGGTAGGGGTCAGATGGGGAGGTTGTTGCTAAGGCAAGTGGGGGAAGTGGGTGTTGGGCAACCGCAAGAGCCCAGGGTTGAAGATTCGCCGTAGCTGATTGGAAGATTTAGAGGTGGAAGCAACAGGTGAGTTGACTGGAAGCCGGTGGTTGGAGGTGGGGATGCTGGAGGTTGGTGAGTAGTAATTGGGGTGTTAACGGCCTGGTTAGCATTGGTTGAGGGTGTAGGAGGGTTGGTCGGTGGTAGAAACAGGATGGAGTTGGCGCAAGAAAGATGGCAGCGCACAGGAGAGGACGGAGGCGAGCAATAAAAGGAAGGATACACCACCTCAGAATGAGTTACAACTGAAGCATGTTCTCGCAGTCGAATACAACTTTAGAAGTTAAAAGGGGGACGCCGGAGGCTATATATATATAGTAAATAACTAGGAGGGGGAGGCCCTCTCCTTAGGCGGCAACCCTAGCCATAAACCTAGACGGAAACCCTAGCCATAAACCTAGACTGGTCGGCCCTACGCCCCTCTTGGTTGAACCTGTTTAGGAGGTCCAACCGGTTCATCCCCCTAGGTAGCCCTGCATCAACAATGCTAGAGTCTTTCCTTCTAAACACAAAGTCGCAACCATTATTTTTTCTTCCTTAGTCAGCCCATAGTAAACTATCTCTACACACGATTAGCCCAACCATAAGTATCATCTTCTTCAAAGATCGACATCTTCAACTCTCTTATGCGCGAGTTCTCTCCCCAATTTTGTTGATCGGAGTTCATCTCACCTATAAAGCGGGGGTTTGGGTTCCATTCCTCGTCCTATATTGATTTCTCTTGTTCCATAATTCTATGCGTCCCATAATTAACTCGCTCATTCCCCTAAGCTCCAGAATTGTCTTGTTATCTGGAAGGTTGCTACAATAAAAGACATTAGTGCAATTAGATGTAGCCATTTGTCAAGGTCCCACACACCTCGTTCCCTATTCCGTGTTAAAATCCTTCTAAATTGATCTACTCCTGTCCCGAATCGCTCGATGTACCTTTTTGTCAGCTGCCTCTCGTTTTAATTATCAACGCTCGAGTCCATTTCTCATTCCTTCACCTTATCTCGTAGCTCTAAATCCACTCGAGACAGCGATGTTGCCCCAATGCCGCACGGATTCTTCTGATCGTTGCCTGTCACATTCATTCCAGATGTTCTCGCTCAATCTCGCTGCAAGTGGATGGTTTGTGTGGGACTCCATAATCTTCTTTATCTTTTCTTCTTGGGCCGTGAACCTCCCCTCGATGGTTGAGAAAGACTCCTCTATTCTATATCTGATTTGACTGACCTCTTTTACTTATTTTTCCTCCAAGCCATCAACAATTTTTTTTGTCGTCATTACTCCTGGACATTTTTGAAACTCCCTTATGCTGAAATCACTAGATTTATAATTTATAAACTTGGATTCGGTGTGTATGATGGACGCTATGATTTCGAAATTCCTATATGCAGTACAGTGGAACTGATGGGAGTCGCGCAGAACTCTGAAATATGAATTCTTATACATCGCAGTTCCTAATCACGAGTTTCTGTCACAAGGGACGTGGAACTTATTTACGTTGCGATCTTGATACTTTGTTTCGATCAAGAGCAGCGCGAAACTTCTATGTCGCTATCCTTCGCCTTTTTTGGGGTTTGTATCCCGCGATCCTTTCATTGACTTCCTAGCAAGAAAAAATGGCGATTGTATGAGCATTTGTACGCTGCGATTTCTGTGTTTGTATTCCGTTAAATTCTTCCTGACACAGTGTTAGTTATTGAACTTGAACACGATACTATCGTCTTTTTCGTAGCTAGCGCATATCGCGACTGTATCTTGTACACAGAGCAAGTAAAGAAAGATAAAGTTTCGGGTCTCTGTAGGTTGCACCCCCCTCCGCGCGCGCTCGCTCAAATAGCGACTGTTTCAAAGCACTCTACGATCTTGTGGTTGCTTTTCATGTAGCTATATTGCACTGCATCGCACTGATCCATCATTGCCCTCCTTATATCAGACTAGGTCACGAAGGTGGTTCACGTTGCGATTCCGTCAGTTTCATAGATAACTTGAATCGTAGAAATCTCTATGAAACGTGGTTTTCCTCTCTTCAGTTACTAGAATCTAACTCTCTGATACTAGTTTGATAGGAACTCAACACAAATTTTCACACATAAATTATGACAAATAATATTTTTTTTACAAGACGAACATTCATGACGAATACAAAGATAAGAACCTACAATTCATGAGGCGGGAGATTTCTCTCAATTCCTACATTTCGAGAGGTAATAACTCTTTCCCAAAGCTGAACATTAAGACTCAAGACCCAATCTCATCCATAACCCTAAACATATTAGCTCTATTTATACTAAATAATAATAAATGATAAAAGAATAAATTGTCTTCAATCGCACAACAGCCTAACTTACCCTTGGGCAAGAAATTCTCAATGGGGATATAGCTGAAAGAATGTCAACAAGAAATAATTAAAATATTGGAATAAAATACACCTCACCAAGGATGGGACGATCAAGGTGAACAAACTAAGGAACAATGATTAGCCACCAAGCTTTTCCCGAGGAAGAAATATTTGTCTCAAATCAGATTTTTCATTCATCATTAATGACCTTTCATTACCAATTTTCCTAATATTGAACAATATTATGTAAGAGGAGAATGCAAAAGAACACAATGAAACCAATGGGAGGTTAAACTACAATACATACATCTTAAAGCTATCTTTGGATTTTATAAGCTCATATTGAAAATTCAAAGACTATTAAACCCGCTGAGTACTTGTCTTGGAAGACGAAACATCACACTGAATCCACAAAAAGAGCATTGGATATGCTTGCTTTGATTAATATTAATATTAATTAATTAATTAATTTTTTTTTAATATGCTTGCTTTGTTTGGATTTTGGGATGTGAAGTGGCAATTTGTGATGTGGCTGTTGACTAGGACCCAAATTTCAGCTCTCATAACACAGCATTTTCACTCAAAATGGATCACAACTGATTTTAAATAAATTCAAATAAAAATTCAACAAAAAAGGGAAATTTACATGCATTCTTCTATATTTACATATCTAATACCTAAAGTTTGATGGTTAAATTTAGTAACATTTTGGCCAAATATGTGCATTGAAAGGTGTACTTCACTTTTAAAAAGTTTGTAATAGTGGTATTTTTGATGTGATATAAAGATCTGAATGTCTGTATAAATATGGAAGTTTAGGTGTATGATATATAAATAAATAAGATTTGTGTGGTATGTATATAAATGTCCTCCAGCAAATTATAATAATAATTTAAATACGGTTTACCTCTCTGAAAATCTTGTATTTAGCCTTTCCTGCAACATGCTTCATATCTTCCACGGTTTGAGAGGAAAGATGCAGCGCATCTGAAATTAACAAATAAAAATATACATCCGGAGACTAAAAATAAAGGAAATCCTTCATATATATATATATATATATATATATATATATATATATATATATATAAACCTTGCTATTGTTAGTTTTTGAAATAGAATGCGAGCCTGGAAGGCCTCAAACTATGATTTTTGGGCTAAAACTATAAAGTGAAAAGTATTATGTGCACTTTGACCTCTCACCTATTTGAGTGGTGGCAGATTTTTTATTTGCACTTGTAGGCATTCTAGAAATTGTCAAAATAAAATGATTTTTATTTACTTTCCTGTTAATGATTTTTTCGGAGCATTTCTCCCATATTCATATTATGTAATTCTTAGTGACTTATATTTCTAGGTTAATGTATGTTCCAATAACATTAGTGTAGGCATTTGATGCTCTTCTGGCTGTCCTGGACACCCTTGGGATCAGGGAATCAAATTTGTATTTTATGTTGAAACAAGCCGAGATAATGTTCAAAGATAGTGCTGGAAGGCGCAGAAACAGAGAATTTCATGCAGAACCTACAACTTGCTCGCTACAAAATACTACTATCACATGTGATTATCGCATTTCTAATGATAATATCAATGACAAGTTTTGTAATACCGCTTCAAAAAAGTATGTAAACTATACTAAATGGATGTGGCAGGAATGCTTTAATTCTAGCTTATTATGTGCAATGAAATATGGAACAAAAAGATGTGAGCAGCTACTTGAAACTTGCCATATATGTTACCAGCCATACTTAGCTGACGAAAGGCATTGTGCGATTTGTCACACGACTATTGGTATCAGTAATAACGCTTACGAGCATTTCACCGAACATGTCACTCATTGTGAGGCAGATTTGAAAATACAAATATCAATTCCCTTTTTTCCCATCAGTATCCAGCTGCTGAAGGCACAATTAGCAATTATCGAGGCAAGTAGTTGTATTGTGCTGATCATATTTTTTTTCTATTGGTAATTGAGGGGCTAACAAGATTTTGGTATGTTTTTAGTGTTCAATTCCATTGGAAGCTTTTCGCTCCTTCTGGGATGATGGATATCGTAAATCATGGGGTGTTGAATTGAAGTTTTCATCATCTGCCTGGGGAATTTTGCAGGTTTGCCTATTCTGTAGGTGCTGGGTAGCTATATGTTCATGTTGAATGCTGTAAATTCAATTATGGTGAAAGGTATTGATTATCTTTGATGCAACAGCTGTGATGGAGTTATTTCTTAATATAGCTCCATATAATAAAATAGGAAATTTACATATGTCGCACGCCGTTCTTATGTATTTATATATCTCACACCTAAACTTTCATATTAACATATATAGCATATTAGTGTTTTAAACTTATATATGAAAAGGATTATTTCACTTGTAAAGTGTGGTAATAGTGGTATTTTTTATTTGATATTAAAAATTTGAGTGCTATGTGTGTAAATATGAAAGTTTGGGTGTGAGGATATGTAAATACATAAGAATTGATTGCTATGTATCTAAATGCCCTTAATAAAATTTATAAATTATGCCACAGTTATAGCAACATTGTTGCTACGGAAGTACATTCCTGGAGGTTCGTAGTTTTTATTTTTATTCTGGCCAAATTTGCTACTTCCACCGAGGCTGCATATCAGACTTGAGTAACACTTTGATAACATCATTTCTTGTGTAGTTTTACTATTGATTTACATAATACCCTTTTATTTTTCCTGTTCGGCTAAGTCTTAATATTATACTTTTTTAAACTGAGATCTGTCCAATTTTGCAATTAGGTGATGCGATTTCATTTTGTCCATAAGAATTTTCTTTTGTATAAAATAAATCAAGATGAACTTTTTTTCTACTTCTTTATACTGTTATTTTAACAGCTTCATAAATCAGAGTTTTTATGTGAGTTTTGTACCTAATTGTAGTTCATCTATTTCTAGACATTTTTCATGTGAGTTGAGGCTGAAATGTCCAAAATTTTTTTAGAGTGCAAATGATTTTATCTTTTACATATACTGCACTTCGTATCCATTTTTGTATTTGCATTCTCACACTAGTGCAATTGTGGTTTGGCGTGACAAGTCTTCGTCTTGTGCTTTCAGAGCCTTACTGTGTTAGAAAATGCAATTAAGCCAGATTGTTTGAACCCGGATTTTGTTACAACAAATGAACTGCTAAGTTCCCAAATGGATTTGGCGAGTAATACAGTTAGTGTTTCTAAACCAATTCCTGTAATACCATGGATTCCTGAGACAAGTGCGGCTGTGGCATTGCGACTTTTGGATTTTGATTCTTCCATCCCTTATATGCTGCAACCTCCAGATGGCACGGAAGCTGGAGAGTTCCTAGTGAGTTTCCTTTTTCTTTGGAGGAATTTACATACGTATCACACTATTCCTAAGTGTTTACATATCTAATGCGTAAACATTCATATTTACATGCATACCACTCAAATCTTTAACACCAAATAAAAAATACCGTCATCACTATCTTTTAAAGAGTGAAATACAAATTTTCATGCATAAATTTATGGCACCAAGGTGTTATAAGTGTAAATATAAAACTTTGGATGTTAAATATATAAATGTATAAGAATTGTGTGGTATGTGTGTGCATTTTATTATTTTTTTATTTAGGGTTATTTTCTTGTTTATTCTAGAAATTTAAAATGCCAACAAAACAGTTACCGGGATATAAATACCTTTTGAAGTAGAAGAAAATTTGGAGTGGATTTAATTAACCTTTTTGGTTATCATAGGTAATTATATTGCAGATTTGTTTGGCTGGAGCTTCTATTTTCGTTTAGAAAACTTAAGAGAGTCGGTATGCTTCATTGAGAACCGAGGATACTTATCCGAGTATTCTTCTATTATTGTTCGTAGGAGCAGCTAATGTGAATTTCAGTGTTATAATAGTCTCCTGAATGTTTATACGGGACAATTTCAGCCCTTGTTAGAAGCGTCTGGTGACTAATTTGATTTTTTTATAAACTCTGGAATTAAGATAACTCTTTGTAAAAAGTCAAGAGACTTATTTTACAATTGTCTCTTTTTATATATGCCAATTTTGGTGGTTAAAATACAAATGGAACAATTTGAAGCTAATTTTGTTGTTAACGTCGTGAGTTAACTATTCTAAACTGATACTTTTGTTCCATTTTGATGGAAAATACCATCATTTTACCCTGCTTTGCTTGGTCTACAAGTGTTCCTATTCCTTCCATGAATTTTTGTAACTAGCTCATCAGTTAAAACTGAACCATATTCCCTTATTTTAAAGCATTTCTAGCTAATAATCTAGCTTCTTCTTTTGTTTCCTTTTTTTTCTTTTCATTTTGGTGTTGGGTGGGGGGTGGGCTGAGGGGTTGGGTTCAATTACTCTGAAAACCTGCATGAGAACTACAATTTTCTATTTTTACAACAGGTTCTTCCACGCTCTACTGTTATGGATCTTACTCATCAGACAGAAGCAGCATTCTCCGATGACACCAATGACCAAAACGGAAATCAGGGCTTTCATTCTGAGGCCAAGTGCATGCTTCAGGAGCAGGCTAGTAATGGTTTAAATCAAAGCAGCAGGACTGATTTGCAAAATAGAAATCACGGAGAAGCTAACTCGGTCTTGAAAGATTTCAGTTCCAGCGAAAACAGCGATGAAGTCGAGATCAACAAAATAAGTGAAGGATCTTCAGATGATGATAGAGATGAGTTTGGCGGTGTTGAGGCCGTCGAAAGTAATGGTTGTCAGGAAACTGTCGATTCTTACTTTGATATGGAGGATTACATTGATGAACAAGTAAGTGAAGGCAGACTTTCCAATATTGTCTCAGAGCAGGAGGGAAATTGCTGGGATTTGAAAGTTAGCCGTTGGGAGATCGTCCGCTCTACTAAAAGTGCAGGAGAGGAAAATTCCTCTTCTGTGAACACAAAATAGATAGTTTTTAGTACAGAAATCATTCTAATTTTAAAAAAATTGCAGCTGCAGAGTGAAGCTCCTCATCTTCTTCAGATAAGTAGAAGAAATATGTCAATTTCTATAATTTCACAGGCATGAGATTATTAGGAGTAAGAAAATATGCCTGTGATGATTATTATTATTATTTATTTAACTTAGAATGGCTTTTGACAACTTAAGTGATTAATTGATTTCTATGATTGTTGAGGGGACTGAGACTGCAAGCGGACTTCACAGGTTTTAACAGAGAAACTTGACTGTGGTAAAGCCATCTTTTTGCAAGCGCCACCATTAATATCAACTTTTAATTATTTAGCAGTGTATTGATTTGTATATGATGTTTAATTTCTACTGTCTGAAACTGGTTTTTGTATAGATTGAATACTTTGTTCTCTAAAACGAAGGAATGGGTATAACATTTTATTAATTATTCAGCGCTGTGTTCCTGCATTAGATTTCTGGCGCATTTACATACATGCCATCTACTTTCTATGTATTTACATATATAACACCTAAACTTTGCATTTTATACATTTATATCACCAAAATCTTTCATATTAAGGCAAAAATACCACCATTCTTAATTGTTAGAAAGTGAAATACCCCTTCCATGCATAGGTAAGGTGGTATGTATGTAAAAAAATTAAAGTTTAGGTGTTAGATATGTAAATACTGATTATTTTATGACTCGTCTTTTGAAATTTATCGGAATTTTAAATGAATTTTTATTTTTTTTTTCAAATCATATTAACAGCTTGGGGCCTGCAGATGGAGAAATTATATCATAGATAGATGCAGTTAGAAAATGCCACAGACGAAGAGAATATTACATGCGAAATCTGCATGTGGATTGTGGGACTATATCGTGGGCGTGTGTTGTGTGTGTGAACTTTGCTGCATTAAGAAGTTGGATATTAAATATTTCTTAAAACTATTTTGTTTTAAATATGCATATTAATAAATATCTCTCTCTCTCTCTCTCTCTCTCTCTCTCTCTCTGTGAAAAGATGGTACATGAATGGTCTATTTACATACATATCACAAAATTCTCATGTATGTCTATCTAATGCCTATAAATACATATATACATATATAAATAAGACTCACATATGACTCAACATACATGCATAAGGCTCACATAAGGCTCACATAAGGCTCAATGCTTAACATTACATAAATATGCCACTATTATCTATTTTAATTTTTATGATAGTTTGGATGTTTAGGGGTGTGTGTGTGTCTATACATACATACATACATACATACATGCCTACATACATATGTACATACGTACGTATATGTATGTATAATTATGAGGTATGCATGTAAATTTCTATTAATGAAAAGTTGAAAACATTTTGCTTGGTACGCCTCTTCCATAAAATTTTAATCCAAAGTTTTAAATTAAATTTGTCAAATATGGTTGAGAAATTGACTATCAATATTTAATTTTGATAAAAAAATTAAAATAAAATTTAGTAGCAATAATCTACGCGATTTAATTAAAGTTCATCTTAATTTTTTTCTGAAATTATTTTAATTACAATCAGACATATCACATATGTCCTTTTTATTACCATTTTCTGCATAAATGGTTAAAAAGTTATCCCAAATAAGGCAACATGAGTCTAATTTTTTTGTTATAAAAGTTAATTTAACATACTTAAACTTTTAGATCCTTTATAGATGTTAATATCATGAGCAATATCCTTTCCCTCCCAAAAATTTTATAAAGAAAAAAATTATAGGCTTCTATTAAAAGGGAAATTCTCATAATAGCATGCAATTTTTTTCTATTTACATATCTACCAACTAAACTTTTATATTTACATGAATAATATTTCGGTGTAATAACTTTTGCATAAAAATGCGAATTTCACTTTTAAAAAGTAAATAAAGGTGATTTTTAATGTGGCATTTAGGTGTGTGGTTTAATTGAATTAAACAAAATTAATTGAAGTTTATTTAAATTCATTTCTTGATCTCATTTGAAAAAAAAATGTTAAACCAAAAAAATGAATTACATTAATGTTAATTAAATTCATGAACTAATTGATTTAATAAATTCACTAACCAAATATTATGAATTGATCAATGCACACGTCTTCATTAATATTTGAAAATTCAGTCAAAATAAATTCAAACTAAATAGAGCGAATTATATTTCGTTCAGTTTGGTTTGATTTTAAGTTTGTGTGGGTGTGTGTGTATGTATGTGTATGTCGTCAGTCGTGATATGTTGGTAGAGCAGTCTCTTTGAAGGTCGTAAGTCTGCTCAAGTCACGTGTTCGAATCCTCCTCTGGCAAGTTTGCCGGTAGTGATGGCGGTTGTCTAATAATTAGACACATAAGAGTGGTTGAGGGCTCATACATAATTTTTGAATTATTCAATGTACTTTATGAAACTCTTAAAACTCAGATCAATTAATACTCAAATCATATTTGTTTAAATTAGCGAATAAAAATTCGTGAACATTTCCTTAAAACTCGAAGGTTAAATGAACTAAATTTGCACGCAGTCTAACTTATTTATTAAGGTTCATGAGAATGCTTGTTTATTGTTTAAAGGTAACCTGTTAAATATTCTATACTTATATATTATATTATTTAAATAAAATTTGATTAACTATAACTTATTTAATTGCATATTATAATTTTTTTACCATTATGCATGTAAATTTAATTTAATTAATTTATTATTATTTTTTTTATTTCAACAATCCAATTTGTTAGTAATTATTAGAAAACTAAGTAAATATTAACTAGTTAAATATTAATTTAAAAATTCAATTATTTATTTATTTAAATTTGAACAATCTTTTATTAATAATTTTATATAAAATAATAAGCACTCATTCAAAATTATAACTTACTATTTTTATATGTAAAATCAAATATAAATAAAATTTTTAATATTACATAAAAATTATATATTTATTAAAATTTTTAATTTGTTAAATTAATATAAACAGATCGACAAATCATTACGCTCTATAAATATATGTAAAATTCCGGCTGAAACTTGAATTGAATATAAACAATATATGATCAATCAAGTTCAATCAATGACATACTCGACTCAGCTAAGCCCGATTAGGCCAAAAATGAACCTAAATCTATCAAAATTAAAATAATGGTAATTTTATGTGATAAGAGAGATTTGAGCGGTATAAATATAAAAAGTAGAGTGTAAATGTGTAAATATATAAGAATGGAGTGATACTTATGTAAATGGCCTACAAAATCATCTCCGTGGCAAGAAAAGCAGGCATTTTTACCTCGAAAACCCTAACCAGAAATACAATTCGTTTCCTCCTTCGCAAGAAACCATGTCTGGAATCGGACCGATTACGCAGGACTGGGAGCCGGTCGTTATCCGTAAGAAAGCCCCGAACGCGGCCGCCAAGAAGGATGAGAAGGCCGTCAACGCCGCCCGGCGGAGCGGCGCGGAGATCGAGACCTTGAAGAAGTGTGAGCAGCTTTACCATCGCTCCTTCTAATCCCTCCTTCGCGTTCATTGAGCGCTTTTACCGATTTTCTTTTGAATCGATTGATTTCTTTCCTGAGATTATTCGGCGTGTCGATAAACCGATATTGATTGATTTGGTTACCATAATCAGCAGTTAGGTTGTGTTTTTTTTTTGCTTTGAGGATTCTCATTTCGATTAGGTGGGAGATGATGAGCTCTATTGATTCAGCTTATCGTTCTGATTTGGCTTGGTTGGTGGGTATAAAGAGATTGGTTTTTTTTAATGCTAGAGGTCTGATGGATGAAATCTTGAATGCTTCTTTGTTCTTATACGACGCAAATTGTTCTTTTTATTATTATTAATTGTCTTAATTGTGTTCTTATGTATGTTTAAGTGGTTTGAGATGATGAATATTTCATTTTCTTATGGGAGCTCTGGAAGATTTATTTATGTTATGCTGTTTTGTAGCTAATGCTGGCAGCAACAAAGCAGCTTCAAGTAGCACAACGTTGAACACAAGAAAGCTTGATGAAGAAACTGAAAACCTTTCTCGTGAGTAACTTTTATGTAATTTTAAGTTTAATATGTATCTTTATCTGCAATTATTCCTGTAGAAGTAGTTTGTGAATCTTTAGCTTGCTTAAGGTTTATGGGGTATTTGCATACATACTACCCTATTCTTATGTGTTTACATATCTAATGCTCAAAGTTTACGTTTTTATGTTCATACCACCCAAAATTTTCATATCAGATAAAAAATACCACCATTTTGACTTTTAAATGGTGAAATATATACCTTTTATGCATAGGTAAGGTGGCATGTATGTAAAAATTGAAGTTTAGGTGGTAGATATGTAAATACATAGAAATTGAGCGGTATGTGTGTAAATGTTCCAAAATTTTGTTTGTTGGTGTTTAGAATTGAAGGGGATAACATTGTGCGTATGGGTATACTTGTTATGAAATATGCATTGTTCGTTGTGCATGCAAAGAAGGAATTCATCGACTTAGAAATATTTTTAAACAAGGTTTCTTACTTAATAGGCTTTATTTGATGTCTAATTGGAGCGTAATTATGAAATTTACAAGCCAGAAGCAATGGCTTCATCTTATTTTTGTAATATGATTTAAGATCATTCAAAAATATATGCTCAGAGGCTTAGAGCTACTTTCTTTGGTTTGCCTTGCTCATTTGTTTCTAGTTGGCATGTACGTACAGACCGCACAATTCTTATGTATTTACATATTTAACACCTAAACATTCATATCTACATGTTTGACACTCAAATCTTTAACATCATTCAAAGAATACTACTATCGCTATCTTTCTTAAAAGTGAAATACATATTTTCATGCTTAAGTTTATGATATCAAGGGGTTATACTTGTAATTATCAAACTTCGGATTTTACTTGTGTAAAGACGTAAAAACTGTGGTATGTAAATAAATTTCTCTTGTTTCTAGAGGCAAGATAATTTTCTTGCGAGGAGAGCTAATCTAAGTTCACAATTAGTGCAACAGTTCACTTAAGCCTGGTCAGTCTTGCCAAATGATTTCAGCTTAGATCTCATTGTATTTAGGGTTGTAAAAAAAAAAAAAAAAAGGAGCTTATTGTTCACAAACAGCTAGTTATATCGCTCGTGTCCGAATTGTTCGTTAAGTAAACAACTCTTTGTTCGATCATGTTTGACTCGTTTTAACCGAAATAAATAAATTATATATATTATTTATATAATATAAAGACGTAAAAACTGTGGTATGTAAATAAATTTCTCTTGTTTCTGGAGGCAAGATAATTTTCTTGCGAGGAGAGCTAATCTAAGTTCACAATTAGTGCAACAAGCTCACTTAAGCCTGGTCAGTCTTGCCAAATGATTTCAGCTTAGATCTCATTGTATTTAGGGTTGTAAAAAAAAAAAAAAAAAGGAGCTTATTGTTCACAAACAGCTAGTTATATCGCTCGTGTCCGAATTGTTCGTTAAGTAAACAACTCTTTGTTCGATCATGTTTGACTCGTTTTAACCGAAATAAATAAATTATATATATTATTTATATAATATAAAGACGTAAAAACTGTGGTATGTAAATAAATTTCTCTTGTTTCGGAGGCAAGATAATTTTCTTGCGAGGAGAGCTAATCTAAGTTCACAATTAGTGCAACAGCTCACTTAAGCTCTGGTCAGTCTTGCCAAATGATTTCAGCTAAAATCTCATTGTATTTAGGGTTGTAAAAAAAAAAAAAAAAGGAGCTTATTGTTCACAAACAGCTAGTTATATCGCTCGTGTCCGAATTGTTCGTTAAGTAAACAACTCTTTGTTCGATCATGTTTGACTCGTTTTAACTCGAAATAAATAAATTATATATATTATTTATATAATATAAAGACGTAAAAACTGTGGTATGTAAATAAATTTCTCTTGTTTCTGGAGGCAAGATAATTTTCTTGCGAGGAGAGCTAATCTAAGTTCACAATTAGTGCAGCAGTTCACTTAAGCCTGGTCAGTCCTGCCAAATGATTTCAGCTAAAATCTCATTGTATTTAGGGTTGTAAAAATAAAAGCTTATTGTTTGCAAACAACTAGTTATATCGCTCGTGTACGAATTGTTCGTTAAGTAAAAAACTCTTTGTTCGATCATGTTTGACTCGTTTTAACTCGAAATAAAGAAATTATATATGTTATTTATATAATAATATATTATAAATATTTATATATATGTTTAAATGATAATAAATCCTGTGTTCATGTGGTTCTGAGCCTTTTATTGCATAGAATTGGTGCAGGTTTGAATCTAACACTCTACATCTATTTTTTTTAATTATTTTAAATGAGTATTTCTAACCGAGATAGGGTTGGTGTAGCTCCAGTGACAGACAAAATTAGAGAGAGCCGTCTTAGATGTTTTGGTCACATTAAATGTCAACAATCTGATGATCCGATCAGGAGAGTAGATGTTTTAGATTCGACTTATGTTAAGAAAGGCATAGGTAGACATAGGAAGACTTGGGCATATTGTTTAAAAAATGATTTTAATTTATTAGCATTAAATGAAAATATGACACTAAATTAGACACAATGGAGAAAAAGGATTTATGTAACCGACCCCACTTAGTGGGTAAAGGTTTTGTTGTTGGTTGAGTCTATTTTTAGCCGAAACAAGAATATGTAAATCGAGCTGAACACGTTCTTCATGAGTAATTTCAAACACGAACCAATTTCGAATGAGTTGAACACGATCTGAGCCTGAGCTTGTTCAAGCTTCGTTTGCATCCCTAATTGTATTAATTTATGGAGCATTTCTTACAAGTCTTTTCATATTCTCAAAATCTTCAATTCTTGTCACATCTGCTTGTATTGCTTTAAGCTGAGGGTAAAAGCATTCATGAGTTAATTCAAGAAAGCGGGGTCGGGATATTACCTCATTTTTTAATTGCTAGTTGGGCTACTTCATTTGTTATGAATGTTTCATTTTTAGTGATTGCATGCATTTTGAAGTGATGTTTAATCTCTAATTACAGAAAGAAAACGTAGACGAGAAACATTAAGATAAGTACTCAGAATAAAATTTTTACCAACTTTACACTTAAACTTTTGTATATTGATATTTTTTAAGTATATCATATTTTAACACTTTTTAAACGAGCCAGCTAAAAAGCTAATGAGCTAAGTTAGGTTAGCTCAAGCTTGGCTTGTTAGCTCATGCTCGACTTATAATCTATTTATTGAATCGAGCTCTAGCCAGCTCACGAGTCAGCATGACATGATTTCACCCTTAGGCAATAGACTAATATGCTCATCACAATAGAGGTTTCACAGCATGACTTCTAAAATTCAAACTTTATATTTATAACACTGTATTAAAAACCATTGTTTATTTCACTTCTAAAAAATTATGGATGGCGGTATTTTTTAAGATTTGTGTGTTATTGATTTAAAATGAAAATTTCTTTGTTAGAGATGCAAATCTATAAGAATTGTGCAGGATACGTGTAAACAGCCCCTTTATTATAACACTGTTATCAATCCCAACATGACAATGCTTGTGTTCAGTATATGGATTTGGTTTTGTTTTCGTTTCATCACTTCATGGTTGGTGTATTATATTTGTCTTTCTATTTGTATTTCTCAACAACCTTAATCTTCCTGTCATGAGTATCATTTATGTATTCTTTTTTTAACATAAATTAATGTTGTTAAAAAAAAAGATGAAAAGGTGCCCACCGAGCTGAAGAAGAATCTCATTCAAGCGCGAGTAGATAAGAAGCTAAACCAAACACAGCTTGCACAGGCAAGTAGTTCAGCTATAAAATTTACTTAACGAAAAAAATGTCAAAATAGTCCCCCTGATTCTTTGCAATGGGTATAAAGTGCTAATTTAGTTCCCCAGACTCTTTTAATTTAAGGGGCACTATGTTTTCCCAAATTTAAAGAGCCTCGGGACTAATTTGTCACTTGTTTAGATTCTGGGACTAAAAGTGGCCCCATTAATAATCTAGGGGACTAAATTGCTCTTCCTTTTAAGTTGCATGATAATATGATTTTTTATTGTTTTTAGTTGATCAATGAGAAGCCCCAGGTGATTCAAGAGTACGAATCCGGAAAGGCAATCCCAAATCAACAGATCATCAACAAACTCGAAAGAGTCCTCGGAGTGAAACTGCGTGGTAAAAAATAATGTTCGGCTATCGGGTTAACGAATCTCGATAGTATGTATTGAGTTATTGCTTGTTCATGTGTGTGCGCTGTTGCTTATGTGAATCTATCTGTTTCTCATGTTATTGTATACTCCGAATAACTTATTTTAGACCCTTAATGACTTTCATGTGTTAAATGTGCTTCTCTTTTGCTTAACCCGCCTTCTAAATTAGGATCACTATTTGTTATAGTACTTGTGGGGGCTTTTGGAAGAACTTATATCATCTCTACCTTTAGTGTCTGTTTGGCGCAGCTTATAAGTGCGGCGGAAATTTCAAAAACGCCGCCTAATTGTTTGGTTTGTGCGTTTTTGAAAACGCAGTTTGCAACGTTTCGGTTTATTACACTAAAAGCAGGCCGCGGGTAGACCCCCGCGGTCGACCCGTGGGCTGCGTTTCAAGATAAGCTGTTTATCCTGAAACACACAAGCTGCCTCAAATAGACCTTAATGAGGTTGTGTATTGCCGGAAGGCTCTTGTTCACTCAATTATTGCAGAGTTACTCAGTTTTATCCACATAGAAAACCACTATTCTGACACACACTAGTTAGCTGGAAAGGTAAATTGTGAATTTTAGTCCTGATATATTTTTTTGTTTTTGGTAAATTGTGAATTTTTTTTTTTTTTAAATAGTATGATATTTATGATTATTTTTTTATAATAATATGATAATTGTCTTGCTATTCTATAATTAATCACTTCAATGAACACCAGCTTTCTTCAATTTTGATAGCTCAGGGTGATAACTCAAAGTTGTCCCCTTTTTATGGCTTTCTTGTAGTTGGGAAATTTGCATACATGCCACACGAGTCTTATGTATTTATTTACATATTGAGCACCCAAACTTTGGTATTTATCTTTTTAACACCTTGGTGTCATAAACCTATGCATGAAAATATATTTTTTCCTTTTTTTTTTATAATTCAATTTAATATTTACGTAAATAACAAGATTAACCATATGCCACTCCATTAAATACTCTATTTTAAGCTTTCTATAATTTATTTCTTAAATATTGAAAAAAATATATTCCTCTTTATAAAATTTGCTTATTTGGCTTTTTTTTTTCTTCTATTGTGATGAAATGTAATTAAAGATTTTTTCTTCTTATATTCTCTTCTTTATCTTGAGGACTCATATTTAATATTTCTAAACTCATTTAATTAGAATTTATTATATTTTCCATTATAATTTACAAATAACTATTAGTTTTTGAAAAGTATAGTTTTATGATATGAAAGTGATATAAATGTAAATATAAAAATTTAAATATTTGATATGTAAATACGTAAAAAATGTATGATATGTACGTAAATTTCCCTCCAATATTATATTTTTTACAATCACTATTTTGCCTTTCGTATTAATCTTTGATTTTGTGTAGATTTTATAACCCTTTTTTGTAATAATTTTTAACAAGGCCAAAATTTTCCCATAAATTTTGGTTATAATTTTTAATATTCTTAAAAAAATAAGCAAACTTTTTAAATAATGTATTTTTAATTAAAAAATTAGTTTGCTTTGCATTAGTGGTGGTGAGACCTGCAATGCTCTATGGTGTTGTTGGTCTAAAGGGAAAAAATTTGCGTACGTAAAGCGTACAAAAATTTGCGTAAGTCCAGCAAGTTACATAGAGGTTATTCAGAGTTATTGTGAAGTATTTCCGTATTTTCTCCCCTGTAACCTCCATGTAATCTCCTTATTTTAGTAGGTTATAGGTAGGTTACATGGAAGTTATATATATGTGACCGCCTCCTATTGGATGACGTACGCAGCGCTGCGTACGCTTTACGTACACAATTTTTTTCCTTTAAAAGAGAAGCATAATACTAAGTTAAGTGTTGTCAGATGAGCATGATTAGGTGGATGAGTGGCTTGACACTTGATATAAAATGCGAAATGAATATATCCGTGATAGGGTTGGTGTAGCTTCAGTGACAGACAAAATTAGAGATATAGTCGCTTTAGATGATTTGGTCACATTAAACGTCAATCATCTAATAATCAGTAAATGTTTTAGATTCAACTTATATTAAGAAAGACATAGGTAGACCCAGAAAGACTTGGGCATATTGTATAAAAAATGATCTTAATTTATTAGATTTAAATTAAAATACGACACTCAATAAGACGCAATGGAGAAAAAGAATTCATGTTGCAGACCCCACTTAGTAGGATTAAGGCTCTGTTCTTGTTCTTGTTGTTGTTGTTGTATTAGGCGCATCTAAATTCATTAATATATGTCCTAAGTGCCGAATTGGCACGCCAAAGTCAATTGGCTAAAATATAAATTAAATAAAAATCGCAACCACACGTTACGATACGGATTAAATTATTTAATCAGCCATTAAACATACTTTGGATATTTGTGCTAAACTCTGATCTCATGCTTGTTAATTAATTGATACGTAATTAATTTCTTAATCTCTGTGATTATTTTCTTAATTTCGTTTTCTCTTTCGGCTTGCCATAAATGACCTATTGACTTCGTATTTGGCTGCAATTGTCAAATTTGTTGGCTCAACTTATAAAGGTGGACTTGGAAGAAACCCTTAACATATTTTATTAAAAAATATTTTGAAATGATATAATATTGATATTAAATTCTCTATGGAGTTATTTATGATTTATATAGACAATTATACGAAGAATAAGATAATTAAATATTATTTATATAAAATTTGACCTTTTCTTTACTACTTTTGAGTATTTTCTCAACTTAAAATTATAGTGGAATTTGCATACCTACCAATTCAAATATTTTCGTTTTCACATATAACACTTAAAATATAAATATTTACCCAAAACCCCGACGGAGCATTTCAGCATTAGCAAGATTTAGTAAATTTATTAAATCCAAGCTGAATCAAAGGATTAGGAGTCTTGATGCAGTTCTGCATTTGAGGACCTACCACATATAGAGACATGCCCTCAATTTAATACATGAGTAGTTTGCTAGAACTTCAATGAAGACCCACCACATATACAGACATGCCCAAATTTAATACATGAATAGTCTGCTCGTGCACAGGACAGACCCTAATTAGGATCATGATACAAAACAACATTAAAACTCCTGATATATCAAGTTTTCGAATCACGAAGACAATATTGGAGAGCAATTTCTTAGGAAGAAATTTAAAGATTTGAGCTATTGGAAGTTCAAAAAAATTGGAGAGCACTATTTTTTTTATTAATTATTTTAGAAAATATAAAACTTCTACAATTTACATAATTACATTAGAATTTAATATGTACAAACATTACCCACTTTCTGCATCCAACACCGTTCATTCGACCGTTAAACATGCATCAAATATGAGAACCAATATGGAAGATCGAGTCAGATTCAAAATACCAATAAACCAGGTCTTTTTTTTTTTAAGGGGCGTTTACATACAAACCACACAATTCTTATATATTTGCATATCTAACACCTTAGCTTTCATATTTACATACATAACACTCAATATCTGATGTCATATCAAAAAAATTAAAGTGAAATGCATAATTTCATGCACAAGTTTTTCATACCAAAGTGTTGTAAATGTAAATATCAAACATTAGGTGTTAGATATGTAAATGCATGAGAATTGTATGGTATATATGCAAATTTCCCTTTTTTTTTAATAGATACCAACAAGAAATACAGAACAATAAATCAGCTATGGTCAGCTCATTCACAAGCTAACTTAGTTCCAAAGCTCGAGAGGCAGATAGCGAAAGCCTGGAAAGCAGAGAGCGGCTCTCTGTAATCCATTGTGAACAAGTCATCTCCAACCTTTCCGAACTGAAGCAACACTGTGTCATCCTCCATGGCTCCTCCTCCTCCTTGGGCAGTCTGGTTTGGATCTGCCGCTGCAACCAGCTGGAAATTCTTCACCGAAGCGACCGTCACGCGTCCGTGAAAATTCAGACACCAGCATTGGAGATGCTCGTGCCACCTCGGAGATTTGTTCTTGAGAACGATGGAGCCTGTCGCTTCTCGTTTCGAGGTTTTCGATGAACTGTGTTGTTGGTCGTCTGGTGGTGGTGGTGATTTTCCGGAGGGACAATGTAAAGTGCAGAGCATTCTTCTTGGTCCTCGTGATTTTAGAAGGTTGAATTTGTATGTAACTTGGCCGATCTCGAAGTTTCCTGTCCCCACCTGAGGGCTGATTCGCTTGCTCGCGAGTCGGCGGCTTGCTCGGCTATTCGAAGCCTTCGCGCCGTCGTATGGTGGCCTGCTGTCGTACAGCATGAACTTTGTGCCGAGGAAATTTGATCTGGTGAATGGAAAGTTGCAATTGTATGAATTTGGATGTCATTTTAAACTTTGGGCATGTATATATACCCCACCAAATTCCTACGTATTTACACATCTAATACTTGAACTTTACTTCGTATATTCATAACACATCAAAAGTTCATTCATTTTAACTTTTAAAAGGTGAAATACATATTTTTCATGCACAATTAAGGCGGTATGCAGGGTAAAAATTGAAGTTTAGGTGTTAGATATGGAAAAAGAAGAGGTACTGAGTGGTATGTATGTACATTTTCCTTTAATCATTCATATATAATCATTTGGGATCCACTTGTGAAACAAAAAGTAATAAAAGGTACACTTCACCAAAGTTTCAATGCTTATGTTTTTGTATCTATCCACCTATCTAATGATGCATTGTTGGCACTTAATTGTACACGTTCAAATCATTTGTCCCCATTCTCTATGATGAATGCAAGTGTCACATTTGTTAATCAAGTTTGAGCTCCAATTGGAGCTTAATTCTATGAGTTTGAGTCGGCTCATGAGCCAATTTAGGTTATTATGAAAGAGAAAATAATATTAATTCAAACTGGTGTTATAATAAAATAACAGACAAAACGAGTAAATTAGGAAATAAATATAATAAATCACTTGATATAAAAAAAAATATTATTTTAAAACATATTTAAAAAATTAAAGAAAATGTCTTCAATTTTAATATATTTTGAGTACATTTTATATTAATATTTTTTTACACAAGCTAGCTCGTGAACTAACGAGTCAAGTCAAAGGCTAGCATGAGCATTACTTGTTAGTTCATCGAGCTCAACTCATGAGCCACTTATCGAGCCGAGCTCAAGCTCGAGCCTGCTGACGAGTCAGCTTGACTCAGTTACACCCCTAACTGTGACTTCAATCGGAGAGACAAATGGGGTTTGAACAATATTTGTGATAAAAAATGAAACAGAATAAGAAGGCTCACCTCAACTTTCCCATATATGCTCTGCTCCCTCGAGAGAGATCATCTGCGTCAAGGGAAATCATATATTCAGTGTGGTAACCACGCCGAACCCTCCGCGCCGCCAACAGAAACTTCCCTTTGTCCATAAAAGCTGCAATAACAATATCTTTGTTAACCAACTGTAAAATCTAAAGCAAGAAAATATAGTTATTTGGCAATGAGAATTCTTTAGAGAAAACAAAAATAAACACTTATTACAGGAGATGACATACTTCTCAATAGAATTTTACCCAAAAAAACAGGGTCTAGGCGTGTAAATTGCATCCTTCCATTCATTCTTTATGCATAAATATCTATAATGGGGGCATTTGAAAACATGCCACATAAATTCTTATGTATCTACATATCTAACACCTGAACATTCATATTTATATGCATACCAATCAAATCCTTAACATCACATCAAAGATACTACAATCATTATCTTTTCAAAAGTGAAATACACACATTTTAATGCATATGTGTGAGCCAACAAGGTGTCATAAGTGTAAATATCAAACTTGGGTGTTATATATGTCAATATATAAGAATTATGTGGTATGCAAGTAAATTTCTCATAATTATTTTATGGCTCATATGAATCCCCAGAAATAAACTATAAATCAATCAGAATTTGTGCCAAAACTCAACTCAAATACTTTCTAATCAGAAGTCAAAAGGCCGAGAACACGAAATGTGATTCGAGTTAGCTCAATACATCAAACACATTATTTAGCAAACAATTTTTATTCAAAAAATAATAAGTTCATTATTACAGCTGACGATTCTTAATACATGAAAAGATTATAGGATCAAAAACTCCAAAGGTCTTGATTTCTTATTTCAAGTAAGCCTAAATTGTTTCCCAAAAAAATCATAAATTTCAAGAACAGTTCAAATCAGATAAAACTCCCTTGAACTTGACATGTCCTTGACAATCATTTTCTTTACAAAATAACATCCTACCTACTTTAAGGAAAAGGAATGCTTTATTAAAGAACAAGAAATATGAACCGAAGTTTGGTGTAAACAGTGAGCATGACAGTTTTGTAATGGCTTGTCATTTTTTATTTCCTGAAAAAGAAAGTCAATTTAAGAATTAAAAGTAATTTCACTCTTCTTGGTAAAGAAATAACCATCTTTATCGTTTAATATTACAATATTCTTTAAGCACATATGAAGGGACACGGGAAGTAGGAAGAAAAGACAAATCCATTTAACTATCGAAATGAAAAAAATTCAAGGAAGATTACAAACATACCACTCAATTCCTGTGTATTTACATATCTAATAGCTAAAGTTAAATTTATAAATACATACCACCTTTCTTATGCATGAAAAGGCATATTTGACTTTTCAAAAGTAAAAAAAAAGTGATTTTTTTTATGTGATAAGAAAGATTTAGCTGATATAAACGTATAAAATCAAAATTTAGGTGCTAGATGTATAAATACATAAGAATTGGGAGGTATGCATGTAAATGCGCCCCTAAATAATTCAAATTGCAGCTTCTCTCCAACATAAGGACATAATAATAATGCCTCACAAAATGCATTATTCAAATATAAGATGTCTCAAACCATTACCAGAGAAAGCAAGATAAAAAAACAAACTTGCAGAAGATGAGGAAATATTTTAAAATATTTCGACAAATGGAAGGTTTGTGATGAATCTGTTGCATATATAGAATACAATCCAATAAAGCACAAATCAATGAACAGAAACTGCTATGCTATAACAAGGGATTGAGCCAATCTAACTTAATCCATAAAAAAATTTTCAAAAGATATCAACAGTAAGGGAGAGAAGCCAAAAACCAAAGCTTTTTTCGTTTTTGTGTTTAGTTTCTCCAGCAATCATCCATTTTTATAAGCACCAGCAGGTACAGCTACCTCATCAGTTAATAAAAACCCCCTTAGTTACCTAATTTGAGCCATTTCATAATATGAAAAATATCCAAAACCTCATCTTTGAAAGACGTTTAATAAATCATGAATCTATAGACGGAAAATCTAATCTCTTATGTCGCTTCAATGCTACTTTTAGTATCGTCTATGCAGATTCTACTGCGAAAGTAAACAGGGCAACAGGTAGATTGCGCTCCTCTAATCAAGTCAACTTCGACAAAAACTTTGCACTGCAAATCGCACCGCACCAACCCTAAAACTAGTTCAAAGAGTAAAAGAAAAAAAACCCAAAATTAAAAAGATAATTTACTTACTCTGGGTTAGACTGAGATAGAGATAGAATGTCGAGTTGTTCTTGTTCCTCTTAATAAAGCACTGAATAGGCAATTCGCTCGGCCCCGGCTGCGTTCAAATTAAAACCACCCCAAATTCAGTAAATTCACTATATATACAACTAAAATCAAGAGAAAACAGCTAAAAGACAGATCCGATCATCTATAATGCAAATTTACGAATCTCTTCCCAATTCGAAACAAAATCCTGCCAAAACGGCACCAAACTCACCCTAATTTTTACAAAACCTAGAAAACCAACCTGTTTAAGAGACGAAGGAAAGGTGATCTTCCCGGTATCCTGAGTAGATCCGACCATTCCAGTAGTGATCTCCCTCCACCTCCTGCACACGCAAGCGCAGGAAACCACGTTCTTCCTCAGAGGCCACCGGTCCTCGCTCGCCTCCACCCTCCCTATGATATCCTCCATCAGCTCCGGCAGCATCCGCGACCACCGGTTCTCCTCCACCCCCGATTCTCCGGCGGCTTCCTCCCCTCTCTCCGGCTCTATCGCCGCCTCCACCTCATCACGCAGCCTCCTGCGCTGCTCTCCAAACAGATCAATTGAAGACGCCGAAAAACTCCATAGAAACCCTCTAGACCTCGACATCTTCTTCTCTCTAACACAGATCGATCGCTTGAAGCCTCTCCCTCTCCCTCTCTCCTCTCTTCAGCCGGAGTTTCAGTTTCTCCTCAGCCGAAGATGATAGCGCTCTCTCTCTCTCTCTCTCTCTCTCTCTCTCTCTCTCTCTCTCTTCAATCTGAGTCCCTCAGCAGAAGAAGAGAGGAGAGATGTAAACGCCCCCTGATGTACCGGGGGCTTATTAATATAAATTCGCATTTTATATTTATATTATATATATTTATATAAATAATATAATTTTTTTATGGATAAAATTATCACGAAACTTTGATAATAATTTAAATATTTTTACAATTAAAATTAAACGGCACCAACAAAAATTTGCATTTATCTAAATAAAATTAGACACATTATTTTGATTTAAAATTACTATAATAATGATAACTTACAAAAAAAAATAATAAATATTTTATATTTATATTTATTTAATTTTTTTGTCCCATACCGGCAATTTGTTTAGTGGCGAGGATTTTACGGTAGAGTGACCTGTGATTGGGACCAGAGACGTGCCCCCGGATAAGGGGCGACGGTGGGTGTTTTTTGAAAAGTTAATTTAATTTGGATTAATTTGACTTCAAAATTAAATTTGGTAAAAAAAATAAAAATAAACTGTTTGGATTTTAAATTGTTTTGAACCGTCTGTCATTTGAGATTGCGACGTTTGTCGAGTTTCTGTACACTGTTGAATACACTATTCCGCCACGTGCATTTTTAAATTTCTTTTTTCCTTTCCATTTTAAGGCCTGCAAAATAAAAATCACCGCACTTGTTTATGAAACCAACGTCATTAAAAAAAATATTGCGGTTGAATTCAGATTTGTTCGTGAATCATACTCAAAATAATAAAATTTAAGACAAAAAAAAATAGAGCTGAGTGACCGGGTAATATTATCCTAATTATTCTCGAAGAAATGATGCAATATAATGATATTGTATTTTTCTTCTTGTTTTAATGGATATTGTATGAGATATTCTAGATCCACTTTATAACTTGGTTAAGTTTGTTCGGCCTCGGTGGGGTAAAGTCGGTCCGATCAGATGAGCTGAGTCAGTGTTGTTGATCAGTTGATCTCGATTGGCTTTGGGTCAATGGGGCTGATTCGATCGCATAAGCGTTGTCGATCAAATGATATGATTTGATTGTCGCGCCTCGATTTGTGGATGAGGAGCTCTTTGTTCGGCGGAGTCAAACTTGAATTTTGGTAGATGGTGAATCATAGTAACCTAGTGAGTGGCTCATTCCACGATAAGGAGAGCCTACAAGATGACTATGAGACTCTATTGTATTGTCAATTCTTAATCGTTGATGAGGAGCCTCGGGGTGTCTGTGGGATAGTTGATTATATTGAGAAACTAGTCTTTCCTCGAGTTAGATATACCATAAGGTTGGTTGTTGCATTCGGTCAACTTTCTTGTAGTACTTAGCTTAGAAGCTTATATATATATATATATATATATATATATATATATATATATATATATATATATATATATATATATATATCTATCGCATTAGTCCAATTGATTCGGATTCAAATAGTTCGGTCATTCTTTTTATACTTCTTTTAGCTCGGTCGACCTTCAACTTTGGCTTAGACGCTACATCTGATCAGGTAAAGTGGGTCTCTTTGTTTGGCGTCGATCGCACTTTCTTTCTTTAGGACCGTTCCATCATCTTGAGATCACTGCTAACACATTTTCGATGTACAGATATAAATGAATTGAGGAAAAAAATAAGTCTTTTAATATTTTGAGATTTTATTTTTTGTTTTAGAATGATTCTAACTATTTATAAAAAAAATTGCCTATATCATTATGCAAAAATGTCTTGTATCGATAACCACTCCTGATAAGATGTTTTTTATTAGGCTTAAATTTTTTTGTATTGACTGTGTCTTTCTTGTGTCATTTTACCAACTCGGTTGTGGAATGAATTGAGTTTTGTTGTGGTCGAGCTGCTTTAGTCTAGTCTGATGTATCCATGTTGATTGACCGACGTGAGCTATTGAGTATAACTTCTTAATTGGGGTCAATTTGTCAAATTGATCTATCTAAAGAATCTAATTGTCTCGTCAAATTGTCTCCATTATAATGAATTGATCTTATAACACAGCTTCTCAGATATTTGGAACCATTCAAAGCTTTATCTATTTCATATTTGTTTCGTCTTCAACAAATTTCAACTATCTGACATGAATCTTGAGGGATGACACATATCTTGATGTATATCTTGTCGCAAGAAATACTCAAACTTATTTGGATTTCTGCTTTATTTGCAATTTAGGCTTCATATATAGAGCCCCAAGCCACTTATGAGGGGTGTTAGATATGACTCATATACCAGAAATTGAAGATAAGAGATGTGTCTCTTGGAATGGAGAGATGTATTTCTTGGAGTTAAGAAATATGTCTCTTGAAGAGAAGATGTGTCTCTTGGAATGAAGAAGTGTGTCTCTTGAAGTGGAGATTTGTGTCTCTTGGAATGAGGAGGTGTGTCTCTTGGAGTGAAGAGGTGTTTCTCTTAGAGTGTAAATGTGTGTCTCTTGGAGTTAAGTGAGTTTGGGGAGCGGGGACGTTTTAGTAATTTTATATGTGTGTTTTATCTATATATTTTATGTGTGATCCTATGGGTATGTGCTGAACTTTCTTTCTGGAATAGTGAAATCGTTGCTCTGCTCCCGATGATGAAGACACATTGTCGAACATCATTAAATTTCTGTGTTTTCGTTCTGAATTTGTGTTGATTCTTGTTTTTCTTTCTCCTAAATTTCTTAACAAGTGGAATCAGAGCAAGGTTCTAGGGCAGAAAAGTTCGGCGCAGGAAGGACAAAGAAAAGTTTGACGAGGGCTTCAGAGTTTTTTGGTTTCGACAAATTCGGTAAAGGGTTTCAGCAAGGGTTCGCAGCAGTGTTCGTGACCAGGCGCAACTTCGCGAGTGATTAAAGTTCGTAGGAGAAGCAGAAGATCGGGCAAAGTAGATTCACAGAGGAGTTGGCGAGCGAGTTTCAGGGAGTTCGACGAGAAGGTTCGATACAATTCGAACCAGGCGGCGACGCAGAGGAATTCGACAAAGGAGTTTGGACGGTTCGGCGATAAGAGAAATGAGATTTCAGAAAGCAGTCTTCCATGAATCGAGAATCGCGACAAATCGCGATGGGAGGAATTTCAGATGGCATTGTCTCATGGTGACTACGATTATCCTATTATTGAAAAAAAAAAAAAAAAAACTCACCTCATAATGAAACTCACCCAAAATTTTTTATATACTACAATTAAGGTTGTCAATACTACTGATTATTCACAAACAATTTGTGCTCGGAAGCTTGTGTTTGATTAGGTTGCTAAGCAAACAAGCTTAACACGAATAATTTTTTTGTCTTCGATATATAAACTAGTTGAACACGAAAAGAAATTTGCTTGTTCGTGTTCGGCTTGTTTTGATTATATATATATATATATATATAATGGTTGAGTTGAGTAGTATTTTTAAATAATTTAGTTGAATACAATGTTATAAAGATTTCTAATCAATTAAAATTATTAATTAATAAAATGAAATAAAAATATATTAAATTATATTTAAATAATATTTTAATATAAATAATAAGATTTAAATCTCGCTCCAACACTTAACATCCAACGACTGCATAACTAGAATTGTCAAAACGACTCTCTGTTCCCGATATAAGCATTTTTCATCCCACTTTGATATTGCTAGTCCTATAAAATTTTATTTGCTCATCTATTCAAATGCTTAAGTGGCATGCAATTGCACAAATATTTTTTTTTAGTAAGTATAAATATTTCATTTTTTTTATTCATTATAGATCATGGGTTCAAACAGACGCGAAGCATACATATAAAGCATATATTATTATTATTATTGTTATTGTTATTTGAAATGAAATAAATTTATTGTATTTCCCAAAAACATGAAATTTAATGATGAAATTTTCCAACGTAATGGAGCGACGACTTTACCTTCTGATAAACGAAGAAATACTATAATGACTGTTAGGCATAGACAACTTCAATTTCATTTATTTTGTTTTGCTCGTAAGTTTTCTTTCCCATAATTTCCATTTGGCTTCTTCATAGGTCATTAATATAATTATTTTAGGTATTAAAAAAAATGCTGTAAATATTATATATTTTTTAAATTATTATTTAAAAAATCAGATAATACATTTCTTATAACTATAGCACTTTAATAGGTTTAATAGTGAAAATTTACTTCTCATTATAATATTTTTGAGCGAATAAAACTATGAGAATCAATTGAAAGGGTAAAATAATTTGAGCATCAATTGGTTTCTATTGATTCCATTTTCTTATACAAGACCACTTCAGGCCGGGTCGATACCTCAAGTTGGGATTCGAATCTTCTCTGACGACATTGGAAAATTATTCCATTCGGACAACGTAAGCAGCGTCGCATGCTGAATCCACAAATAACCACTGAATAACCAGCGAATAACCTCCGAGATCGTGTATTTCAGGATTATTGGGATGTTATCAGGAGGTTACTGCAGTATTATTCCAAATAACCAATGAATAACTTCCTAATAACGCCCCAATAACCTCCACGGTTTAACTTTTATATTTTTTATCTGATATTTGGGGTACTGCGAGACTATTGAGAAGTTATTGCTCAAATCATACTGCAATAAAACCTAACAATGATCCTCGCAGTTCTATTTTAATATTATTCACGAAGTTATTATGGGTTATTCGGTGGTTATTCGGTGGTTATTTACAGATTCCGCACACAGGGCTACATATGTTGTCCGTTTGAAATAATTTTTCGGTGAAGTGAGACTTAAGAGATGCTACTCAAATAATTAGACACATTAAGAGCGACTGAAGATAAATATAATAGCCTCTGCTAATTTTTCTTGGAAATTTATATATATTGTATCATCTACGACTAATCCTCGTTGAGCCGCCCCCCATTTGCACTTTCCAAGAAGGAAAAGTTTGGCGGAAGTTTGAATCGTTTTATTAATTTAGCAATTTTTTATATTGGAAATTTGAATATTTCTATTATTTGAATATTTACTTAGTTAACCGTTTCTGTGCCGTTTTAGGATCAATAACTTTATTTTAATTGGTTTTTAGTTTGTTTCGTTATCTTTTGGTGTGAAATAATAGCATGTTTAATATTCTTACATATTTATTTTCTTTTAAAATATATTTAATTAGGAATTATACTAAGAAATATTTTATTTCCACGTGAAATTATAAGGAATGAATTATTTCTTTAGATCAAGAAGATATTTTATTTTTTATTTTATATTTATTTTTTTGGACTAAGAATTATGTGTTTTTCTATTTTATGTTAATTACTGTATCTTCTAATAATTAATATGAATTAATTATTGGAGATATTAAGTGATATATCTTTCCTTTCAAATCATTTTCCTTTTATTATTTTTTCTATTGTGGGATTCACGTAAGGGTTATTTATACCTCATTTCATTTCAATGAAATAGGTTTAGGTATTCCACATTATTATGAATTCCAATATTGCTGGCATTTTGATTTTAATAAAAAATTATGTCGTGCTTGTTAATATGAAAGTATAGATAATAGATATGTAAATAAATAAAAATTATATGGTACATTTGTAAATCACTTTTAAATTTAAGTTGTGTAAAGGAGTTGAGTCGAGCATAAGACAGGTCATTATCGTGCTTGGCTCATATGCCAAATTGTGAGCTCGAACTCAGCTTATCGTGGTAGTAGTCGGTTCGCCGGCTCGTAAGTTGAAAGTATTTATTAGAGCTTGCCAAAGAAGGTATCGGTGGCTAGTGAAAAAACCAAAGATAGCAAAAGAAAACAAAGAAGGGCCCAGAGCATACAAGAAGAAAAGAAGAAGAAAGAAGTTGCAAGTAGGCGAGCAGCTTATATTGGTATTTATTTTATAAGATGTGGACCCCAACAGTAATATACTAATCCGTATTCCGTTTTAGTCGGAGGCCGAGGAGGAGGAGGAGGATGCAGCAGCATCTCACCGAAAAATACATCCAAATGGCTAGCATTAATCAAATAGAGCTGGCTCACAAGCCAACAAGCCTAGCATGGACGGGCTTGATAAGCTGAGCTCATAAGCTTGTTAACAAGTTAAGCTCGAGTCGACTCAGCTCATTTACACCCTTAAGCGATGCTATACTCAAAAGTTCACTTTATCAAGCAATGACTTTAATATATTTTTGAATTCAAAACATTTAAATTTGCATTCAGAATATATATATATTTTTAATTTTATTGAAATAAATTTAAAATCAATTTGAACAACTTAGATGAGATAAAGTGATGCAAATCAACTCCAAATAAGCCCAAATCAATAATTCAAACTGTAACTAAAATTTTTTGGATATTAATAGAAAGATCAAATGATAATGCTTTACATAAAATCAAACATCATTAACAGATCTAATGAGTTCAAGATTACTTAATATTGACATCGTTATGACGATCTAATATTTTTTAAAAAATAATCACATGTTCAAGATGGATCACATTCATCATCAGGTGAAATGTTGTGAGATTTTGGTATGAATAATCAAAATGTTACTAAAAAGGGAACCTCATTTCTATGATGTTGAGAGTTGGAGTTGGTGTCAACGATATACATTGAACTTACTGGTGATGGTGTACATTGATGTTATTAGCTACAATAGACGTGAAGTTGATAGAACATCAATGTTGGTGTTGGTAGTATACGTTAGCCTCATAATTTTTGTTATATATCGATGATAATGCATCAACATTGTATGTAATGATGCACATTAATGATGTTTGTCAGTCGAATAAGTCACGACGAGTGATGAAGTTGGGGAGTGTTGATGTAATTGAGTAACAATAGTCATGAGAGCATTATCGGGTGATGATATTTGAAAAAGCGTAATTCGGCAATAGTGATCTAATGACCATAATCGGATAATAGTTATCGGGAGATTGTCATCAGTCAAATATAATTGAGTGAATGTGGTCAAGTAATGATAATAAGGTAATAATCGTCTAATGAATATACTTGAGTAACAATATTATGGCGATAATAGTTAATACATCATATTCAAGTGACTATTGTTGGGCGTTAGAGCATTGATGAATGGTTGACTTTGATTGTTGACATCAAATGTCAAGGTCAACAGTCTAATAATAATGGCAGGGTGGTAACAATCCGATGATCATGGTCGACTAGAGTTAGTCTGACAGCGTTGATTGGGTAGTGGAAGTTTCAATAAAGCTATTGAGGGAATTATGATGGTCTAGCAAAAACGAACTTACAATAATGATCTGATGACAACGGGTTGATGACGGTGATTCGATGATGGTAATTAGGTGACAATAATATGATGATGGTGATAATTTGACCTTCGAAGTTTGACGGAGATGTTTAAATGGCAGTGATTTGATGCAAAGAACACGAAGCGATGGTCGGCTGCGGGCCTCATTTAAAGTGTGATTGGATCATTTCCGATGAAATTGGTTCGTCTAACTGAAGCATTCACTTTATCTCTAAATAAAACAAAATTTATTTTTAAAAATTCATAACTTAAATGTTACTATGAGCTTCATACCTATTGAAATTAATTTCGTGTCATATCAAAGATGAATATTAAAAGAAAATAATAATACAAAAAAAGTAAAAACAGCCCCTTACTCTTATTGTAGGGTGATGGCGAGTCCTTCATAGATTAATTTCTATAGAAATATTTATGATAATATATTTTTCCTTACGAAAATGACTCCCAATTTTTTTTAATTTCCATGAAGTTATGATTACAAATTTTTTATCAAGACAACTCTAAAAGAGTTTAGAATTAAAATATGTATGGATAAGAAGATTTTATAGAAAATTAATGAGGAGAGAAGACAATTAACAATATATATATATATTAAAGAAATGGTCGGAGGGGTCCCCCCAACGATCTTCAAGTGCCTAACTATTTGATGACCTCCCCCAATACCGACAAACTAGCCAGATGAGGAATCGAACTCGTAACCTGAGGTGACTTATAACCTTGAAAGAGACTGTTCTACCAACATGTCATAGCTGATGACGCGCACACGCACGCACGCGCGCGCACACACACGCGGGCACATATATATATTATAATTGATAGAAAACTAATAATAATAATAATAATAATAATAATAATAATAGTAATAATTGACATTAAAATACATAAGGATAATAACAGTGATTAGTCAATAGTGATTAAATAGTCGGTAAGAGAGGTCAAATAATGGAGGTTGACCAATAACAGTCAAACAATGAAGTTGGAGAGGTCGTCGGTGTCAATGGTCAAACAAGGCTTTATTGCTCTTCTCACCTTTAAACTCGTCCTAATTAAGGCTAAGTTTTAGCTCCAAGCCTCTCTTTATAAGAAGGTTCTATATGTATAAGCTTTATGGCTTCACATTTTGATTTCTTTTATTATAAACCATTTTACCTTTTTTTAAATATTTTAATTGTCTTAAGAATTGGGTGACTTTCGACTCATTAAATTTCTTTCATTGTTCGTAATGGTAAGGTAATGATTATTTATTATCTTAACATTTCAAGAAAAACCAACACACACTCAAAGAAGTGAGCATGAAGATAAACCTCGAGTTTTTTACATGAAAAACTCTTAAGAACGGAAAATATCATGGGGTCAGTTTAGTTCTTTGCACGGTGCTTCGTCATAAGGAGCGAGTGGCGGTCGACGGCGATCAATGACGACCGATGATTAGTGGGCGACATTGGTTATGGGCGGCGACGGCTGCTGGAGTAATACTAAGCTTTTAACTCATTTTCAAAGCTTCATTCTTCATCAAGCTTTGAGTTATCTCCCCTCGCATGAGAGGGCAAAGCTCTATTTATAGAGTATTGTTTGTAATTAATGAAGCAATATGAACAATTATGATTGGATGATTTAAAGAGATTCACTTGATTGGACGGTGTTTGATGGACATTTGAGTGTCTTAGAGATATCAGAATTGAGTAATCTCGGGCTCGTTAGATTTATCTTGTCTAGAAGCTTGATTCTACTATAAGCTTGTCATATTCAACATCCGTTTGAACTTTCAAATATGTTTGAAAAGCTTCTAAAAACAGTTTAATGGCTTGATCTGAGCTTGATTTAATTAATATTGGACCAATTTTGTCATCATTTGGTTCTTCTCATCGAGCTGGTTAGTTTGGCTGTAAATTTGCTAAAATCGAAGCTCTGGAATTTTTTTAATCAAAATTTGAATATTTATTTTTTAAAAGTTGCGTTCAGATCCGTATCATGACCCGAAATTCATGTTGAAAATGAGAATTTGTTGATGGCGTATCATAAGTTAAAAAATATAATAAAATTATATATATATATTAAATTTTGAGAAAATAAGTTTAAAATTTATAATACTTAAAAATAAATCAAAATAGAAATAATAAAATCTAAAACTGGGCCTATTTAGGAAATTCATAGAATAAAAAGTTGAGTAATTATTTATATATTATATATATTTTAAAATTTATTATGATCAATTTGACATAAAATAGTAATATTCTAACCTGAATTTTAGTCTAAAAAAAAATTCAGAGGGGCTGCGTGGAGTCAACAATTGGGTGTCTATCTTTTTTTTTTTTTTCGTATTTAAATTTTTTTTAATTATTTAATAACAGTACTAAAATTAATTATTAACATAATCTATCAAACCTAACTCTTAATTTGACAGAAAACCTTTACTAACACCTCCGTAGAGACTGCTTCACTTTTGCGATTAAACTGAATATATTAATTAATTTAAAATAAATTTATAATTTTATAATTAACTATAATAAATTTTTAATTAATATATTCTAATCTGAATTTTAGTTTCTTGGGCGACTATGTGAAGCCCACATTGTACCGTATCTGGGGAAAAATTATTGCATCAGGAGTCATAATACAGTTTTGCATCAATATTCCAATCAAAGCTTGTCACGTGTACAGATAGACTCACTTATGTATTAAATTATTGCATCAGGAGTCCTAATCAAGTTGGGATGCATCTATATGTTTGCAAATGTAGTTGCAATATTTATAAATATTATTTGGGCCCACATAAAAATTATTATTCAGATCGAGGTGCGTGACGCTAAAATCACATTCGAAGTCATTTTCTGTGATAATTATTGGAGGATATTAAGTATTAGTTAAGCTAACTTTCTTGTCTTTAAGCACGTGTTAAACTTATAAAAAATAAATTAGGGTTGCTAGAACACGAAAATTCGGAGTATCAAAGTGGGCGGTCAAAATTGGATGAACCACTAAAGCGTGTCGCATTTATTGCAGATAGAAAATAAATTATTATTATTATTTAATTTTTTTAGTAATTAGGGTCTCATATTATTCGTGAGTTCATATACGCGAGAGAGAGCTGTATAAAACCATTAATGTCGATTCTTACTTCGAATATTTGTCATTCTCGATGACTACTGACTAAGGTGAACTCAACAGACAAGTCTAAGGAGCAGGTCGATACAACATGTAGGTTTAATGGATTTGGCGAGCTATGTAATGGGATTGATGACTTAATAAATAAATAAATAAAAGGTTATATACATACATACCACCTAATTCCAATGTATATACATGTCTAACATCTAAATCTTGCTATTTACATTCATACCACCAAATCTGTATTATCACATAAAAAATATTTAGATGTTAGATATGTAAATACAAAGAAATTGAGTGGTATGAATGTAAATATTTAAAAAAAAATTTGGAATTGAATTAGAGAGAGAAAGAGAAAGCGTAGAGAAGAGGAATGCTTTGATCATGAAACAATTTATTTAATGCGAGAATTAAGGGAAGGACAAATAACAGCATCAGTCATAATAAAATAATTAAAAATAAAATAATTAAATTTTTTAATATAATATGATAACCTTTTGAGTTTTACGCCATCATATGTGAACATTTAGATGAAAATAAAATATAAGATTTGAGCATATTTTTAGAAAAAAAATAAAAAAAAAGGATAAAATATATTGATAAAGGAAAATCCAACATACTTGGAAAATGTTCATTTTTGCTTATGTAGTTGTAACTTGCATGATTCATCGATCGATTGGGGACATGTGGTCGGCCAGCTAGCTTGAGTAGGGTGTCCGACAGACAGGTTGGGGAAAGGTAGTCAGCCCAATGTGGCTGACTGGTTGGGGTTGGCTGGCTAGGTGCTTGATTGTTGTCACGATATTAGAGACAATGACTTCAGCGCAGGCGGCTCCTTTGGCTCCACAAGGACGGTGACATTTTTTGGCTATACATAAAGCCACTGAGTTTTTTATTTCTTGAAAGTGAAGCTACAATAAGAATTACAAACTCACAAAACACATAAAATGTAATTTCAAAAATCAATGATTGGACTTAGTTTTTAAAAATCCTTTTGATAGTTTTTGGTGAGCTGATTTTTTAGAGTATGATCACTTTATTATTATTATTATTATTTTATTTTTAGATATGAAATTTTTCAGAACTTTGGAGTTAAGTCCCACTCCTTGCCATGTCTTTTGCCTGTGCTGGAAGATTGTCTCTGGTGGGCCTCATCTTTTTTTAGGTCTTAGGCGGAGCTTGTCGCTTACTTTGTCGGGTAACCGTCGAGACTTACTAATCAGGTTATTTGCATTGTATTCTTTGTAGTTTTTGTTGCTTCCGGACAAGGAACCACCTCCACAACATTTTTCGAGTCGAGTTTTGAGTTGGGTTTTAGAGATTTTCCAAGGTTGAGTGTGAGGGGAGATTCCATTTTCTCATCATGAAGGAGAGGCTTTGATGAAGAGGGAGCTTGTGCGCTAATCCCGGAAGAGAGATCTTCGTGCTCATCCTGGAGGAGAGGCTTTTAGTGGGGAGAGAACTTTTCTTTTTCTTTTCTTTTTTTTTTTTAATCTTTCTTTCTTTTTTTTAATTTCCTTAAAAAAAAAGGAAAAAAAAAATTAAATAAAACAAATACTTATCTTTTTTATTCCTTAGGATCTTATCTCTAGTGTAGTGTGAAGGGGGTTCTTCCTTATCCTCCTTGTTTTTATTTTTGTTATTTTTTGTTATTTTATCATTTGCTTTTGTCTTGTTACTTTTGTAATTTGCTTCTTATCCCCTTTTTGCCTTTTTCATCTTATATATATTTTTTTTCATTGTGTCCTTTTGTTTCTCTATTTTGTGTTCTCACTACCTCAAAGCACTCATCTTATGGTAAAGACACTTCCACGCTTACCACATCAATGTTAAATTTAGATTTGTTATGTGGATCATGTCTAAGGAATATAACATGAAACCTGAGGGAAAGATAAAGAGAGGGAGAGAAAAAAAGAGATTTGCCTCATGGGGGCCTGAAGATGGGTGTTCTCTGTACTCTTTGGCCCCCTTTATTCCACACAAATGTTGTTAGTGTGGGAAAAAGGGGTATGTGTTCCTTACATGAGGGGTTAAGAGAGAGAGAGAGCCTAGGGACCCTTTTACACATGCCAGGGGTCCTCTATTTATAAAAGTGAAAAAGAGGGAAGAAGAAGACTACAATTATGCCATTGCTTTATAGAGGGTTGTGAGGGGTACTGCGGTCCATTCCTTGCTTGCATCCATTATCCTCGAGCTTGTTTGTCTGTGGGGTCCATTGGCATTGCGTTGTCGGTCAGCTTGTGGTGGTCGGCCAAGGTGGTCGACCGAGTACTCTTCATGTGGCTGGCTCACGGTATCTAATGGTGGCCGACCGGTTGAGGACATGTGGCCGACCTAAAGTGACCGTTGGTTGGTGGTAGCCAGCAAGGATGGCTGACTGGCTGGGGTAACTTGGTCGACAGAGGTTAGCCAGCCTAATGAGGCTGGTCGGTTGGGGTTGTCCGACCTATTACGGCTCAACGGCGACGACTTCGGAGGTGGCGGCTCTTTCGGCTCGTCAAGGGCGGTGACATTTTCTGGCCACACACACACACACACACACACACACACACACACACACACACACACATATATAACTGGACATTTAGGACACACACACACACACACACACATATATATAAAACTGGACATTTGGGACACTGACTAAAGAGAAATTGTTGTGGGGTAGCTTGTGAGAGAAAATGGAAATGGAGTGTTAGGTTTGTGGGGAGGGTTGCTGGCCAGTGTGGGATCCAAGGAGCTTAGGAAAAATTAAGGCTTGAATGAAGTTTTTAAATGGACAATGAAATGCATTCAAATTTACATTGAAAAAAAGGAACTAATTAGTACTCTGCATACTTATAATCCCATTTAATGTAAACCATTAACTTTTAAGTCTATACTAACCATTAAAATAAAAATATCTAATTTGATGTTAAGGAATGGTTATATTCATTGTGTTTGTAAAAGCAATATAATTAGTTTTTACCAGTTATGATGATTCTTTTTTATATTGTAATGCTTGTCATTGTGGAGAGAAGTTTAAAACACACCAAATTATATTAAGACACATAATCTCATTAAAAAATAGGTGATATATATTACAATATTACTAAGAATTAATAAAAATGAATTAACTTATATTGCACATTTTTTATATGGGAGATTCAATTTATCAGTTTAAACCATGGAAAATCAAGAAAGATTATAAAGTTCTACTACTCAAGCTAGCATATGTATATATATATATATATTAATCTAATATTAATTTAGACATCCTATGTAATGATTAATACAATTTCCAAGCTTATTAAATATTTAAACAAAAAAAATTATTAGTTTGCCATAACACTTAAGTAGTTGGCATATCTATAGTTATTAAAACCTTAATATAATTGTCCACATTGGCATACTTTTTTTAGTTCTTAGAATGATTCACTCATGTTAAAGTTGAAATTAGATTTCTCCGAGTAAAAATGATTATTTTGGATACATGTATATATAACACAATAATTTAATGAATCAATTATATATAAGTAAATGAGAGAAGGATTACAAAAGATTCAAAAAGATTTGGCATGATCAAAATCTTATTCAAACCATGCAAACAACTTATTCAAATATTATTTGAATCATACACAAATAATGTTTATGCTTTGGAGTTTAATATAAATAAGGGTCAAACGTATGGTTCAAACTCAATTTTAGAGTTTTGCATCAAATAATATACACTAGTTGTCTGTTTTGCATGCTAAAAAAAGGAATGGAACATATTTAAAGTGTTTCATATTTAAAATATTTTAGAGTTATTTGGTTGGATTTAAAATAAATATAGATGATTATTCTTCTTTGTGTTTGATTTAAAGTAAAATGAACTCAACATAAAGCCCAATGACATAGGCAATGATCAACTAGTGGCGACGGCTGGCTTTCACAAGTCATGAGAGGTGGTTGAAAATGACGGTTAGTGCCTGGAAGTAGTGTGGTGGAGGTAATTGGAAGATATACATTTTGTAAAGAAAGAATGTTTTAGTAGAGCAGTGGGACTTGCAAGTCAATGGTTAGAACATGAATGGGCAAAAAAGTGAGAGTTGGAGTGAATGTTTAGGGTGCCGGGGCGGAGGGGGGGGGGGAAGGTAATTTTGAATTTGAATTTTCATATAAATTAATTAAGGTCAACTCTGTGGCATTAAATGATGGGTATTTGGGAATGTGGACTGAATGGTTGAGCAGGTGGATTTGAATGGGTCGTGTGGGAAATTTGTTGACTACAAACAAATATTGATGACATATTTCTTTATGTTTTAATGACTAATAAGAGTGGTGAGACCAATAATATTGATTGAAGACGACGTAGAGAATTTGAGTGGATAGAAAATTTGGTTAGTATTGTTTTGTAATGGTTAGGACACTGGGGGGGAAATTTGATTTTGAATAAAGAATGGAGTTGGCAGGCCATGAATGTGGGGAGAGTTTTAGAGAGTAAATGGTGATCTGAGTAGGGTAGAATGATACCAAATATTAATGTCTATTTTTAGTCGGGAGGTGCTTTTGTCATTATAGAGATATGTGCTTTGAGTAGGCTAGCATCCTAAAAGAGCATAAGGTTAATGACACAGTTCAAATTTGTGCACTCCATATGGCTAGAGCCACATGTATGACAAACATAAAAGAACCTTTTAGTTTCGAGAAATAGAGGGGTTGAATGAATAACGTTTGAATGGCGATTGCATGGATATAATGCAATTAATTAATATAAGAAGAGATTGATGATGCATGCGACTAAGTGAAAGCAAAAGCTGGGCATGATGTAGTTATCTAAGGGTTGTTTCAATAATATGACGATGATGTCATTCTACCAATTCATTAGAGTTAAAGTGTAGAATAGAGTAGTGAGATGGAATATAACATAGGAGACGAGAAGATTAAAGAGATAAAACAACCATTATTATCAACAAATATAGAGCAAAACAACTGTTAAAAGTATAGTTTCACCAATATTTAAAATGAATAAAAATCTCTAAAACTTTTAATTTATGTTAATATGGGTAGAGTCAAATATAACAGATAAAACGACCAATAAAAAAACATAATATTTGTAATGGTTGAATGAGAGACACGGGAAGCCCATTTATCTGAGTATAATATATCATGCGAATGTTAGATAGTAAAATATGATGAGTTGAAGAGATACCAATAAACTTTATTATAATAGCATCAACTACTCAAAACTTAGAATCTATTTGAGTCAAACAACTATAAATTATGATAGGAGGCTAATTACTTTAAAGTTTTGATGGACATATGACCAATATGAGAATGCCACTCATTAGTGGACTCTTTTATGGTTGAGAAGACAATCATTAGTGGTTCATTGATTGGTAAATAAAGTCACTCATACACATCATCTTTAGTTGCACTTTGTACTAATAGTGGGGAGAATTTGACAGAGATATTATTATTAAAGAAAAATTATGAAATATAAATAAGATTTTTTTTCAATAGAGGTCACAAAAAAAAAATTGCTTAAAATAAATATAATAATTTTTTTTTTTTCATATATAATATCTCATTTATACATTACAAGGCATATAAATCAAACCCCACTTTAAAATTTTAACAAATTTGGCAACTTTGAATTTCATCCTCAGAGTAGATACCACAAGTACCAAAGCTTATTATTCTCTTTCCCTCTGCAATCCGCATTTCAGAATCAACCCGTATATCCCCCATGGAAGCCGAATCCTCAACCCCTAGACGGAAACCTAGGTCGCCACGGCTCGGCGTTATCGCTCATTGATCTCCGGCCGGCGGTTCTTTCCCAACTCCGTTCATGGCTTCCAGAGGAACAAGAAAGGTTTCTCCTTGACCATTTTTTCACCATCCTTTCCACATTGAACAATATTTCTTGGCTAATATGACTAGAATCAATTGACATTTTCTTGAGAAATCGTTAAGGGCGGAACTCATCGGATGGATGGGGCTATTGCTGCGCTGACACCGCTCGGGTTTTCAAAGAAGCTGATATGCGATACAATCAGAGAGCTCATAAAAGTGCAGTCTTTATCTTAAATTTTGTTTTTTTTTTCTATTTATTCTTGTATCTCTGCAAGCAGGGAGTTGTAGAAAAGTTTGCTTGGGTGGCAGGCGTATGAGGACAATGATGCTGGCTGGTATTTTGTTGAGGAAAATTATTACAGGTTGGTGATAGATAAGATCATGGAAGAACAAGACAAGACAAACGAAGAGGTAACAACGATAGCTACATTATTATTTTCCGTGGTTTCACCTTCGTGCTGACATTTCAATCTTTTTGTTCTTTTTAGTTGAGACTTGAGGATTTAAGTTTGGTTCTATGTTAGATGGTTTGAAAGTATATTGTTGCACATATATCAAGTTATGAGCCCTTATCAACGTGGGCTATATATCTGTGGGCTTAAGTATTTGTGCTAAAGACAATTTTATCGTTGGTGTATCTTTTACAACTTTGATTCTCCTTTGTTTAAATCTCTAATAACTAGTGTATATAAGAGTTTTTAATTTAATATTTGTGATTGAATGTTTCTTATTGTTTGTGGCTCCCAATTTTGGCTGAATTTTATCATGCTTGAGTGAGATTCAAGAACGTGTAACTCCTATGATGCGTCCACATGATTGAGTGGGCTCTTGGTGCTTCATATTCGATATTGATAAGTTTATATGAGAGGGAGTAATGCCCAATATGGATAGCTCTCAAGTGAGGGAGTGATTGTTAAGGCATGTGAGAATCTTATTTTAATCTATATCAGATAGCTTCAAAATATATCGGTGTAGAAATACTAAATAGATGATTCTCACTTAAAGGTTTAAGTTTTTGTGTTAAAAGTGAATTTCAACATTAGTATGCCTAGCCAAATTTTGATCCCATTGAGTCCCCCAATGCTTTTCTAATTATTCCTGAGGCAATGCATTATTTCCTTTGCATTTAATAATCTTTTAAGTGTAGCAAGAATTTAGCTTGATGGGGACAATGGCTAGGATTTGCCTTGATATTATAATAATAATCATATATATAAGATAAATAAACAGAATAGTAGGTAGAATCTAAATGAGAGTATGGAGAGTAATAGGAACGAGGTAGATCATCTTTTTTATTGTTATTAGTTATGTGGTGGTATATTATTTTTATAAGCTTGAGAGGAGAATGGGATGGTTGTGCAACAATTATTTGTTTGCTATAGATATGGAGATCGTTTAAGTTGTTGGGATAATGTGATTCATTGTGTTATGCAGTGGTGATGGCTGTTCCACATGCGATATGTATCCATAGTTTTTATGAACTAGGTCATCATCTCCCCTCAATATGACAATTTTAGGCTGAATTGTCAACTTGCTAGGAAGCTTGTTGAAGTGAGTTGTTGAGATAGATTGAACAAGAATGCATGTTGGCTGATCATGAGAGCTCACATGTAATAGCTAGCGTTCAATGGATTGAATGTGTTCATAAATAAAGGAGTAGTCGATTTCAATGTCCTTTATGCAGCATGAAAGAATGGGTTGTTGCAATGGTTATGGCTGAGATGCTGTCGTAGCATAGTGGTGTAGTTTGAGTGGTGGTTATGCTTAGTTCTTCTAGAAGTTGGCATAACCAAAGGATGTCCGTGACAGATGGAAGGGCTCAAACTTAGTTTTTGTATAGCATCCTGCAACTGTGGGCAATTTTTTGATGCTCTAGGAGTTGAATGTGCTACCAAGTTGGAGTAGAATTTGTTGTGGGCTTGCTATCTGTGGAGTCACTTGCTCAATCTGCATCAAAATAGTTGTGGAGACTGAGATTGTTGTGTTGAATGGTTAGTCCTAGATTAATTTTCTTTCGATTCAATAAATAGCCATTTAATGAGGTGGAAGTGGCATTAAAAAAGTTGATACTTACGTAGACAAAGTTGGTTCAACGCGAATGCAATAACCGACCTTATGATAATTAAATATTGAAGTGAATTTATGTGATTACAATATCTTGTAGATTTTTCAAACTCAAGACTAACAACAGTGGTGAGTTGCTTGAATAGAAAATGGTTGAGAAGGGGTTATACTTCTTTATTCTAGCTTTAGTATGCATGCCTCCTGCGTAATTTTTTGGATTAGGAAATAACTTTGAGAGTTCTTAATATCTTGTAGTTCCAAGAAATAAAGAATTGAACCAACATTTTTGTGCTATTTGTTGATTGTAGATTTTCGATGAATGCTTGAATGATGGAGTGGTTGTTTTCTTTGACAAGTATGGCATCAACATAAATTAGTAAATATAGAAGGAATGATTGGTTTTGTTTCTTTAATTGAAGATCGAGCTTCATGAGATGATTGGAAAATGTATTAAACCATTGGCGTGAGGCTATTTGAGGCCGTAGATGGCCTTTCTATACGGTTGGGGTTTTGGAGGTTGTTGAAGCCTGGAGGTGGATACATGCGACAACACCATGTAATTTGTTGTGAAGAATAGTATTAGAGATTTCGGGTTGAAAGATGTCCCAATCACAATTCTTAACAACCGTGCGAAGTATTCGTAAGGTTGACAATGTAGCTCTAAGGCTGAATATTCTAGCATAGCTCTTTCTAATAGCCTTGAGAAACAATTATAGCTGTGTATGACCACTGTATTGTTTGCATTATGTTTATCCTTAAAGGTCAATCGACAATCAAGAACGATTTTGTGTGATGGTGAAGGGGCAAGGGTCTAGATGACTTGAGTTTATGATGCTAGAAATTTTAGTAGACATAGCCGGAAAGATTTTGCTTAATTTTGCTCGTAGAGGGATCAAGGTATTTATATATGCTATTTATGTTTCATATCCAACAAATGCATGAAATCTCAATGATGGAACTAGTTTCTGGCGTGAATTTAGTGGAAACCACCGTTAGCAAGCATAGTCGAATAGTCTTAGATGTGCATGGGATGGGGTCTTCAGAAAATTGCAACTGATATGGAGATTTATTTTTTGTGGTTAAAGAGGGCATTAGGTTTATTAAGTAGATTGTTTTGAAAACAATATTTAGGCCAAAGATGATGTTGCATGGTGGAAGTAGATTATGAGTGGTCTCTAGGATGTGATGATATTGCGTTTAACAACCTTGTTTGACTTAAGGGTATATGGACAAATTATTTGGTGATATACCATTAAGGTGAGGAAATTTTGAAGGATGTGTTTGTTGTACTTGTCACCACCATTAGTTCTAGATATTTTAATCTTGTAGATAAAATTATATTCAGCTGTATGCTTAATTCAAGTGAAGCGTTGTGTCACTTCTGATTTGGTTATCATGGGGTTTACCCACTTAAAACGGTCTTCAATGAATATAACAAAGTAGTTCTAAGCTTGAGTGGAGATTATGGGAGAAGGTTCTTAAACATCCGAGTGAATCAATTCTTATGGTTTGTAAGAGTGATTGCTAGTTAGAGAGAAAGAAAGATGGCGGGCTTTAGCCATATTACACGAGTTGCCAAAAATAAATTGTAGGGAATACTTAGATCCTTGTTTTGTTTGGATACATGAGATGTCTAAGTTGTTGATGCCAAGGATTCTAAGTTGTATTAACGAGTACTATGGTATGATGGTGTGATGCTTGTCCCTTAGAAAGAGGACAAAGTCCTTTTCGACATGAACTCTGAAGGAATTTTTAGATTATTTATGTGATAACCTGAGGTATCAAAAGAAATACAACATTTATTATTTGTTGTGAGGTTGGAGGTGGATAAGACACTATGAGAGAGGTAAGCTACATGGAGTTTGGATAGAAAAAGCTTATGGGTAGGTTTGGGCAAGAGGACTTCTATACATATGATGGGTAGAGATGTGTGAATGCCCACGAGCATATTATTTGAATCTAAGTAGGGTTGCAAAATCTGATTTGCATTGGAGGTAAGATGTGTTGAGGTGTCAAAATCTAGATATCGATTTAGAGAGGCAGGTTGAGAGGAATGGAGAAGAGCTCTTTGGGAGGATGAGATGTTGATTGTTGTATAGTTTAAATTGGCCGTGTTATGAATGAAAGGCTGAATGGTCTTTGCTACCACAGATTTGATTGAATGTGTGATTGTATGAAGTATAATTTCTTTTATTTATGGAGGGTTTGTAAGCTTAGTTGAAAGACCCCTATCTCTGCCTCATCATGATCATCAGTCCCAAATAGGGGGTGCAACACTATTTGGGGATGCTGGAAGAGGTCATGGAAAACCGATTCAGAGATCCAAAGCAAAACTTAGAAAAAAAACATACAAAATAAGAAATTATAGAAAATACAAAGAACACTAAGATTCAAAGTGGAAAAACCCAAGGAAAACAATCACAAAACCATGTCACATCAAGAAATCCACTATAAAAAATGAGGAGAATTGTTCAAATTACACCACACTTGAGCCTTTACACTTTTGTAACTCAAGAACACTTCTTTCTCTCCTTTGCACAAAGAGAGTTTCGCAATCCAACTTTACTGCACACTCTTTCAATCGACAGAATCGGAACTTAAATTGGAGAATTGCACATAATGGTTACTAATGCCAGGGCGCCACGATAGTGGCGCTGCAACTCTCTGACAGGTGCACCCTATTGGAGACTGCAATGTCGCACTCTCGAGTTCCTAAAACATGACTTGAGGTTGCGATGCTGCTTGCCTTGGCGTAAGGGCGCTGCCGCGCTCCCTCTTGGCTCTTGATTGTCGTGGATACGAGTTCTAAACCCGGGCTTGGGTGTTGTGACGCCTTCTTTCGGGTGCTATGAATAGTAAACAATTTTTGGTACAGCGCATCCTAACCCAATATAGGCGGCACACCCTTTATACCGCCCCAAGATAAAATCGCCATCAAGCATGCTTGATTTGAGTGAATAATTGATCAACACAATCAGACTCCACATAATAACAATATCTCAGTTGGAGACTGATTGAAAATTATTCCTCTACTCCAAATTTACAACATTTTCATAGTTATAAACTGTAATGTGATTCATCTTTGTCTCATTCTTCTTGAACTCCAATTATAGCCAAGCATAGCTTTGGTTTCTTAGCTGTTACAATATTAGTCAACATATTTGCAGGATTCTATACTGTATGTATCTTCTCCAAAGATGATTGACCATCTTCTATGAGTGAATGAATAAAATAACATCTTAGTTGAACGTGCTTCCTCCTGACCTAAAATGCGATATTCGTTGCTAGAATATCGCTCATATTGTCACTGCGAAATCTTTTATTCCCTTGCTTCTAGCCAAAATTTTCCATAAAGCTTTGTAGTAAAATCATTTTTTTTTTGCTAGCCCTTGTGATAACGATATACTCAATTTTTGCAGTCAACGGAGCAATAAATTTTTGTATCCTGTAAACCCAACTTATTGTTGTGTTCCTGAAAACGAAGATATAAAATGTACTTTTTCTATTGTCGATATCTTCTGCAAGATCTGGATCAACATATCCCTGCAGACGAATCCCTGCACTTTAAAAGCAAAAGTTTTATCGACTGTTCCTCTCAAGTATTTGAGAATCCACTTGATCACCTTCCAATGATGTTTACATGGATTACTCATGTACTGGCTGACCATTCACACTGCATATACTATGTCCGACCTTTGACATATCATTGTATACATCAAATTTTTAATTGCTAAAACATATATGGTTCTTCTCATTTGTGTTTGCTCAACTTCAGACTTAGACAATTATTCATTTGATAGTTTAAAGTGATCACCTAAGGGAGTGCAAACAGATTTTGTCTCACTCATGTTGAATCTGTGTAAGTCATTCTGAACATATTCTTTTACTTAAGCGATTGTTCCTTATATGGCTCGATGTGACTATCTAAGGGAGTGCAAACTAGTGTTGTTTTACTCATATTGAATCTATATAAGACTTTCTCAGCATATTCCACTTGAGACAACTTCAATGTAATTGCACTCTTGTCCTTATTGGTTCTCATACTGATGATATTTTTGGTTAGACCTAAAATTTTCATTTCAAAAACTATTGATAATTGCTTCTTTAAGTCCTCAATCTACTCCATATCTACTCTTGCAATTGAAGTGCCTTCCACTCACAAAAGCACATAATATAACAATTATCCAAAAGTTTAATGTAGTAACAACGATCTACTTGGGACTTCGTGTACTCATTGTTTGACATGAACTTGTCAAATCTCCTGTATCACTATCTTGGGGCTTACTTCAAATCATAAATATTCTTCCTTAGTTTCATACCATATTTTTTTACTTAGAACCTCATATCCCTGTTGTTGCATCATATACAGTTCTTCTAAGTCACCATGTAAGAAGGTTGTCTTGACATTCATCTGCTTCAAACATAAATCTTTTGTTGCTACGAAGCTCAACATAACTCTGATAGTTGTATTATTCACAAAAAAAAAAAAAAAAAAAAAAAGACACATAGCCAACTTCTTCATTTTGCTAAAATCCTTTCACAATATGCCTCGTCTTGTAGCACCTGCTTTCATTTGACTCTTCTTTTAGCCTGTAAACCCACCTATTGTGCAGTGTCTTTTTGCCATTTAGTTGTTCTCTCAATTCTCATATCTAATTTGACATTCATGATTCATCTTGTCATCCATGACAAACTCCTACTCTTTCGAGTCTTCAACTTGAGCGACTCCATCATAGCACTCTAATTCACAACAACTATCAATCAATAATAATAAAAAAAATACAAAGAAGGAGAATGACTTTGTATTGGGCATGTGATTTTGTTTGACCTTCTAACTTCAGTAGCATGTAAGGAACTTCTTGTTATTCCTTAGATTTAGCGTCTTTCATTTCTTTGTCTTCTTGATCACTTGAGTCTTTTATCTCAACATTTGAAAATATTTTTAGAGGTAACCAATAGACAATCTCGAGTTCTATTTGTGCCCTTATATATCTCATTTAATTGAAAGTGACATCCATGCTCCTAATGAATTTATGATTCTGATAATCCCAAATTTATAAATAAATTCCTCCGAGTCATACCCAATAAAAGTGCACTTGATAGATTTTGAACCAAGCTTACTTTTGGATTCTTCATCAACATGAACATATGATAAACAACCAAATACTTTAAGATCATATAGATTTACTTGCCACTCCAAATTACTTCAAGTAAGCATTCACTCAAGGGTATTGATGGACCAGATAATTTGTATTGTTTATTGCTTATGTTCAGAACTACTTTGACAAGCCATCATACTATTTCATACTTCTGACATGCTCTGTGATGGTTCATTCATGCGTTCAACCATACCATTTTACTATGGTGTTCTTGAAACAGTAAACTCATGTCTGATTCTTTTAAAAGCATAACTATCGAACCTTTGAACATAATACTATCCATCATTATCTGATTTAAGATGCTCATTCGCAACCATGACTTTACACTTCTTAAACACATCAAATACATCAGAGTTATGTTTCAAGAATTACACATGTACCTTTTTAGTGTGATTATCAATGAAAGTGATAAAATATAGAGAACCTCCAATAGCACCATTAGAGTAGGACTTCATACATCGATATGCACTAACTTCAATTCCTTAGACTTTAACTTTAACTCACTTCTAGGGAGTACTTTTTTTGCTTACCATAAACACAATCTAAACAAAAATCTAAATCTATAGACTTTAGATCTCAAAGTTTATTTCTAAAAAGGAGGCACTTCATCCTTTCTCATTAATATGGTAAGCCTGTGGTGTAAGAGATTTGCATTAACTTTTGTTCCAACTATTCTAACTGATTTAGACATCTCATTCATCAGATAAATGATTACTTTAATGTTGCCTAAAGCGACCACCATTGCATCTTTAGCCACCTTCCACGAATCACTTGTGAAAGTGGTCACATATCATGAAATTACAAGTTACTCATGAAAATTTTATTTCTCTTCAAACATGAAACGTGTCTAACTTGATTCGGTTTCTAGACTGATTCATTAGGTAACTTGATATAAACAATAAATTTTTTAATAATACTGCAGGCTTTGTTATCGCACAATTATATCTACGTTATATCTCCTTGAGTGTAGATTTTAAACACCTCATTATTGGATTAAACATAAAGAGAGACACCTGAATCTGCTATTCACGATTCAGTATTATCTAGGGATGAAGCAAGGGAGTTAAATTTGATTTCATCTTTGGAGACATTTGTAAAAATTTTTTTATATGGACCTCCACCACTAATCTTCTTTGGAGCTTTGCACTCCTTTCGCTTTTTCAGCATTCACCTTTGTTTTTTTCTCTTTCTGACCTATACTTTCATCTCGTAGACTTGAATCTTTCCCTGGTCATGTTTCTTTTTAGAGTCCTTCCTCTAGTTTCAACATTCAGAGTAGAATTTGAAGTTTCATCGCTTGCCTTCTTGCGAACTTCTTCATTAAACATTAATCCCACCTCACAATATCATCAAAGTTTAACTTTAGGTTATCTATAGAGTTCCACACTGCAGTAACGAGACGATTCCGACTATCTGATAATAAAGATAAGAGTAATATTGTCATAACCTGGTCATCAAACTTAATGCCAACAGAACACAAATAATTTGTCATAATGTTGAAGTTATTCAAATATTCAGCCACTACACTATTATCTACCATCTTCATATTGAATAATCTCCTTATCATAAATATTTTATTTGAACTCCAAGGCTGCTTATACATTATTGTTAGTTCAACCTTGTGATCAACAGTAGTCTTCTCACTCATAATGTTGAATGTCGGATCAAACCTAGTCCTGTTCAATCAAGAACTTCTTCCAGAATCATCAATTCCAGCTTCTTAGTCATTCCATTTAGTGGCAAATACAATTTTTTTAATATAAAAAATCTTTAGTTTTCAGATCCAGAAAATAAAATTCGAACTATTGATTTTCTCAATGTTGTACCTTGCTTCGTCGACCATTGCTCTCGCTCGAACCAAATATCTTCAGAAAATTGACTTTTATACCACTTGTCGGGAGAGATTTCAAAAAATAGATTCGAGTGATTAGAAACAAAACTTAGAACAGAAACACACAAACAAGAAATAACAAAAAATACATAGAACACCGAGGTTTAATGTGGAAAAACCGGAGAACGAGAAAAAATCACGGAGCTGCACCACACCAAGAAATTCATTATGCAAAATTGAGGGGAATTGTACAAATTATACCGTACTCAAGTCTCTCTACGCTTTTGGAACTAAATAACATTCATTCCTCTTCTTTGCACAAGGGAAATCGATACGCGTCAACACCAAAATCAGCGAACAAATCATAATGCAATCGCAATTTATAGGTGAAAAAAATACAAATAAAGGCTGCTCTTACAACAATAAAAAGAAAACAAGCAAGATGCAAAATTGATCTACTATTTGAGAGGTAGATCGTCTTTCCCAAACCCTATTCGTCGCTATGAACTCCACAAGAACAAAGAAAATAACAGCCACGACAAAACATGAAAATAAAACAAACTCTTGGTTCCCCTTAATAGAATCCTCATACGACATTTGTTAACTTCCCTTTTAAACTCCCCTCCAAACTCCCCTCAATTTCTCCTCCTTGAACATGTGATTATGGCCCTAGTAGATCCCACCCCTTTCTTTCCTTCCTTTAAGTTACAAAGTTGATCCCCTTCTTCCAATGACAAAGGCCGACCAGTCTGTGGGCCAACGGGATTGCAACCGGTCGGTCTCTCCTGGACCAGCTGCGTACTAGGCGTAACAATATCCTCTCCAAAATAGGTACCTTATCCTCATGGTGGAAAGATGAAAACTGCTTGTGTATCACTTTGTAAGGCTCCCATGGAAACTCCCGAACCTTAAGTCTTTTGTCGTCATCGGTGGTGTGTAGATGAGGGTGTGTGATCTCCGATCGCTCGTCTCACCTGGGATACATGGAAGGCAGAGTGTAGTGCAGATGATAATGGAAACATCAAACGGTAGGCCACTATCCCGATGCGTGCCATCACCTCATAAAGCTTAAAGTATCTCGGTGAAAGTTTTTCGCTCCTTTTCCTAGCTATGTCTTTTGCCAGTACAACCTCAGCTTCAAGTTGACCATGCCCCCTAGTTCAAGTTGCACCTCTTTGCTGTGTCCATCCGCTTTTATCTTCATGATTTGTTGAGCCCTCAGAAGGTGCCCCTTAAGCTATACTAATATTCTGCTCCCTTCTTCCAAGTACTGATCAACGCTGGATAGCGGTAAAGTGCTGTGCTCATAATGTATCAAGTAAGGCGGATCCCGCCCATACAATATCTTGAAAGGGGTTGTAGGTGCTGCGGTATGCTATAAAATATTATACTAATGTTCGACCCATGCAACCACTTAGCTCATAACTTTGATATATCAGATTCAAACAAACGCTGGTACCTCTCCACACTCTTGTTGACCATCTCCGTCTGCCCATCTGTCTGGGTATAATATGCGGCGCTCCTTTTATCGATTGTCCCTTGCAACGTAAATAGCTCTTTCCAGAAATGGCTGAGAAACACCTTGTCCCTATCCAATACAATTTATTCCGACACCCCGTGCAAACGGACCACTTCCCGGATAAACACCGCCGCGACTGAGACCTTAGTGTAGGGATATTGTAATAGAATGAAAAGTGCATACCTACTTCAGCGATCAATGACTACCATAATCACCGTGAACCCTTCTGATTGCGACAACCCCTCAATAAAATCCATCATCATTTCCTCTCAAACATTCTCCGGTAATGCTAATGGTTGTAGTAACCTCGTGGTGTCGTGGTCAAGTACTACCGCTGGCACACATTATATTTTGCCATCATGTTCTCCATGTCTTTGCACATCCCTACCCAATAAAGTTCTCCCTCCAAACGGCTGTAGGTATTCTGCACCCATGAATGTCCCCCGTTCGCACTGCCATGAAACTCTTGTAATAGTCTGAGAATATACTCCAACGACTTGGGTAGCAGGAATCACCCTTGACGGAGCAACTGTTGTCCTGTCAATGCATATCTCGGATGACTATTCAAAATCTATTGTAATTTAGCCTTATTTTCACCAGCTCTTCATCCTTTCCACTTTCCTGTCTCTAGGCCTCCCAATCTAGACGAAGGGCACTGATAGGGCTGTCAATTGGTGTTCCCCCACCTTTCTCGGTGCATTCGTTGCCTTGTTCTCCAATCCTAACCTCTCGAAAGTAGATTATCTTTTATATCTTACTTTTTTTTCCTTTGATTGTTGTAAGAACAACCCTTATTTGTATCTTTCCACCTGGCTATTGCGATTTCGTCGTGGTTTGTTCGCTGATTTTGGTGCCGAGTTGTAACACAACAAGAAGTCTTTATCCCACCATGTGGATTCAAGTTGAAAAAAATAGCTTCCCACCATAGGAATTTTTAGAAAGCAGCAAGAAAGCAGCTTTTCAAACAGAGCTGTGGTGGCGGTCTGAAACACAAAACATAAAGAAAGTTGTTTCAATCAGACCCTAAGTTTGATTAGTTTCGAGTACATTAAATCTATATGCAATATAACTTAAAAGATAGATGAAATAATTTGAGTTAAAGTTGAGTTGATAAAGTAGTGATGCTTCTAAGACATCCTTATAAATATAGACTATCATATATCATAAAAAAAAAATAAAATAAAATTATAATTAGACTATTTGTAAAAGACTCTCGAAGCTTTGGCTTTGGGTGTCCTTATTGTCCCATTATATTAGATCAACAATATAGGCAAAAGGATTACATGGCGATATTGCTAGGAAAATTAAACAAATATTATGCAATTTAATGATAAATTTGCCCCAAAGATTAATATTTTGTATGCATTTCATATAACTAAAATAAGATAACAAAGACTTATTTATTTTTGGCTTCATGCTCATACCATTTGTGGCCTTTGTAACCATGGAAATACTTCAAATTTTGCTCATCCGTCTGCTGGTAATCTAAAAGAATAGGAAGATTTACATCCACACCACTCAATTCTTATGTATTTACATATCTAACACCTAAACTTCATTTTTTTTCACACTTGCCACCTTACCTATGTATGATAAAAGTGCTCACTTTTAAAGTGATATGAAAGATTTTGGTGGATAAATGTAAAAGTAAAGTTTAGGTGTTAGATATGTAAATATTTCGAGAATTCTGATGGTGCAGATTTGGTAGAAATGTAAATGAGCTAAGCATGAGCGAGCTCAGAGACTATCTACGTTCCCCTCCCTCGTTTATAAATCAAGTTTAAAATTTTCTATTCATGTTAGGCTTGCTTAATGAACGAATTGAATATGAGCTTTTTAAGAAGTCGAGCACAAATTGTTCGTGAACAAATGAGCTTTTTCGATAATCCTATCGTATAATACAATAGTTCTCCTTCACAATTCTTACATTTTTAGCTGAAATTGTATGAGATTCTGTAATTTTTTTATTTATATATCTAACCTTATTTCTGCCAGCTTACATTTTTTTAGTTAATTAGACATATCTCTGTATTTTATCTGTATTAAGTTCTTTCATATCAGGATAAAGAAATGGTAGCTGTGGAAGATAGGACAACAGGAACTTCTGGGCAAGCTCTTCTTGCGTTAGGTGAGACAAACTCCCATTCTCTTATATGTTGGAAGATTTACATATATACCACGCAATTCCTACGTATTTACATATCTAACACCTGAAATTGAATTTTTACATGCATGCCATCTTATCTAAATGTATATTTCACTTTTTAAGAGTTAAAATAGTGATATTTTTGATGCGGTACGAGAAAATTGGGTGGTATAAACGTGAAAAAGTAGAGTTATGTTTGATGAATTGCTTCTAAAATGTTAATTAAAAATCTGTTTTTTTTACGAAAATTTCATAGTTTTCTTACAGTCATTTGTTTGTTGTGCTCCAGAAGATGGTAGCTGCAGCAATACAGAGCTTTCCAGCATGGTGACATTTTCACCTAGAAGGACTCCCATAAAAACGGAAGTAGGCTGCGATATGGCGGCCGGCGTTGAACTTAGCCGATTCAACCCTTCGCCGGCACCGAAAAGGAAGCCATGCTATGGTTGGATTAGTGAGGATGAAGACTAAGCATTCAAGAGGCCATTGTGATGAATTTGAGCTCTTTTGCTTCCATTTTCTTAGAGAAAGAAAGTATATGTAGTTTGATGAATGATTTTACAATATATCATGCTAAGTAGGAATACACAATGAGTTAGTCTATTATTATTATTATTTTTTTATATTTAAAAGCAAATTATTTGATTGTGGCGATGGTCGTGATGATCGTGACGATAGTATGATGGCGGGCGATCAACTTGGTTCCCTCGACAAGAGCGGACTTCATGCGACTAGGAAGTTAGATAATTGAATTCTGTTGGTTAACATATGTGACAAGTTGATAAGGGCTGCAATTGACATCAAATGTTAGGGTTTGATTGATGTATGGCATGCATTTTGATCATTCATCTGATTGAAGGGGAGATTTGAAGATAGAGAAGTAATATTTGTTGAATGTTAGTTGTTAGCAAGCATCAAACAATAGATGCTAGAAATGAAGTTCTATCAATTGTAGATGGTTGCTTTGTTCATCCCATTAATATGAGGGGAGACCAGGTGATCGCCAATGATTGAGATACAACAGTAGGGCATCCATCGTCGATCGTTGGTTAGTGATTGACGATAAAAAATATCAAACAACGAGTGACATTTGACAATCGATTTGGTCGTCTTCTTTACAAGAGTTGAGATATGCGACTTTGAAAACAAACATTGAGGGTCTGTTTGGGACAATTGCAACTTATTAAAAAATAATTGTGAAGTTGTTGAAAAATAATTTTATGCTAAAAAATCTGAGATAGTTATTATTATTATTATTATTATTATTATTATTATTATATATATATATATATATATATATATATATATATATATATATATATATATATGAAAAAGTCGTACCGCAGTTAGAAAGTTATCATCACATTTAGCCAGAACCGATGAGAAAACATATATTTTAGTGATAGATTTTTGAAAAAGCTGTTAAAATGCTGTTTACCGGCACAGTCAAAAATGCAGTGCAATGCCGCACCGCCACCACACAGCCGCTTTGAATGCTTGGAGCAGGCTAGTGGTAGCCAACCATAGTTATGCATCGGGCAATGATCAATAGAAGATTGTAAGAAGTGAAGCGATAATTACTAGTTAGCTTAGCCATATCTCAGCTCTTAATAGTATATGAAAGCATTAGATGATAGCAAATGAGAGTATAAAATGTTTAATGATGTCACGATGATTAGTGCTTGAATCATAAAAGAGAATACTAGCATTCAAGAAGATATGGAGCTCAAATATCAAAATAATAATAGTAATAAGTTTATTTATACATTTTTAAAGGAGGCATTAGACCGTTACATTGTTCTGTTTGACATTCAAAATATGTAGACTTTGATTTGTCAAATGAGGCTTGAAGAAGAAATTGTTTAATATGTTTATGAATGTTTGATATGGACATTTTTGGATTAGGATGGATTGGGATTGGGTTGTTGGCAGCATTGACCTACAAGGTTTTGGATGTAATTAGTGATAATGATTATCTAATATTATGATTTATTTATTATTTATCTATATAAAAAAAAGATATTTTAATTGCTTTGAGTGGGTGTGCCTACTGTTTTGTGTTGATAGAACGCGTTTTGACTTTCAATATGTGCTGCATTTGACCATGGCATATGATTTGCTTTCATATTAGTGATGTAGGCTGCCTATTACCATAAGATATAATTATCTAATGATATCTTTGAAAGCTTTAGTGCATATCTTGATACCAAAATATTTTATCTTGAGAGTAAAAGATATATATGAAATGACCAAATAGTTGTTGACATAGTTCGTGTTTTGACTTTCAAACGAATAGAGTCGAGTCGAATGGGGCTGTGTTCAAATGACCTTGTTTATAAACTTTGAGCTCGAGCACAAATCAGGCTTTTGGGGCTGTGTTCAAGTTTGAGTTTGTCTGTAAAATTTGAGCTCGAGCTTGAATTGAGTTTTTTTATGTTCTTGTTGAATCTTAGTTTATTTATATTATGACTGTTTGAGTTTGGTTCGTGTTCATTCATATGATGATAATCATGTCATTATCGAGCATCTTAAGTATTATCAAGCTATTTAATTTCTATCCAAACGATATTTTTTGAGCAAAGTAAAACTCGTGCTAACATGCTATATTATTTTCTAACAGAATGAGATTTTATCAAACATACTAATGAATAATATAATCGAGCTATTTATTTTTAGTCAAACAAGTTTTATCAATCTTATAAATTAGTTAACAAACAAGCATTAATTAAATGAACGAGTTACTAAATAAATAAGTAATATTAGCATAAACAAGCACAAATAAATAAACAACTAAACAAATAAGTATGTGTCTTATTTTTAGTATTATAAATTAAAGATTAATTTAATTTAATAAAGAAGAGTTTTAAATTGAGTTTATTTATAAGTTTTAAATTAAGTTTTAACCATCTAATTTATAAGTATTGAATTGAGCTTATTTGTGAAGTTTAAATGAAACTGTTTCATCGAACTTTTTAACGAACTTGTTCGCGATCTTTAAATTATATTGTTCAGAGCATAAACAAATTGAACAATGAGTTGTTCAAGTTTGTTCATTAACAATCGAGCATTTATAAAATTGTGTTTGTTAAATTAATTAATCAAATTAAAGAAAGTGTTCAAACTTGTTCAATTAGTTAGTCGAACGAACATGAATGAGCACTTATAGAGCTGAGCTACAAGTAGCATACCAACGCTCGCCCATTTTTTTTAGTTCATGTAAACAAGTGATTAACTTTATTAATAAATGTATATCAAGAATGTGTTGGTGTGGATACTGAGAAGATCTAACGGTCCGGAAGAGATGAAGAATGACACATGATGGCCTAGTGACAAAAGATCAGGAGGCTCACTTATTCGATCAGATATAGTCATCTGAGCAGCCAGGGGAAGAACAACAAGAAACGATCGAACAATCTGAATCCGAACTAATCTTACTAAAGCAAGATAGATAACCATCTAAGCTAACCACTACAAGAAAGCATTCTAAAGGCATCGACCTACCTTCTAGTAGTCATATTGGACCCGAGAAAAGTCCCACAGACTCCCTCGATGCTCTTCATCAGAGACTAAGAATTGATAACTCACATTATAATAATCGGACTGAAACTATCACTTCAATCGGTTCGACCGAGAACCGGCCGTTGGTCCTGTTTTGGAAGGGCTGAAAATCTACTTCGCACCAAACTGGTAAGAGCCGGCTAGAACCGGCAGCCAAACTGGTGAACCAACCGGAACCAACGGTCAAACCGGTCAACTAGTTAAAGTGTAATTTTTTTGTCTTATGCCATATTTTTATTGGAAATTGTGAAGAATGATTTTTTTTGAAATCACGAAGGTCGTGACTTGCTCTCATCCTTCTCAGCTTCATTTTCTACTTTAACTTTCATGAAATATACATGATTATTAATGTATTACCTTTCTTTTTTACGTTTTTATATTTTCTTAGTTATGTTTCCTTTTGTTGATCTTCGATACTGAATTATTTAAGTTATATTTAATATTTTTTTTCTTTATTTTTGACATCATGTTCAACCCCGGTTCAACAGTTGAATCTTAAACCTCCTCCTCTACCGGTTTAATATCCGGTCTGGTTTTTTTATATTTGTTGATAACACAATCGAGTCTTATAATCATGCCACATACTCTCATAGTCGAGGAAGAACTATATATCTGGTTACAGTGATTCATCTTTAGCCAAATAATGTAGTCTCGTCAGGCAAACAGGAGCGCCTCAATCTAGAATTGATGGTCGACAACCAGCCAATTGGCAAAGCCTAGCAGCTCAATGGTCGACCAGCAACGGCAGATCCACCTAACCGACTGGATCGACCTTATCGAGTTGAAGCTATACTAGCCCAACTAGCTGAGACAAAGAATAGCTGAGCAATAAACTCACATCGGTAAAATACTTATAACATCTTTACAATCTCCATTAAAACAAAAATATAATATAATTATATTGTACCTCCTCTATCATAAATAAGGAGATTATTTCAAGGTATAGACAATAACATATTAGTGTTCACCATCTCTCTTTCTTCACATATTCTATTAGAGTGTCAAGCCACTGACCAACGAAGGTTCAACAATAAACTCCTTTATTTATAAATGAACCAAATACAATTCTAATTTATAAATTTATTCCCGGACTTTTTGCCCACACAACTTTAACAAAAGAATTTCATAATAACAAATAAGAAACTTAAAAGCGATATATATATATATATATATATATATATATATATATATATATATATATATATATATATATATATATATATGTATATATATATATATGACGTCCATGAAGTCTAAGAAATCAGTAATCAGGAGTTAACTTTTCTGCAATTCAAACGTATCTCCCCGCTGGTTCCCGTAAGGGGAGTAATAGCCCCCATCTTCACCATGGCCGCCGCAAAATCATTGAAGAAGAGAGCTTGATTGTTTCTGTACTGCCTTACCAAAGCATCCTGCGTTCCATTATTGAAGAGCTCCTGATCCGAATGCAACAGCCCCCGAGAGCCCATCAAGTTCTGATAGTATTCCGACCCGAACTTATTGGGGCTCTGCAAGTCCAGCGGCGCCAAATTGGTATCTCCACTACCCGAAGTCTGCGGGCAGCTTCCCTGTCGCAGGGCAGCGAAGCTCGGGTTGATGTTACTGTCGCTGTAGATGCGGGAGCGGAAGAATTGGCACTGGGTTTGGCCTATGGTGTGGGCGCCGGACAACGCCGTCATGTCACGTGCGTTCAGACCCTTTGCGGCGAACATGGAGATGAGGGTGGAGAGGGTAGATGATGGGCCTGGGAGATCGCTGTTCGCCGCGCTTTGACTGGCCGTGGTGGCGTCTCTACGGCCCAGAGCCACAGTCCACGTCGGCCCGCCGAGCTTAACTACGCCATCACGAGTAGCGAGAGCGAGGATGTCGGAACAGGAAACAGTTGATTTGCAGGTGGCTTCGACGCTGGATTTAATGGCATCGATGACCTCAAATCCTCTTGCGGAGTTTTTGTTTGGGAATGCGTTCTTCTCGCCTGTCAATGTTGGGGTGTCGTCCAGAAGAACAGAACCATCGCAACCCTGAAATTGTTTAAAATTAATTAATACATTATTAGATAAGAAATGATTGAATGTATATGTATAGATATAAAAGTAGGTAGGAGGTGTGATGATATGATATACATTAACGAAGCAGTCGTGAAAGAAGAGGCGGAGAATGGAGGCAGCCATGCGCGGCTCCTTGGCGACGGCTTGAGCCATGGATGAGCGCACAATGGATTGCAAGTTGGGGCATGTTTTAGCGTAGAAGTTTGGAGATAGTTGGGATTCAGCGGAGGTGGCTAATAAGAGCAATAAGATAGGGAGAGCAAGAAATATGGTTGTAGCATTGGAGATGGAGGCCATGGCTGGCTACTGGCTGCAGGCTGATTAGAAGCTAATGGTTAAGGAGTGGAAGAAGGTAATTTATGGATTGATTGTGATGACAGGAAAGATAGCTATGTAGGGTATTTATATAGATAGAAGTGATTGGGAATATGATGGATAGAGGGAGGGTATTGTTGAATGTTCGAAGAAGCTGCTGTGCTTTGTTTTTAAATTGGTGTTGATGGATTCAAGTCAACGAAAGCTTGCCCCGCGTGCATATTCCTGTGATAATCGGTTCAAAACGAGCTGCCGCTAGACCTTTGTTTGGTTTGATTGAAAAGAATACTATTATTCATTTGCCTTTTCTCTTTTAGGCGTGAAGATTTATTTTATGAAAACTATGAGAGGGATTTAAACTTAGAGAGGGGAATACTAATTTGGGATGATATAGTTTGAATTGTAATAGGAATCAATTTACTGCATGATTTTGTATGGTAAGAAATTATCAATGGCCTAAAAGAGAAGAGTATGATGAAAATAGACCTACTAGACAAAACATTATTAGGCCTACTTATCCGATTGAGTGAAATAGTTCCATCTAGGCCGCCAAACCTGACCGAACCATGAAACATATTAAATATGACCGGAGGCTACAAGAACAAGCCACTTAACCGGAAAAGAAATGAAATGATATTAAATTTCGAATAAAACTATTGTCAAATATCCTCAACTAAAAATTTTTGGATGCTTAGATTTCACATCCACATCAACCACTCAACCAACAAAGTTTTAAGGTCCGTTTGGGACAGTTTATTTGGTCCGGTAGTGTTTTAAAAACTCAACTGATTTGTTTGGGTAAAGTGTGTTTTGGCATCTTATGCATTTTCAAAACGCTGAAAACAGCGTTTTCACACCGCACCTACCTAGGTGCGGTGGGAGAGCTTTCTGGCTGTGGTATGATTTTTTCAAAAAAATAAAAATTTGTAATAGCAAACGCACATAACTCATCAGCAGATTATTTTTAATCAGCTTATCAACAGATTATTCAATAAGTTCGCAAATGCTCTAAAACAGACCCTTAATCATGGACTAGATTATATATATTTTTTAAGATATACACCGTGATAAAATATTATAAATTACACAATGCTTGTCAAAAATAAAGTATCATTTTCAGAGACGCGGTGTTCCTCATAAACCACTTCTCGTCCAATGTTATCTTCCAACGAACGAGTTGATAAATTCTACACCTACTCGAAAATTAAATAACATTTTCTCAAAAACAACATATCAATGACTTTTTTTTATTATAGTTACTTGAATAATAAGTTAACATATAGTTGCTTGATATGAATTTAATTAAGAAAAATTCTATAGAAAGGCAGGGGGCCATATGATTGCAATATATTAATTTTATATATATATATATATATATATATATATATATATATATATATTATATCAAATGCATCGCACTAATGATTTATTTACTCGTCATAAAAATAATTTTAACATAAATTAACTATGAATAGATTGCCCAACTAAGCTTTACGTACTACGCGCAATACTCGTTTTGCTCATAATTAGCTGTCACATTTTACCGGGTCCATTAAAGAAAAAAAATTTTTACGTATATACCACATAATTCTTATTAATTTACATACCTAACACTCAAAATATAATATTTATATTTATAGTATTTTGTTTGCTCTTAGAAGAATAGTGATGACTGTATTTTTTATTTGATTTTAAATTGTTTATTGTAAAAAAGAACTTGTGGTATATATGTAAATGATCATAAAAAAATAATGGTGAAAATTGACATATTAATTAAACTTTGAACTTTAGTGTAAATAATTTATTATTTGGTGCAAATTGATGAACGCTTTCACTCGCCTTTATCCAGCTTGCATATCTCGAATTTAATATAATGTCTAACTGCCTAAATTCAAATCATTTTACCTAATACTCCACTTTTTTTAGTTAATTTAAAACCAATTTGATTTTTATTTTAATTGTGCGAATGAAATATTATATGAACGATCTTTTTTTTCACCAAAAGATTGATCAACGTGCGGAAGCACCGATCAACCCTTAATGTGCTAGCTCCTGTTAGGTCGAGGAGCTGACGCGGTGTGCAAATAAATTCGAGTATCACATGCCTTAAGGAGACACTGTACCAGCCGGGGATTCGAACCCGGGACATGAGAGGACTTGCGAGTTTTGTTCTGCAAATTAGTTTTGTAAGGATACATAAAAAGTGCAAAGAAAATATAAAAAATAATAGTATTTGGTAAGAAAAATGTAAGAATTGATAACCTTCTTTAGCTAACTAAAACTGAATGTTAAATATTTTTATCACAATATCATCGTTTTATAGTTATTATATCAATATTTTATATGCTAATCATTTAATTTATAATTTAATTATTAGAAAAGAAAATAACACTCAATTGTTAAGTATCTAACATCAAACTTTAATTTTTATGTATATGTCATCTTATATATACAAGAAAATGTTTATTTCATTTTTAAAAGTTAGAACAATGCTATACAATTATCTTAGAATTTGGTGGTATACATGTAACCGTCCTAAAAAAACATTCATCATCATAACTTCAATCCTCATCATTCAATGTCTCTTTTACAAGTCATTGATCTCCAATATTGCAAAGAGAACAATCAAATCAATTTGTCATTTTTTGCCCAATGTTTGATGTTCTTCGTCGTCAATTACTACCCCACGAGTAGTGCTCAACATTCATCGTCATGTCAACAGTTACTTGATCTTCCCTTTTTTCAACAAGATATAACAAAACAATCATCCATAGTTAGTTAAAATTATGCCTTCTTTTTACACTTTGTTTAACGCGTGTTAACATCTATCATTCAACAAACATTAGCGTATGAAATTTATCTTCTATTATCTCTAAATCTCTTAATCAGAAGAATGACCAAGTCGCATGCCAATCATCATCCAACTTCTAATATTTTAAGTCAATTGCTGGCTCAATTTCTATAAACTTCTCATATTCATCACAATAATTATTGATATCTTATTTGTGTTTGCCTTATATATATTTCTCTAGAAAATAAAACATATCGGTGAAGAGATATTATCAATGTAATGAAAATGACTGCCAGTAATAGTGACCACAAGCAGTGATATTTATTTTTTCTAAAACATAAGATTACTTGAAAACTATTTTAAAAGTTGTAAACATAATTCATTTATTAAAGTAAATAAAATATATTTAAAAAAACACAACAAAATATGCTTATAAAATAATAAATATATCAATATGTTCTTGCCATATGTATTACTACCAGCTAGATAGTCAATAGGTAAATAGAAGGAAACAAATTCATAAAAATGGTATATTTGTCCCCTCAGTGATCTTCATCTTCATAGCCATAAGTTGGTTCCCGTTTCACCTCCGGATAGAAGCTTAATCGTTCAAGTTCACCGCCGGAAAACGTGTCGTCATCTTCCTCCTTTTTTATTGGAGCCCTTTCAGGAGAAAATTTCATCTTTTTTGAAGTCTCTCTTTGACTGTCATCACTTGGCTCTATTTTTAATGAAGCACTTTCACGCAAAGACCTCATCTTTTTTGGAATCTCTCTCTTGCTGCTGCTGCCAACTTCTGTAATACAACAACAGAATGACTCATAAGAAATCTATGAAGCTTTTATAAGAACATGGATTAGTTGTTAATGAAGATTAACAGAAGCAATTAATCAAACATAACAAGAGAATGGGGGCTAATTTGCTCACCCCAATAACCTGAAGGTCCCTCATAAGCTTCTGCTGAAGGTTCTCTCTTGGGTACTATTGCTTTACTCTGATTGGAATGAAATTGATACAGATAAAATATAAAAAATTTGAAGTTATATGTAAAAAATTATAAAAAACATCCGGACAATGGGCATAATATTTTCTTCTATCAAGAGAATTAAGACGATTATATGGTATTATTGATGCTCCAAAAGACTTAATTATTATCACAGGTTATATTTGTTATAGTTCAAATTTGATGCATTATTGGTGATGTCAAATAGGTCTTAGCATTTGTATTCCTAACAGTTTAGAAGCTCATAAAGGAAGATCATTCCATATCAGTACTTACCGCCCTTTCAGAATAAGGTTCTATCAGGCTTGGAGGCTCTTCACTGCGGCTGCTACCACCTGCTGTAATATATAAAACGATAAAATGACTATGAAAACTATGAAATTTTTATAAGAACAAAGATCTTTTAATGATGATTAGAAGAAATAATTAATCAAACATAATCAGGGAATTAAAGTTTGCTCACCCAGCATAAGAAGAGCTTCCCCAACATAAATTTCAGTTGAGTCAGCTTCCACTGATACCAATGATCTCTCCTGATAACAAAAAAATTGAAACAGATTTAAAAAAAAAAAAAATTGAAAGGTAAGTGAGGTATTAGCAAATGGAAGATGCTAAACAAAAAAAATAATAATAATAAATATAAAAAGTTTAAAGGAGAATCTCATTTTATGTGCTTCCATGGATTCCAAACAAAGAGAGCAGTTGAAGATGAATCGTTAGCTTCATGTATTTGACAGTGGAGGCGGCGCTCCGAGTTGGATGCCCCATCGCCTTTGCTGCTGCCATCACCGGAGTTGAGATTGGACTTGAAGAGGAAAGAAGGATAAGAGAAAGAATAATGGGAAAAAGAGAGTTGGTCCAATCTCAACTCTGGTGGTGGCAGTGCGGCGAATATGATAGGGGCTTTCACGGCGAAGCTCCTCCTCCACCGCCAAATAAAAGAAGCTCATGACTCATCTTTAACCGCGTGAAATTGGAAGCAGGAGCTATGTTTTCCTTGGAATCAATGAAAGCTTCTTCTTAGGGTGAACAAAATCACCAAAAGTATAATTTTTATAATTTTACTATTTATATAGAGAAACTGTAAATTATAGGGAGGCAATTGCCCACCCAAGACATAACATGGTTCTACCTCTACTTCTTCTCCTACACATTTAAGAATACAACTAAAGCATGCATCATTCTATAACAATTATACAATATAAATCTCATGCATGTGCTTGTGCATTTGTTGCATTGATTTATCATCATCATCTAGTTTTCCAAGCACAATTGTCATGTGATCCTTGCATGTGTAGTTGATCTAATAAAGTGGCATGATGGCAACACCCAATGCCAAAGGGTTCCAAGCCCTTTCACAAATTGTTCAATTATAATTTTATCAATTTAATTATATTGCATATGATATTGCGTAATTATAAAAATGTATAAGCTATATCACCACTTAATCAGCTCAACTTTAATGAAATTATGTCATTTATCTTTACATTATATTGGATAGTAGATTTAGAGTTATTGAAACTCATCAAACTTTAGTTATCAATTGACCTTCAATCATTCATTGTGAAAAAAAAATAAATAAATAAAAAAAACAACGCCATAGGAGATGTTGGTGATAGCATCGGAATTTTCCAATGCACATATTAGCGTCTGATTTGCGAGTGTGAATTAGCGAAAACTATATATGCAGCGGAAGTTTTATCGAATTTGCCTATGATATTTCACCACAAAAGACTTTTCAATGACGAAGCTTACAGTGGTGTTACTACGGTTTGTAGGTCGGAGTTGCATCAAATAACTTGAAGCAAAAGCTTTACTTAATATCGTCAAATTCGAATTAAATCCTACGCAAATTAGACGAAAAGGCCAACGCAAACAACCAAAAAGACCTAAAATCCTCCTTTATATATCTACATCTATTATTATATTATTTATGAATGCGTGCCTAGAATCAAGAATTTACTATAGATATATGAAAAGAGGAGTGTGATGATTATCAAAACCAACTTGCATAAATCCTTACCAATACAATGTTTAAGATAGATCATGTAGAACATTTTGAGTTGATCTTATCGACATGCTATTGCTGCATTTCGAGCAAGATGAGTGGACAATACTTTACTCAAGGGAGAGCGTTTTAAAATTAAAAAAATATGCCCTGATCTATGAAAGGAGTTTTTTTATACAATCTCTAATTATAGCTTTTGACAAGAACTCAATCCAAAAAATAAATAATAAAGTTGTATACAACATCTATTAAAAGACGACTAGGTCAATTAAGAGTAACATATATTCACAATATAATAGACGAAAATATAAACATTTATTTCCATCAAGAGAAACACTATAGATTCACATGCAAATAAAAACTAATGAACCTATGATATGAATTCATTTTCATTTTATTTTTACTTAGGTTAGAAGCAAGATCATGGAAGCATAACAAGAATGTCCATAAGAAAGAGATAATGAAGTAGCAACAATATTATTAAGTCATAAATGTTGGCACATATTTATTAGGAGTTAAATGGAACATGTCTTCCTATTTATCAAAATGAAATGTTTATTAAATTTTGCCATTCTATATCTAAAAAATTTAATGAATTATTTGTTCAAAATTTTTATATCATTCTAAATTAAATATTAAATATAATAATTAATCAATGGCAAAATTCTTTCTAAATAAAAACTTAGAAAATAGTTTTAAGAAGATCTCATAGTAAAGTCTCAAAATAAAAAAAATATATGTTTCCAACAAAATTTCATAAAATATTATTAATATATTATTTTAATATATTATTATTAAAGAGTTTGTACTAAAATTCCATATTCTAAATTTCTTTATAGTTCTATAAAGGAGAGAAAAAAATCCGACTACATAAATGAACTTTCTATCCCTTAGGTATGGTCTACTTCTATAATAAAATGGTTGATGCTATAAGAAAATATGCCATGCATAATAACTTGTCTTTTTTTTGGAACCCATGAAAAACTTGTTGTTGAAGGTGGTGCACTTGTTGGTCTGTTCGTGCTTCGATTTTCTTTAAGGTCGTGTTTTAGGTTTTAAAATATAAATATAGAGGCAACATGGAGGTTGTTGTTGGATGGATGACGACTCTAGACCAAATTCAGAGCCACTCATATTCTTGTTTTGAATAGTTTCTAATATTGTCTATTTGATTTGAGGTCTTTTAATGAATATGATATGTTGTATTTTGACCTTTTCTAGTCCCTTTCTTCTAATTCATGAGATCAATAAATTGTTCTTAGCCCTCATTTTTACCCAAAAAAACAATCATCCTCTAAATTTTCTGAAGAACAAAAATATCAAGGATTAAAAATAGATTAGAATGACAACATGGAGTGAAACCAATGAAAATAATATTGTAGCTATCAATGTTACCTCTTCATTTACTGTGTCATTTTCTCCATTTTGCCTGTTTTGATCTTCAATAAGCTTTTCTATCACTAGCTTGTAATAATCTTCTTCAATAAAATACCAAGCAGACTCATTGTTGCCATACGCCTGCCATCCAAGCAACTTTTCAATAACTTCTTATTTACATAAATACAAGACTAAATATCTAGGAGAATAAGTGAAATATTGTACTTTTATGAGTTCTCTGACTTTAGCTTGTATCTGCTTCTTCGAGAACCCAAGTGGAGTCAGCGCAGCAACAGCCCCATCCATTCGATGAGTTTTAGCCTAAAAAATTTCTCAGAAAAATTTCAATAGATTTCCATCAGCTTTGTTTACAAGAAATTGTATTTGCTATGAAAATGATAATGAAGAAATGATTAATGAGAAACCTTTTTTGATCCTGCTGGAGCCATGGCCGAAGTTGGGAGAGAACCACTGGCCTAAGACTGATGAGCAATCACACCGAGTAGTGGCAAACTAGTTCCTTCAAGGTGTTGAGGATTCAACTTTCATGGAAGAATTGTGAAGAATATGTAGCATGAACTATACTTTTAAATGATGTAAGTAGTTTGTTGTAGAAATGTGGAGGGAAAGAGAATAAATCTTTGGCCGGTTTGATATGTCTTAAGTGAGGATGGAATTCAATAAGTAAATACATTGTTTAGATTTTGAGAGGAAGGTCTTATTTATAGCCTTATAATGTATTAATGGAATTTTCTCTTTATTAGCATTTTCATATCCAATTTTGATGTCACTAAATTTAGATGTTGATACACTTTAAATTTTGGTTTTAATATGCATTCATAGCTATACCATTTTATTTTATATCCCATTTTTGACATCATTTAAATCAAGTGTTACTACACCTTAAATTCAGGTTTTAATAAACATTCACTTTTGTACATTATTTTGTTTCTATAAATATTGTATTATCATATTAATGTAAATTAAATTTCATCAAATTATCCAATCTTAGTATTGTATGAGAGACATGCACCTCAAATTGAGTGATGTCTTCTTATTCCCATCAGTGATGGTACAAGAACTGTCATCAGACACACTACATTAGCATATATAGTTTTATTCTTCAAATTATTTATTATAAAGAATATTTTCTTTTGTTTACTAAATGAAAAAGAGTAAACAAGAGAAAAAGAAACCCATTTTATTTTACAATTTTGATCTAATAATACTGTTTATATTAAAATTTCACCACATTTTTTTATGTGAAGGATATTTGTTCAATAAAAATGCATATGCTAGATCACAAAAATGTTGATCAAACTCTTCATGTCCCCTATGCAATATCTCATACTAATAATCCACCCCACACTCTAAAACATAATGAAACAATTTTGTTCTTCCATATAATTGAAACAACACTCTCCTGACTACATTATGCTGACCTCTAGCACAATCTTATGCCACATGCATTCTCAATTGCCAACTATCCTAATAATTACAAGCCTACAAGCCTTTTAGCATTCTCACCATGTAATCCATATATATATGTATATAATAGTGATGCAGAGGACGGCGACCACGTTTCCACCGGAACCCCGCCTAGGGTTTTCGATACTTTGATGGCGATTCGAGTGAGATCCAGTCCGACAACCTCGTTTCCAACTCCAGCGACAACCTCGTTTCCAACTCTGGCGACCTTGACTCAAGTGGCCTCGCTCGCTGGTTTTGGCTCCAGTGGCACGGGCTGCTCAGGAACTCGAGTGCAGACGTCAGAGCTTCCTATCGACCTGGTTCGCTAGTGAAATTCATTTCTCCATTTTCTTGTTGCATCCTTTTTTTCCTGTTGGATTATTTCATGATTTGGGAGTTCCGTCGACAGTTTGGTGTTTTTGGGATTCCGCTGTTTTTTGTGATTTGGGGGAATGACTCGAAGTTATGCTGCGGCTGTATCGGGGTTTTCGTCTCCTGGATCAGGTAGCTGATTTTGTTTCCTTCCTCAGGCTTTTCATGATGCTCTTGAGTTTGGGGATGATAACATTAGAAAGTTGCGAAAGAAGAATGGTAAACCTGTTATGTTCCTCATGAGGCGGAAATTAACACGCTGGCTGCTTCTTGTTGCTATTATCTAGTTGGGAAATGTTTATATTGGCCTCCCAAGCTTGAGGTTATTAGAAAATATTTTGATTCTCTAAGGCTCACTGGTGGTTGAATGGTTGGTTCGTTAGATGGTCATCATATTCTCATCTAACTCTCTACTGATGTAGATTATATTTCAATTTTTGCTTAAAAATTTCTAAAGATTGAAAATCGCGTTATGAAGATTTTGAAATGGACCATGGATTTTAATCCTAAATCAGAATCCTCTATTATCTCGGGTTGGGTTAAATTTCCGGGGCGCAAGGCGCATCTTATCCATTATGAAATCATTTATACCCTTGCAACCGCCTTTGGCACACCGCTTAAGGTCAGTACTCTCGCACTTGATATAAACAAACCATATGAAGCGTGTGTTTTTGTTGAGTGAGACATCACTTAATCTTTTCCAGAGGTCATTTGGATTGGCCCCCTTCATCAGGGCTATTGGCAAGAGATGGTGATCGGACCTCATCCTCAATATTGCTCTCACTGTGGAATGTTTGGTCATAGCTTTTTGTCCTGTTTTCAGTTAAATCTCCACCTACGTCCCACCGTAGCCCCTCTTCCTATTTCTCAGCACAATCATATTGCAGATGAGCTCCAGGATCGTGTTAATGTGGATGTTCAACTTGTTATCTCTGTTTCCCCTACTGATGATATACCCTCTTACCCTCTACATGTGATTCCTTTGCCTATGGTGGGTATGGTTAAAAATGGTAATGTTGATATTGTCTTGGACAATATTAGGATTGAAGATGAGGGTGTCGGAGGTGAATGATGTTGTCACTGCACCTTCTGAGACAGTTCAGGAGGTTTCTGCCATTGTTACAGAGAAAGATTTTGATTAGAACAGAACCTATAGTGCTGGTATTAATTATTTGGATGTAGTTGATGACTCCTTAATAGTGGTAGAATTACCTGTTGAGAGTGTAAGAGATTCCCAAGTATTGGAAGAATATCATTCACGAATACCAGAACCCATTGTTGTGATTGTCTTTCCCTCTCCTGATGCTACACTAGCTAATGAAATCATAAACTAGTCTTCAGAAGAAGAATGACAAGTCTACACTTCTCGGCGGAGGAAGAAGGCGGGCACTATTCAGCTTGGAGACTTAATAGTTGATACCCTAGTCACTCCTAGCAACTGTACAACACTTCAGAGTCTGTTATTTGGATCTGCTCTAAGAACTAGAGGAAGAGGCAGACTTAGACTGCCTCGTTCATAAACACTTCTTCTCTACATGTTTACATTTTGCTATGGAATTGTTTCTTTTTGTCGGGGTATCACTGTTTGATGTATCGTAGGGGTGGGGCACCTTTATTGGGCCATCTCTTACAACCTTCTGTATCCATTTTTATTTCAATATAATTAACCCTAGGGCTTTTCATATATATATATGTGTGTGTGTGTGTGTGTGTGTGTGTGTGTGTGTGTGTGTGTGTGTGTGTGTTTGGCCAGTTCCCCAAATACAACTTGAATTGTGAGTCGCGTCACCATATTTGAGGATTTTATTGTTCTTCACAACAACACAAAAAATATCATTCCTCTTAAAATCTTATTGCTTGTAAATGGGTATTTTACATTAAACATAAGCTCATTGGATCTATCAATCAAAAAAATGCCTGGCTTGTGGAAAAAGTCTTCACAAATACAAGGACATCGATTATGTTGAGATATATGAATAGGTATTAACCTGCAATAGTTTAACTAATTAATATTTAGCCTTTCACTCCTTAATAGATGGTCACTTAACAACTCAATTTCATCAATGCATTTCTTTATTGAAAATTGATCACTAAAGATGTCTACATGTATCACTTAACAACTCAATTTTATTTTATTTTAATTTAATTTTTTGAGTAATTCACATACATTTATTTTATTTTATTTATTTATCATGTTAATATACTTGCGATAAATTAGAAAATGTATAATTATAATTATTTATTATGAGCAACAAAAGAATAAATGCAAATAATAGAAATAAATAATAAATAAACAAATTTATTCAGATCATTTTTATATTCATTATATATATATATATATGTATGATGAATTTATTTATATATTATTTATTTAAGATTAGCGTCTTATTATGGGACTCCACCTTGGGTAGGGGTGAAAACGAACCGAACACGAACGAACAGAGCTAGTGTTCGTGTTTGAAATATTCGAACACATTACTATTCGTGTTTGGTTCGTTTAACAAACCGAACGAAAAAAATTTTTTTGTGTTCTTCTCGTTTGCTTATCGGATGAATCGAACACGAATTTCCTGGCGAACCGAACACGAACTGTTCGCGAACAATGAGCTTTTTTGACAGCCCTAGCTTTGATAGCATAATTCCTCCAAAATGAAGCAAATTGATCCGTACACATCATGTAATCCATACTTCCTCAAAATGAAGCAAACCAAATAAGACATTTAGGGTTTTATTTTAATATATAGTATAGTATATTAATTATAATATTATAATATTTATATTAATATAATTAATACTATAATATTATTATTGTTATTAATAATTTATCATATATTATAATTTATAGAAGTTTAATTATTTAAAATATGATAAATTTTTATAATATATAATTATTTTTAAAATAACATAAATTTTTTATATATAATTATTTTAAATCATTTTATATTTCGAACAATAGAGAACCGAACACGAACGAACACATCACTGTTTCTGTTTGGTTCGTTTAACAAACCAAACGAAAAAATTTGTTCGTGTTCGTCTCATTTGCTTATCGAACGAATCAAACACAAACTTCTTACCGAACTGAACACAAATTGTTCGCAAACAACAAGCTTTCTTTACCGCACTAACCTTAGGAGGTCTTATAAATGGAATCTCATAAAACTACTTAATGATATTTAATATGTACCATCTTTTTCTTATCCATGTCATTCAATTAAAGTGTTCATACACCTTAAAATTAAGTGTTAATACATTTTAAATTTAGATGTTAATACACTTTTTTATTTTTATCATCTTTGTCTTATTTCTTTAAGATGTAATATGCCTTTCTTTTTATAAATAAGTAGTATATATAAATATGTATTAGCTTATTAATGTAAATTCAATTTATTCCAAATTATCCTGTTATGAAAATTTAGAGCGAAGAAAAAACAGGAATCGACACAAACTAGAATAAGAACGCATAGATTTAACGAGGTTCGGCAAAGATGCCTACATCCTCGGGAGCTGGGAGGTGAATTCACTATTTCAGATGAGTTACAATAGTTCGGTTCACATACCTATATGGTTACACATCCATTTATAGATAAAACACCCACGGATAAATTACTAACTCGCCCTTGCTCCCCTCAACCCACTAAATATAAAAAGAAACACCTCTTCACTAAGAAACTCCAAATTTCTGGTATACGAGTCATACCTAACAAATTATCCAATATTCATTTAACTAAAGAAATTAATAAAAATATCAGCTATTTTTTTATTTTATGTATTTTTCTAAAAACAGTTTTCTATCTTTGATGGTATTTAAAATGCACATTCACACATATAATAAATTAAAGCAAAAATTGAAATAATAATAATAATAATAATAATAATAATAATAAGACATATATTGTTAAACTATTTTTCCATATACATCAAGTACACTTGAAAATTCATTCATTTAATTTTTTGAGAAAATATATTAATTATGATAATGTAATATATAGATCACTTTCAAATAATCACTCAAAGAATTTTATGGAAATAATATTTTGGGAAAACCTTAAATTTTTTATGTAGCAATTGTAGGTTGAAGAGAACTTTCATAAAAATCCCACTGACTTACTTTCATAAAGAGAATTTTTTAGCAAAATAAATAGATGCATGGAACTACTTAGAAAGAAAAAACAAAAAAATAAATAATAATAATAATAAAATAAATAATAAAAAATAAACCAAAGCTTTAAGAAATTTTTTTTTTGAGAGCACGAACAACAAAATGTATAAATTTTGGATGGTACCCTCAACACACTTACATGGGATTCCCGTGTATCCTCTAGAGAGACGAGAAAAATACTACGTCTAGATATCCATAAGTGTTTGTGACGGTGTGGAATCGGCGACACCACTGTGCACAATTGCATGATTGAATCAATGTCATTCTCAGCATATCCAAACAACGAACGTAATTTTTTTCTCGGGGGACAGACTAGATCTTGTGAGGTGAAACACGATCATCCGAATATGATAATGTAGAGCCAATCAAAAGAGAATTAAGATTGGTGAGATTTTGACCACACATGAGAGATAATTATAGTTTAAAATGAGGATAAGAAGTTACAAAAAAATTGTATAAATTTTCTAAATATTTTCAACGTTATATTTTGCAAAAATATTTAGCTCTCATTACATAAAAGCAAAAAAGATAATTGTTTTTTTTATATTTTAAAAATAATAAAATAAAAATAATCACTTTGGTGCCCATATACATGTCTATTCCAACAATTTTTCTTATGATAAATATTCAATTTTGATATTTTTTGAGCCACTTACTATCAATTTTAAGCTTATCGATCAGACCAAATAAAACACAAACGTATTTTGATATTTAAATGAAGAGCGATTTTTAAGAAAGGCAATGAAATACATCTTTTGCTTTAGAGAAAAAATTCTCTCCGAACACTGACCATCATGTCGTCATACATGTCATCGACTGACGACGTTACATATTCAGTGATTGTGTACATCCGAACGAATAATTTTTCTCTACTTTGACATAATTAATGAGACGCAGGTGCTATATAAATAAACTTCAAAATTTTGTCATATAATATATATATATATATATATATATATATATATATATATATATAAACTTCATAATAATTGTGAAATTGTGATTATGCCCTTAACATTTTTCTGGCCGGTCAACCTTCTTTGATCTGCCTTTTATCTGGTACGTCATTAGGTTTTGTGTATCGGATGAGTTTTGTCTGATCAGCTCTTGAGTCGATCTATCATCCAAGTTTATCGTCTCTCTAGTTAATCAACTCTCAGGTGGATTAAGGTTTGATCAACTAACCAATTCTTATTTATTTATTTATTTATTTGTTATATTGAATATTCTTATCGTGTTTGGATATTTGGACAAGTGTCGGACTCTTGGACCGTCCGATATGGCCAAGCATATTTTTTCTTGTACAATATAGAAAATGAAGCATATTTTTTACAATCAAATTGTAACGTGAATTCGATATAATACAAGTGATACGATGATTCCATGCATACTATTTTAAGAGATTTTGATGACAATTAAGTGGTGTAATTAATTAAGTAATTGGGTTCGTTTCTTATTAATTAAATGCTGAGAGTAATTAATATTAATTACACCTTCGGAGTGTGGGGCCTATTACTTGGACCTGAACTCGTGCATGATTAGTTAAATAATAAGAATATTATGGTGCTTGAAATTTGGTTAAGTAATTGGCATTTATAGTGAATTAATTAACTAAACAAATGTAGGCGTGAAGGCAGGCCAAATAAGGTAGAATAAATTAATTGGTAGTGAATTTTTTGAGAAATTTTATTAGTATTAAAATGACAATCAATCTTAATATGTTTAGTGTGATCATGAAGTATTGGATAGTTGGTAATGTGAATTGCCTCCTTGTTGTCACTAAAGATAATGATGTGTCTGATTGCTTGAATGTCAAAAGTCCTATAAGAGCTGGTCGATCCAAACAAACTCATTGGATGTAGTTGCTAATGCAGAATACTTTGCTTCGGCTAACGATCGTGAGATAGTAATTTGTTTATTTCCTTTCAGTGAAATTAGTGAATTCAAAGTGTCTGGGAAAGACATCCAATAAGTGAAAAGTTCTTCTAGAATGTGATTAAGGGGAGAGAGAGAGAGAGTGCGGTGAGGAACAGAAAAAAGAGAGTGTCTTATTCATGACATGGACCCCCCATTTATAGATCCAGGTCATAGCATTACAGAAGTACATATTAGCCCCCTCATCATCAACTTTTTAGGGGGACCTCGGTAATTAAATAGTTATTTGCATATAATAAGACCGGGGGTTAATTCGACGATAAGGGTTGTCGATCATCTACTAAGCCTTGACCAGATCGATATAAAGTCTGAAGTAGTGCTCTTCCTCAATCGTTATGAAGGTTGATTACCGCCTTGTTGGAGCTTCTCTTTACACCTTTTGTCGATCGTTTGAACAAAATACTTCTCTCGCCAACATTCATTCAAAAGAGATCTTCGAAGGCTATGTTTGATCGTCCGCGTCAACTTCTTGAGTCATTCATCTTTTTTGAGATTCATGCTGATATATTTATATATGTACAAAAATTAGTGAGTCTCTAAGAAAAATACATAATCAGCTATTTGGTCATCTTGTATCTAAACAAGAACCTCAACTCACATGAGAAAAGGTTTTTGGTTATATAGTAGAATTTCTATATTAGAATATACCTTAATTCAGGGTAGATGTGATGTAGCAAAGAAAATAATGTGCGACAATCATGTGTGGTGTTCGTACTTGTCCAAGATACTAACCCAATTTATGTATCACGAAGGCGATATTTTGGCGTGAGATGCAGCAATTTTCCAACTAAATGTATACATTGAAATGTATCTAAAAGGACTGAACAATCCATAACACATTTAACTTCATATTGGGGTCCAACAATATTGGTTGGTTTACATGCTAACAATCCATAATCTTCTAGTAGTCATAGAGTATACTTTCATTGGGATAATAAAATTCTAGCATTTGATTGTGCAATTTCAATTCTAAGAAAATAATTCAAATCTTTTGAGATAGTAAGTTGTAATTCATTTGATAAATAGGATATTAACTCATTAATGATAATATTACAAGGCTTTGTGATGATGAATACATCCATATAGACCAATAAAACAAAAGAGATAACAACATTAGAAAACTTTGGGTTTCACTATCGAGAGGCTTGCTTAAGTCTTTAGATAGATTTGTATAATTTTTTAAAAGATATCATTTTAATTTAATGTATTCCACTTGGTGTGGAAGCTAGGAGGCCATTCCATATAAGCCTCTTCTAATAATTAAGTTATCATGTAAAATAAAAACATTATTTATGTCTACTTGATTAAGAATCTATAATGAATAGCTACAAGGGCAAGAAGCAATTTTAGTGTTAACACCTTTCCTATAGATGAAAAGTGGTCAAAGAAATTAACTTATTTTTTATGAATATACCCCTTGGTAATAAGTTGAGCTTTGTATTTTGTTATGGATGCATTTAAAATTTATTTGATCCTATGGGTCCATCGGCAACTAATGGGATGCTTCCCTTTTGGTAAGCTGATGATTGACTGTGTGAGATTGGCCATAAATTAAAGCTCGGGGTTTAGAAAACAATTTCACTAACTCGTCAATGTTTGTGATGGAACGTAAAGAGAAGTGATTTTTGAGGAATACCACGTCTTTGAAAATGATACTTTATTTTTAAGCAACATCATATAATTTATAATATTTTATCACGATGAATATTCTAAAAATATATGTTCTAAACCATGAATCAAACTTTGTTCGTTAGGTCGTTGATTTGGATGCTAAACCTAAGCATCCAAAAAATTTTAATTGAGGATGATTGACAATAGTGTTATAAAAAAATTCATATTCTTTCGTCTCGTTTTTAGCTAAATGGCTCGTTCTTATAGCATATGATCGTCTTTGATTTGTCTCATGATTCGATCAAATCTAGCATTGTTAGCCTAGCTGGGATTATTTCACTCAATCAGAAAAGTAGGTCTCATGATCTTCTATGAGTCGATCCACCTTCATCATACACTTCCCTTATAAACCTTTAAATTTTCTCTAGATGAACATTGGTAAAATTTTGATATACAATATCATATAGTAAATTGATTCCTATTTTACAATTCAATTTATATCATCCCAAAGTAGTCTTCCCCTACAAGTTTAAATCCCTCTCCTCATATTTTTCAATAAAATAATCTCCACTCCTAAAGATAGAAAAGGCGAATGAATAAGAGTACTGCTTTCATTCAAACCAAACAGACCCCATCACAAAAAGCACGAGGGATGGCCAGGTCTACCGGCAGCTCGTTTTGAACCAATTACCTCAGGAATATGCACGCGGGGCAAGCTGTCGTTGACTCGACTTCATCAACTGCAATATTAAAACAAGGCAGAGCAGCTTCTTCGAACATTCAACAATACCCTTCCTCTATCCATCATATTCCCAATCACTTCTATCTATATAAATACCCCACATATCTATCTTTCCTCTCATCACAATCAATCCATAAACCTCTACTACCTTCTTCCACTCCTTAATCATTAGCTTCTAATCAGCCTGCAGCCAGCCATGGCCTCCATCTCCAATGCTACAACTATATTCCTCGCTCTCCCTATCTTATTGCTCTTACTGGCCACCTCCGCTGAAGCCCAACTCTCTCCAAACTTCTACGCTAAAACATGCCCCAACTTGCAATCCATTGTGCGCTCATCCATGGCTCAAGCCGTCGCCAAGGAGCCGCGCATGGCTGCCTCCATTCTCCGCCTCTTCTTTCACGACTGCTTCGTTAATGTACATCATATCATCACACCTCCTACCTACTTTTATATCCATACATATATATTCAATAATTTCTTATCTAATAATGTATTAATTAATTTTAACAATTTCAGGGTTGCGATGGTTCTGTTCTTCTGGACGACACCCCAACATTGACAGGCGAAAAGAACGCATTCCCCAACAAAAACTCCGCAAGAGGATTTGAGGTCATCGATGCCATTAAATCCAGCGTCGAAGCCTCCTGCAAATCAACTGTTTCCTGTTCCGACATCCTCGCTCTCGCCACTCGCGATGGCGTAGTTCAGCTCGGCGGGCCGACGTGGACCGTAGCTCTGGGCCGTAGAGACGCCACCACGGCCAGTCAGAGCGCGGCGAACAGCGATCTCCCAGGCCCATCATCTACCCTCTCCACCCTCATCTCCATGTTTGCCGCAAAGGGTCTGAACGCACGTGACATGACGGCGTTGTCTGGCGCCCACACCATAGGCCAAACCCAATGCCAATTCTTCCGCTCCCGCATCTACAGCGACAGCAACATCAACCCGAGCTATGCTGCTCTGCGACAGGGAAGCTGCCCGCAGACTTCGGGTAGTGGAGATACCAATTTGGCGCCGCTGGACTTGCAGAGTCCCAATAAGTTCGGGTCGGAATACTATCAGAACTTGATGGGCTCTCGGGGGCTGTTGCATTCGGATCAGGAGCTCTTCAATAATGGAACGCAGGACGCTTTGGTGAGGCACTACAGCAACAATAAAGCTCTCTTCTTCACCGATTTTGCGGCGGCTATGGTGAAGATGGGGGCTATTACTCCCCTCACGGGAAGCAGCGGGGAGATACGTTTGAATTGCAGAAAGGTTAACTCCTAAGTTTTTGATTTATTTTTTTATGAAATTCTTTTATTAAAATTGTGAGGGATAAATGTCCGGAAATGTTATTAAATGTAACAAAGTTGTATTTCCATCGTTAATAAAATTAAGATGTTCATTAGAAATATTATATGCAGTTAGGATGCTCTAATTATAATGCTTGTGAGTAGGGGTGTAAATGAACCGAACACGAACGAACAGAACTTGTGTTCGTGTTCGGTTTGTTTGAAAATAATTCACTGTTCAAAATACTGTTGTGATTATTATAATATTTTTTTTTATTTGAAAAAGTCAGATTAGAGGTAGAAAACTGTCACCGCATCTATCCAAAATGAAAGCTAGTTTTGAAAATGTGATTTTTTGAAAAACTGTCAAATTCATTAAAATAATTATATGCGGGCCAAATAAATGATATTTAATAAAATAATTAATATGGGTCGTCCAGATGAAGTGTTTAATTTGAGGCTCCTATAAATTTTAAAAATTGTGAAAACAAAATTTGTAAAAACTATTTTCAGCATAAATATAATTTTTATTTTAAATTTTTTAAATGTGTAGATACTAAAATATTATAAATGTAAGTATCAAATTTTAGATCTCGGGTATTTAAATAGAAAAGAGTTGGTGGTATATCTGTATATATATATATATATATATATATATATATATATATATATATATATAGCATTAAATTAAACCATCATATTTATTTAGCTGATATGGTCAAATTTACTGGACAAAGCCTATTTCTTCAATTAGGTGTTAATTATAGCCGTCTCAATTGCATTCTTAGACAAAATGAAAGCTAGAGATAGGGCTGTGGATTTAGCCAGAATATCGTTAATTGCTGCAAAATCAATTCAAATTATGGCCCGGATCAAGATCGGATCAAACTAAATGAGCTGAGCTATATATGAGTCGAAACTTTAGATCCACATTTTTTCAAGCCGGTTTCGAGTCATATATGGATTGACTCGAACTAACTCAGAGATCGAATTGTAGTATTTTATATTTATAAAAAGTTATATATCCACATAATACTAAGTAAAATTGAATATAATGTGATCAACACTTTGTTTGAGAACACTTTACCGAAGAGTTCAAGAGAACATTAGCGAGTTAAGCGCAATGGATTCGATATGTGGACGCTCTCAATAGGTTGAATAAGCTCAAACTCATTCAGGTTAAGTTTGAGCAAACACACTTCATAATAATTATAAGTAAATTTTCTAAAGTTTGGAACATCTCAACGCTTCGTAATACTATTGAAAATCGTCATATTTGGAATGCAATGATTTGTTTCATATTCCTTAAGTTTCCTCATTATAGCACCCTTCTAGTGTCTATAGCCTATGTGTCTCACTACTAGTGCAACTCCTTACCACGACCTCTATGAATCCACCTACACTATTATCGTCAAAAAATATAATTGTTATGGCCCCTTTACAACTATTATCACTGAATTAATTGTGTACATCCATGAAGTCTGTAATTCCAACTTCCCTCACCTTTAATGTTCCCTCTTTCCCTAAAATAAATTAAAAAAAAAATTACAAAAGAAGGGATAGAAGTCCTAACTAAAACCCTTACAACATCAACACACACAAAAAATAGGAATAGAAAGGACAATTATCCCAAAAAATAAAAAATGAAAAACAACTCACACAACCCCTAAAAGAAAAAAAATTATAAATGAGATAAAACAAAATTCAATAGATCCCAAGGAATAAGATTAGAGATCCAGGCACCATTTGTAAGTAACTCAAATTTAGACGTCATATGAGCTACTTTATTCTCATTCCTTTTAGTATGAGACAACTTAATAGAAAAGCTTTTCAAAAGTTTTAAAATCTTCTTCATATGAATAGAAATAGTCCAATGAGCATTAGCTTGAAGCATACAGCTTTTCCAAATAAGCAGCGAATCCGTCTCTAGCTCGACAAATTTCCAGCCCATTCTTTTAGCAAGTTGTAAACCAAAAGCACTGCATCAGCTTCAACAATAAGAGGAGACAAAGACACAGCTCTAGCAGTAAACCAATATAAAACAACACCTGAAAAATCTCTAACGATACCTCCAACACTAGCAGCATTAGTAGTCCAAGAACCATCAGCATTAATCTTAATAAAAGGAATATTGGGTTTCAGCCACTTGGTAATCGAAAGACAGGCTTTCGGGCATTGAACATTAAAGCCAAGGTTAATAAGAAAACTATTAAGTTTAGTAGAATTCTTCTTATTAAGACTAAGAAGATTAAGCCCCTTAAAAATATAACCACAGATTAATTTAACCGTAACACCCACAGAAGGAATTACACCAGTAAATCTAACATTATTTCTGGTTACCCAGATGAACCAAAAATAACAACAGGCAAAGAAGCAAAAAAATCCACTCCTAAAGTCTTCCAGACCGAAAACATATCAGAAATATTAGCATAATTGAACTTCATATGGTCTAACATCAAAATACTAAGACACAAACTCCAAACAGTAATAGTAAAAGAACAATTAACAAAAAGATTAACAAATTCCTCTTGAGAATGACAAAAGGAGTAGCATGAAGGCAATCTTAAACCTTTCAACTTAAGAATGTCATCAGCAGGGATAAGAGAATTCAAAACTCTCCAAATAAAGAAATATATAAACGGTTTAAATCCAACTTCCCTGATTCAGGAGCAGAGTTGACTTGTCTCTATGAACTTTTTAGTGGATATTTTTGATTGGGCTAACTAGCTATATGATTTTTCTCTTTCTGGATTTTATATTTAAATTTTTTTTATATTTTCTCAGGACATTTTGTATATTTATGTATATGTTAAATTTTATGTAATAATGATGATACATCTGAAGCAAATTTCATCATCTGACATGAAGCTCGGGGAATTACATAGATGTCGAGATGATTTTTTGAGCAAGAAATATTCGAACATTGATAAAAACTCATCCAGAACTCTGATTTCAACAAACTTACAGTCAAACTAACCGGCTCGATAAGAAGAATCCAATGTTACTAAAATTAGTCCAATCTGAGTCAAATCAAGCTCAGATCAAAGTCATTAAATGACTCTGTAGAACTTTATCGGACATATTTAAATGGTTATACAAATATCGAATCTAGCAAGTGTATAGTGAAATTGAGTGTCTCGACAACTCGAATCCAACGAGCCAAATACTGCTCAATTCTAACATCGTTAAGACATTCAAATGTCCATCAAATGTTGTTTGTTCGAAGTAAGCTGTCTGGACCGTCCGATCAAAGTGATTCATATTCTTACATTACTTGCATCTAAAACACTATAAATAGAGCATTGCCCCTCTCGTCGGGGAGGGTGGGGGGGCATTTAAGGCTTGAGAAAGTGTTTAAAATCTTGAGAAGAAGCTGAAGTCTAGCACCACCCATGTCGCCGCCGACTACAGTCGATTGCGATCAACCGTCGACCACTTCATTACTGGTTGTTTTCTTTTATTTGACTACGTGCTAAATTCTCGTATAACACTAAGACGATAATCTTTTACTCTACCGCCATAAATTTTCTAGCACGCATCAAGTGAAATATTAAATTATTATTTTACTACCATGAATTATTCCCACATACAATAATAATGTATGATACATAAAATTTACTTTTTTTAGATTTGTATTGCACAAATTATTTTGTATCAAATAAAAATATCATTATTTTAAATTTTGTGTCGAATAGGAAATTTTGTTTTATTATTTAATGTATGGTAATTTAATGAATCAGAGTTACATCAGACCCATCACATTGGATGCTGAACTTTTGTAGCATATATTAATCAAAATTTAGTACTTCTGGAATCCATCCAATAAATAAAGCCCTTTGTTCAACTCATATATCAAGGCCAAGGTGTCATGAAGCAAGCAATAAAAATATCACAATTATTTGTTTTTAATAATTAAATACATTTTTTTCATGTAAGAAAAAATTATGACATTTATTATAAATATAAATATGAAAATTTAGATATAAGAAATATAAATACATAATAATTAAGTTATATGTTATAAAATTCCCTTGAATTTAGATATAGCCAAATTTTCTTTTGTCAAATCTATAAATAAAGCATGATTTTTCATTTTAATTCGAATTGAAAATAATGAAGCGCCGTGACAACAAAAAGAATTTCAAAGCTTTGACTATTGCTAGTAGGGCTGTAAATGCGTCGAGTTTGGCCTTGACTTGTGTTCAAGTGGTTTGAATTTGGCTCTTATTCAAAGTTGCTCGTGAATGTTATGTTTGTGTTTAACTCAATTTACATATTTTTGTTTGTGTTCGGCTCGTGTTTTGTTTGAAATTGGCTCATTTAAAATAATTAGAAAAAATAGATGTCGGGTGTTTGATTCAAACCTGCACCATTTAAGTGTAATATATGATGTAGAACCACATGATCGTTCTAGCTGTTATGATTTAAATTTAAATATAACTTTATAAACTATATTAATATATAAATAATCTATATACTTCCTATTTAGAGTTAAAATGAACCGATCAAAATCGTACAAAAAGTTATCTGTTTTCGATTCGTTTATAATTTAAGTTCGAAAATTTTATTTGTGTTCGATTCATTTACTCAACAAAAGGTGGATTGCCCAAACTATTTTTAATAATCAATCTGCTCACCCTCCATACAATAGACAACATTAAATGCTTTCACACACGTTGTTGACTCCATGTTGGTCACGTCCTTTTTCTTCTACAAGAGGAATTATGAAGACTATATTCAATTACTCATCAACTTTAATCACCTAATTTTCTTTAATTAATCGAGTTTAGGGCATCTATTTTCTTTGAAGATGAAGTTCGCCTATATCAAATACATTATGATTATGTTCAAAACCTTGATGCGTGCTAGAAAATTTATGGCGGTAGAGCAGTGGATTATCGTCTTAGCGCTGTACGAAAATTTAGCACACACACAGATGAAAGAGTAAATAAGTAGTGATGATTCAAAAAATTTTTATGTGGAAAACCCGTAAAGAAAAAAACTATGAGCCTGGCCCAGTTGCAAAAATCCACTACTGATTTATGATTACAAAAATCCTCTGTCTCACAGACGGGAGAGAGTAACTATCTTTTTCAGACTACAGCTACGATTGACAGTGTCTGGTTGGTGGTGATCAACAATGATTGGTGGAGGTCGATGGTGACGGAGGTCGACGGGGATGAATGTTGACGGTGACGGAGGTCGACGAAAGTCAGCAGCAGTCGAGGGAGGTCGGTGGTGGTCGGCGGTTGGTCGACGGCGATCGGCGGTAGTGCTAAGCTGCAGCTTCTTCTCAAGACCTCAGGCGTTATGAGCGCAACTAATGTAGCCTTTTTGATCGGACGGTTCAGAGGGTTTCCCTTGATTAGATGGCGTTTAAGAGGCATTTGATGGCCTTAACGATGTCATAATTGAGTGATCTTGGGCTCGTTGGATTCGTCTTGTCGAGACGCTCGATTCGAGTATGGGCTTTCTAGTGTTGGCATCCATTTGACCTTCTAATGTGTCGAAAAATCTTCTAAAAGTATTTTAATGACTTGATCCATGATTGATTTGACTCGGATTGGACTAAATTTGATATCATTGGGTATGTTTCATCGAGTCGGTCAGTTTGACTATAAATTTGTTGAAATCGGAGCTCTGTACGACTTTTTATCAACATTTGAATATTTATTACTCAAAAGATTGCATTGAGATTCATGTCAGATGATGAAATTTTATTGGTGGCGTATCAATTATAAAATAAAATAGATACATTTTATATAAATCTTAAGACTCTTAACTAACATAAATAGCTTCAATTGAGCTACAATATTATACCATTCCCCTTTTCACTTTCTTCAAAAAGTTTATATTATTTGCATTGCATTGCATAGTTTTCTAATTGTGGCTCATTATTAAAAATTAAGATGAAAAGCTCTCCCCCTTTTCTATCATCATAATATTCCAATGTACAAAAATATTATATATAAATATATGTGTGTGTGGATATAAAAAATGTTAGGTTAGCATGTATATATATAAAGTATATATGATGCAATATGATATATGTATTTTTTATTTATTAACATTAGTTAATCAACATCACAGTTATATGTAATTATGTCGTTAACGTGATTGCTTACATTAGTTTTTTTTTTAATCAAAAGATTATTATACGGTTTCTTATGGGTTCCATCTAAAAAAGAAGTACAAAAGATGGGGAAGAGGTTCTATCTAACCCCACATACAACTTGCACAAAAAAAAAGAATCTAAAGTTTCTCTTCCAAAAAAAAAAAAAAAACAAAATACATGAAAACACAATTAAAAAAACAAACATAACATTAAAAGATAAAAAGATAGGAAGATTTGCATACATACCGCTTAATTTTTATGTATTTACATATCTGATACAACAACAAATTTTCATTATCCAGCACCAATCTTGAAGCACGACACGAATCTCAGTGCAATCATTTGAGCGAGAAATGTTCAAATCTTGATAAAAAATCATCCAGAGCTTCGATTTCAAACTTATAGTCAAAATGATCAGCTCGATGAGACAAACCTAATGATATAAAAACTAGTCTAATCCGAGTCAAATCAAGCTCAGATCAAGCCATTAACCTATCTTAAAGAATTTTCAGACACATTTGGAAGCTCAAAAAAATGCCGACACTAGCAAGCCTATACTTAAATCTAACGTCTCGACAAGACGAATCCAACGAGCCCAAAATCACTCAATTCTGACATCGTTATGGCCATCACATACCTCTTAAACATCGTCTTATCGGGGGAGTCATCTGGACCGTCCGATTAAATTGGTTGCATTAATTGCATACAAAATACTATAAATATACCCCAACCCTCACATGAGGAGGAGTAGAAGCCTATATAGAGAGTCTGAAGTCTTGAGGAGAAGTTGTTGCTTAGCACCACCACCGACTGCAGTCTACTACCGCCAACCTTTGTCGATCACTGCCAACCTTCGTCGACCTCCATCATTATCGTCCTCCGTCACCGTCGACCGCCATCGATTACAGCCAACCTCCGTCGACCACCACTGACCTTCGTCGACCTCTGTCACCGTCGACCGCCGTCGACTACCGCCAACCTCCGTTGACCACTGCCCACCTTCATCGACCTCAGTCGCCGTCGATCATCGTCACCATCAACCTCTGTCGACCACCGCCGACATTCGTCGACCTCCGTCTTTGTCAATCTTCGACGGTGTCGACCTCCGTTATCGTCGTCCTCCGTCGCCGTCGATCTTCGTCATCGTCGACCTCCGTCACCGTCGATCTTCGTCATCGTCGACCTCCGTCACCGTATAACTCCAATCATCGTCAATCACCACCAACATAACACCGTCAGTTGATATTGTAGTCTGAAACATATAATTACTCTCTTTCGTCTGTGAGATAGAGAATTTATGTGAATATCAACCAATAGTGAGTTATCGCAACTGGGTCAGGCCCCGTGGTTTTTCCCGTTACGGGTTTTCCACGTAAAAACATCTGGAGTCGTCACCACTTATTTTTCATCTGTGTGTGTGCTGAATTTTCGTATAACGCTAAGACAATAATTCATTATTATACCACCGCGAATTTTCCAGCACGCATCAATATCTAATACTTAAAACTCCAATTTTTACATATATGTCACATTTGATACGATGTATTTTATTTTTTTTAAAGCTAAAATGGTGTTTTTTTTTAATGTGATACTACAGATTTGGGTGATATAAATGTAAATATTAAAATTTAGGGGTTGGATATGTAAAAACATAAGAATTGGTTGGTATTTATGTAAATGCCTCAAAAAGATATTTGTTTGAAAAGTTTGAGGAAAAAAACAATCTTTTGAAAAGAAAAATCTCACTTACCTCAAATCCAATTATAATTCAGCTCGTTTTTTTCATTTTCGATCAATTCAATCGAACAGAAATCCGAAAAATTTCACCTTCAATTAAGCGCTTGATTCAGAACCCCAAAAGTAGCAATGTTCTCGGATTACAATGTGGTTCTACCAGGCCTCGCCGATGGGCGCCACATGGCTGCCATCACTTTCCACTGCTCTCCATTCTCTACTACTCTCTCCCCTCTTCGACTGCGGCTCCACAACTGCCGAGGAGACTTCATTAATTTCGCCTTCTTCGCTCTGTTCCCGACCACTTGCTTGTTATTTTAAGCCCTCGTAGCTCTCAAAACCCGCGCTTGAGAGAGATTTCAAGGAAACCAGTTGGAAGCACAGTTTTTTATTTAAGATGATAATGGTGCATTCGTCGCCCACATCAAGCCTTGATCTTTCTTTCCCGAAGAAGAAACCTTTTCCATGGAGCCTCAGAGTGCGCAATGGCTGCCGCGTCTTCTTCTCCCGGCGGAGATTCTCTTAATGTTGGTGTTTCTCGTCCATTCGGCCGATCCCCCTCTATCCTCAAAGGGCGTCAACAACGAAGGTACCATTCTTGTTTAGCCCTAAATACTGCGTGTATTTCAGCTTTAGGGTTTTGGTTTCTCGATTGCAGTGGTAGCGTTGATGTCGATGAAGAGCGTGATGAGGGATGAGGAGGGGGTGATGGACGGGTGGGATATCAACTCTGTGGATCCATGTACATGGACGATGGTGGGATGCTCGCCCAATGGCCTCGTTATCTCTCTGTAATTTCTTCATCCGAAGCTTGCCCTAATCAGATTGGATTAGCATGAGCTGTTGTTATTTTGAGTAAAGTTTGGTTTTTTTTCTTTCGGATTTCATCTTTAGTTTATGTGTTATGGCAGGGAAATGGCTAATAATGGCTTATCGGGTATGCTTTCGGCAAGTGTGGGGAACCTAAGCCATCTTCAGATTATGTGAGTTTAACAAAGATGAGGTTTTTGAGGCTCTTCTCATCTTTAAGCTAATTCTTGCTTACTGCTGAATTGGATATAATCTTTGAGTTTCTTTATGCAATGTTCCATTGAAATCATCAGATTAAAAAAAAAAAACTACATTTTTTTTTTCTTTTCTCTTTGAATTCTAATTTACAGGATATATCACCAAACAGAATGTCACTGGATGAGAAATTCTATGATTTTGCGGTTTATTAGACTGTAACATCAATTTTCATGTAATGTATAACTAGGAACTAGGAATTATGTTCGAATTTATAAAATTTTAAATGTGTAACTCCAAATTCTGCAGTCAAAGCTTTTGGTAAGAATCCTTGTTCTTTTTGTTTATTTATCCCAGGCTTTTGCAGAACAACAAATTAACAGGTCCTCTTCCTTCTGAGGTTGGGAAGCTCGCACAGCTCAAAACTCTAGACCTCTCTGGTAATCAATTTGTTGATGAGATTCCGAAATCCCTTGGACTTTTGACTCACCTAGGATACCTGTAAGAAACTCATACCCTGACTCGGTTTTGACTCGATTGATTTACATGTGTTGGAATGCTGTTCATTCTGCATGTACAGGAGACTTGATAGGAATAATTTTTCTGGCCCTATACCTGAAGCTGTTGCACGACTTGCTGGCCTTACATTCTTGTATGCTCAATGCTGATTCTTCACTTAAATCAAGTATTTTGCATGCTTATATACAACTCATGGAAACAATTTGTGACAGAGATTTGTCTTTCAACAATTTAAGTGGCCCAATCCCAATGATTTCTGCAAAAGATTACAGGTTTGGTGGACTGATAATATGGCTTGACTTTAAAAACTTATGTTTTCTTTTATCTTGAAATACTATACTGGTTTTTTTTTTTTTTCATGCTCTTATTTACATATATACCACCCAATTCAAATGTATTGACACATCTAACATCTAAACTTTGCTTTTTTACATTTGTGCAACCCAAATCTTTCATATCACATCAAAATAAGCACCTTTTTTACTTTAATAAAGTGAAATAGACCTTTTCATGCAAAGGCAAGTTGTTATCTGTGTAAAAATTGAAGTTTAAATGTTGGATATGTAAATACATAGGATTGAGTGTTATATGTAAATTTCCTACTATTTATTCTACTGTTGACAAATTGATATTATTACACTCCAGTGTTGCAGGAAACTATTTTCTTTGCAATTCATCTGCAGTGCGTGGATGTGCAAATGCTTCTGTAGTAGTCAATGGTATGTAACTTTCCGCTGATCCGTAGTTATAATAGAAATTTACAAATGTAGCAACGCAATTCTTATGTATTTACTTATCTCACACCTAAACTTTCATATTTGAGAATTGTGTGCTATGTATGTAAATGCCCCCTTTGTATAAATGCAATTTCTTTGCCTAACCATATATACTCTCTTTATAGAGGCCATGGGTTCAGGAAAATCGAGCAATCATCAGCTAGCTGTTGTAGTTTCATTGAGTGTCAGCGGTTTTTTGACGCTCTCCGTGCTTTTGCTTTTCTGTTGGCTACATCGTTGCCGATGGCGGTTACCTTTTGCTTCTGATGGTATGTTTCTCTAATGGGTATGTTTCATATGTTTTGCTTGACGTATAAACTCATCTTTGAGAGATGAATTTGGACGATGATAATTCGTTTTTCTCAGATCATTTCCACGAATTTCGAATGGGACAGCTGAAGAGATTCTCATTCCGGGAGCTGCTAGTTGCTACGGATAATTTTAGTTCGAGGAACATACTCGGTCAGGGCGGATTCGGGGTGGTTTATAAGGGAATTCTCAGAAATGGAACAGTTGTTGCTGTAAAAAGATTGAAAGATCCAAACTTTACGGGGGAGGTGCAGTTCCAAACAGAAGTTGAGATGATTGGGTTAGCGCTGCATAGGAATCTCTTATTTCTGTATGGTTTCTGTATGACATCGAATGATCGGCTGCTTATTTATCCTTACATGCCAAATGGGAGTGTTGCTGATCGGTTAAGAGGTCTGTCCCTTTGACATTGGAGTTAAATTGTGTAGTTTTGTAATTTAAGATTCTGATTTGTTCTTTTAAATTATGTGCAAAATTAAGTTTTGAAGATGAATTTGTTGCATGATTGCTTCTATTTTGAATTTAAGATTTTGATTTGTCCCTTTAACATATGTGCAAATTTGAAGAACAAGATTATTTAACTATGAGGAAATAAAAAAGGAGAAAAATATGAAGCTGGTTGAAATTTTATAATTCATTGATAACTTGATTGATAAAGCTTCTAATTTGTGCATTCCCTCCCATTTGTGAACATTCATAAACAGATCGTAATCATGGGGGGCCATCCCTCGATTGGAACAAACGAATGCGAATCGCACTCGGAGCTGCTCGCGGACTGCTATACTTGCACGAACAATGCAAACCTCGAATCATTCACAGGGATGTTAAAGCTGCCAATATTCTGCTCGACGAAAACTATGAAGCTGTTGTGGGAGATTTCGGGCTGGCGAAGCTGTTAGATAGGAGGGATTCTCATGTCACTACAGCAGTGAGAGGTACTGTAGGACACATAGCTCCGGAGTATCTCTCAACCGGTCAATCTTCGGAAAAAACCGACGTCTTTGGATTTGGGGTTCTATTGTTAGAAATGATTACTGGACAAAGAACACCATTTTCGGGAAATGGCGGCGCCCAGAAAGGAGTTATACTTGATTGGGTAAATATTATCTTGAAGAACATTAACTGCTGATTATTTTGTTTTTTTTAATGTTTTTTTGCTGAAATTTTCATTGATTTCTACTTCTGATTTACCATAAACATGGTGATTCTACTGCATCTTCTTTGATTTTGGGGGGCATTTACATATGTAACTGTTGTGCAATTTATGGCGAACAAAATGCAAATCTAGAAGAAGAACACAGAGATTTACGAGGTTCGGCAAAGATGCCTACATCCTCGGGAGCAGAGCGGCGAATTCACTATTTCAGAGGAGTTACAAGTTCGGTTCACATACCTATAGGGTTACACATCTATTTATAGATAAAATCCACACAGATAAATTATTAAAACGCCATCGTTTTCCCAATCTACTAAATTCCAAGAGATACTCTTTTTCACCAGGAGACACCTCTTTATTCTAAGAGATTCCAAATTTCCGGTATATGAGCCATACCTAACAAATCTCCACCTTGGCGAATATCTAGCCCCTTATGAGAAATGCATCACCCTAAGATATGAGTCATACCTAACAAATCTCCACCATGACGAATATTCAGCCCCTTAGGAGAAATGTTTCATGGAGTTTCTTACACCATAGTGGGTTGGTCAACCATGCCAATTACAGCATTTATCATGTTCGCACCAGCACCTCGGTCGACCGCTGTCTCGCGAGCTCCGACTCCCTTCGCGCCTATTCGCGGAATACCTCCGTGAAACCACTATTCGCGAATAGTCACGGCTGTTCGCTTCTTGCATCCTGCCGAACTTCACCTGTCGCAAATCCTCATGCGACGAACTGACGAATTTAGCTGGTCGAACTCCTCTGTTGGCAAAACGAGGCTCATGTTCGCGATATCAGCACGCGAGCTCCTCTCCTCTGTGAAACTGACAAACCACGCGACAGTCTCCTTTCTTGGTCACGAACTTCACCTCGCCGAATGTCTTCCCGCAAGCAATCGCGAATCGTCGCGACACCCCTGTGAACCAGAAGCACGTCCCTACGAACTGTCATGACTCGAAGAACTGCAGGAACCGTCGCCGCTCCACCTGTTCCGGGCGAACTATCGCGCCTTTGGAACCGCTCCGCCGCTGAACTGCTTCTGCGGACTGCTTCCCGTCCGAACTGCTCCCATCCGAACTGCACTGTTCGCAAAACATGGTTCATATCCACCGGAACCAAACTTCATCTGTTGCAAAATCCTTATGCGATAAACTGAAGAATTCGCTGGCTCCACATGTCGCAAATCCTCATGCGACAAACTGACGAATTTCGCTGGCTCCACATGTCTCAAATCCTCATGCGACAAACTGGCGAATTTCGCTGGCTCCACATGTCGCAAATCCTCATGCGACGAACTGGCGAATTTCACTGACTCCACCTGTCGCAAATCCTCATGAGACAAAATGTACCTCGCCAAACCGCGAAACTGTACCTCGCCAAACCGCGAAATTGTACCTCATCAAACAGCGAACTGTCGCGCCTGCTCCGCCTTCTCTGCTCGTGCGGAACCTATGGAAGTCTGTTGTATTCACCAAACTGTTCCTGCTCGCTGCTCGCCGCTCTCGATCGAAATGTCGAACTGTTCCTTCGATCTATTCCTGCGAGTCAATTGCGATTTGCGAATGCTTCCCTTGCTGAACTATTCGGCAAACTTCTCTGCGCTTGATGAATTCCTCAGTTAAATTTTCAAACTTACTGAGGCCAAAAATTTCTTGCTCAAAATTTTTCCAAGCAATTTCTATTTCAGCGATGTTCTCTTAATTAAAAAAAAAATTTTTTTTAATCGAGGACTTCGCCTTTATTAAATTTCTTCTCTGCACCGAGCAAATTTCAAGGATTCCTTGCCAAAAATTAATTTTCGGCTTCCCTTTCAAGCCTCTTTTCTTCCAGCAAAGCTTTCTTCGAAAAAATCCCCTTTTCTGCAAGAATTCTTAATTAAATTCCTTAATTAAGATTTCCAAAAGGTAAATCTTCCTTTCTCGCCTCTTCCAACAACAGCAAAGATTTCTTTAATTTAATTTATCTTAATTAAGTATTTTACTTAATTAATTTCCTTCTCTTCAGGAATTCCCGCTAGTAGATTCCCTGATCCTAGATTTCTTCTCCGCCTCCAGACAGACGTCGGGATTCCTTCTCCTGCGCCGAACTGAATTCTCGAGCAGATCCTGCTATGATACCAATTGTTGTGCAATTTATGGCGAACAAAATGCAAATCTAGAAGAAGAACTTAGAGATTTACGAGGTTCGGCAAAGATGCCTACATCCTCGGGAGCAGAGCGGCGAATTCACTATTTCAGAGGAGTTACAAGTTCGGTTCACATACCTATAGGGTTACACATCTATTTATAAATAAAACCCACACAGATAAATTACTAAAACGCAATTGTTTTCCCAATCCACTAAATTCCAAGAGATACTCCTTTTCACCAGGAGACACACCTCTTTATTCCAAGAGATTCCAAATTTCCGGTATATGAGCTATACCTAACAGTAACATCTAAACTTTAATATTTAAATCCATATCACTCAAATCTCTTAACATCACATCAAAAATATCATTTTTCCTTGGTTTTCAAAGTCAAAATCACATCTTTTTATGCCTACATACCACTCAATTCCCATTTATTTACATATAACACCAAAGCTTTAACTCTAAAGTCCATGCCACCTTACCAATGCATAAATGTATTTCACTTTTTGAAAGTTAAAATGGCAATATGAAACATTTGGGTGATTTAAATGTAAAGAAAAGAAAAAAAAGTAAAGTTTGTGGTATGTATGTAAAGTTCGTATAACCATTTATGGATGAACTGCAATTTTCTAGTCAAACTTTTTACAGGTGAGAGAGCTGTATGAACAGAAAAGGCTATATGTCATGGTTGATCGGCAACTCGGCGGCTCATTCAACTCGGCCGAACTTGAGAACGCGGTCGAAGTGGTCTTGAGGTGCACCCAATCCAGTCCGAGCATGCGGCCGACGATGAGCGAAGTGGTGAAGGCTCTTGAAACAGCCAGACCAGCTGAAGAAGTAGGAGAAGAATCTCATGAGGTTGATCCTGAGATCTCTCACAGTTTCTCCAGATTTCATGGCGATGTTGATGAAGCTTCCTCCTTTGTTATTGAACCCATTGAGCTCTCAGGGCCCAGATGAGGAGCTTTCAGTGTCAGATGGAAACTGTGAGAGATTTTGTGGAGTTCAGTCTTGAATGTGGGGCTGTAAATGTCTGTACATTACTGATGTCCCTAATGATTTGATGATCTATTTTTTTTTTTAACATTTAAATACATACGCCAACTAATTCCTATGTATTTCTATATCTAAAACTTAAAATTATATTTTTAACATTTATGCTGATTAAATCTTTCATATTATATCAAATAACATCATGAAAACTTTTTCAGAAGGTGAGATGCACCTTTTTGCATGGGTAAAGTAGTATGTGTAAAAATTTAAGTTTAGGTGTTAGATTTGTAAATAGATATAGATGGAATCAGGGCTGTTGGAATGATTTGTTCGCAAACAGTTCGTGTTCGGCTCATTAAGTAGCTCATGTTCGATTCGTTTGCTAAGCAAATGAGTAAAACATGAATGATTTTTTTGCGCTTGATATATAAACGAATCGAATACGAATAAAACTATTTGCTTTGTGTTCGGTTCGTTTTGACTGAAATAGTTATATATATATATATATATATATATATATATATATATATATAATCAATATTATTTTTAAAGAGTTCAATTTACTACAATGCTACAATGATTTGTAATCAATTAAATTATTAATTAAAAATAAAATAAAAATATATTAATTTTTATTTAAATGAATATTTTATTATAAATAACAAGATTAAAATGCCTTACCCTTAATATCTTACGGCTCTGTGATTAGAGTTAATCAAAATAACTCTTTATTTATGGATAGCTCGTGTTCGGCAAGATGAGCAAGTGAGTCAAACACAAGCAATATTTTTTTATCTCGATATATAAATAAATCGAACAATAATAATTTTTAACAAATCGACTCTGGAATCGCTCAAGCTCGGCTCGATTACACTCCTGACGGCTGAATGCATGATTAGTGTTGTCAAAATGATTTTTTGTTCGCGAACAACTTGTGTTCAGCTCGCTAAGCAAACGAGCTGAACACATAATTTTTCTGTATTTGAAATATAAACGAGCTGAACATGAACAGTAATATTTTTAATAAGCCAAACACGAGCTAAGACCAAGCTCGCACATGTTCGGCTCGTTTAAACGCATAGATGGAATGTTATTTATGTAAATCTTAGTTTGTCTTTTTAATTCTTCAAATTTTACCCATTTTGAGGCTGTAATTTGTTTATTTCATCAAATATCTTATAAATATAATATCTATTATTACTCTTATTTGTATCATCAAATATAAAATGATTTAATTAACAACCCATGGATTAATATTTTTTTTTTAACAGTATGAAAAATGAGAGATGTATGGCAACATCATGATAGGATAGTGCGTGTAATTATATAAAATTGAAAAACATTATTTAGTTTTCATTAAACATTAAGCATACAACTAAAAACAGGAAGATTTACATACATAGCCCCCAAATTCTATGTATTTGTATATCTAACATCTAAACTTTAGTCTTTTTTTTAGTGTATGTTTCACTCTATTTATGCATGGAAAGATATATTTAATTTTCTTAAAGTTAAAATTGAGGTGTCTGTGAAGAAATTGTTGGCATCTAGCATGTATTTCAAAGTATTTTTTAGTAATAATCATTTAAATTCAAATTTAAGATCATATGGATTTCGATTTCAGTAATATTTTGTCCAATTGATCGTCTCACTATGAAGGACCCATTGTACTAAAATTGGTTCAATTCGGGTCTAATTATGTCTAGATCAAGTCATTAAAGCACATTTGGGTAATTTGAATCATAAATTAAATAGTTAAATTAACTCTAAATTTGATATATTTATAATCAAATCATAGGTCTCCATGAAAAAAATCCAACAAGTTTAAGAGTGCTAAATTGTTAGATCATCAAGAAACCTAAATCAGTAAAGAAATTATATATGATCAAGGAAGATGAACACGAACAGCCCGATCAAGTGGTCAGAGAAGTTATGTGTCAAAAGATCAAAATCGCCCCTCCAAAAGTCTATAAATAAGCCCATTCTCTTCATTTGGGGGGAAAAGAAACAAGGGGAATTCTTTAGCCTCTTTTGAGGGAAGACTCGGTTATGATCACTAACCTCCGTAGCAGCTAAATATAGGGCTATCAAAAAAGTTTGTTGTTCGAAAATAGCTCGTGTTCGACTTGTTGAGTAGCTCATCTTCGGCTCGTATGTTAAGTAAACGAGCCGAACATGAATAATTATTTTAAGCTCGAATAATAAATAAGCCGAACACAAATAACCCTTTGTTCGGCTCATTTTAGCTCGAAATAAAATTTATTTATATAGTTATTTATATACTAATATATTATATATATTATATATATTTATATGTAAGTTTAAATCATAATAACTCGTGTGGTATTGTGATTATGGGACTTTTATTGCATGGTTTTAGTTCTGGTTCGAATCCAACAATCTACATCTATTTTTTTCAATTAATTTTAACGAGGAAATTTCAATCGAACAGAACACAAGAATATTTAAATCGAGTGGAACACAAATACACTGTTCACGAACCAATTTCAAACACGAGCTGATTTCAAACTTGAGCTTCAAACAAGCTCGACTCGTTTATAGCCCTAGCTAAATATAATTAGTCGGCTGCATCAAACGCCACTATCCATCACCAACCATCGGCCGCTGGCGACTCAAGCATGAATCGCAGTTGTTGTCCGGAAGCAACTATTTTTCCCAAAAAAAACCTTTCCACAATATCTCACATATAATTAATGGAGCCAATATAAACCATGATCAATCATAATATTTAAAAATTAACGCGATTTAATAATAATTATAACTTAAATAATGACAAACTTAACTAAGGACAAAACCTTGAAGAAACAAACAAAAATATTACTTAAATAATAAAATAAATGAATAGTTAAAAGACAGCTAAGCGTTGATAAACCACCAGAGGTGATATCTAACTAACGATAACATATTTTAATATTTTAAATATGTTGTTAAATTATCGCTGCTTTTACAAATAAACCACACATTTCTTATGAATTTACATATCTAACACCTAAATTTTGATTTTTACATTTATAACACTTAAATCTTTCATATCTTAACTTACAAAAAGTGATATACACATTTTCATTCAAACATAGTGATTATAATGTAAATATAAAAGTTTAGATGTCAAAGTATTAAACTTATTTGTAAATAGAAATTATATATAAATAATCAACTAAATTTTATGTAATAACACTCATAAAAAAAAATCAATAATTTTAAAATATAAATCTAACTTTTTTTTTTATAATATCATGACACAAAATTAATTTTTAATGAACAAACACACGTGACTTAACAATTTCTTAACATAGTAATAAAAGTCTATTTTCATTTCTTTTTTAAAATTATCAACTTTATTTTTTAAATTATCAACTAAGGGTATTCATTATTCGGTCAAATTTAAAAAAATCAATTTTTTTTTTTAAAAAACCTTACTATTCTAATTTCAATTTTTTTTTATTTTTTTTAAACCAAAATAACAAAGAACTTAAATTTAATTAAAAATTTCTTATTATATTTTAGAGGCAATTATATAACGGCCCCCAAATTTCTATGTATTTAAAAGTCCGTTTTGGACAGCTTATAAGTTCGGTGACGTTTTTGAAAATGCAGCCTAACCGCTTGGTTCGCGTGTTTTATAAAACATTATCTGCCGCGTTTGGATTTTTTTATACTAAACGCAGGTCGCGGGTCGACCCCTGCGGTCGGCAGGCGAGCTGCATTTCAAGATAAGCTGCTTATCCTTAAACGCACAAGCTGCCCCAGATAAACCCTAAATGTCTGCGCTTGAATCTTCGGTATCACATAAAAAATACCACCATTTTAGCTTTTAAATGGTTGTAATTAGGGCTGTCAAAAAAGCTCGTTCGCGAACAATTCGTGTTCGGTTCGCCAAAAAAGTTCGTGTTCGATTCGTTCGATAAGCAAACGAGACGAACACGAACAATTTTTTTTTCGTTCGGTTTGTTAAACAAACCAAACACAAACAATGATGTGTTTGTTCGTGTTCGGTTCGTTATTGTTAGAAATATAAAATAATTTGAAATAATTATATATAAAAAATTTATGATATTTTAAAAATAATTATATATTATAAAAATTTATCATATTTTAAATAATTAAGCTTCTATAAATTATAATATATAATAAATTATTAATAACAATAATAATATTATAGTATTAATTATATTAATATATATATATATTATAATATTATAATTAATATACTATACTATATATTAAAATAAAATCCTAATCAAAACCATAAACGCCTTATTCGGTTTGCTTCATTTTGAGGAAGTATGGTTACTCGATGTGTACGTAATACTCGATCAATTTACTTCATTTTGAGGATGTATCCAATCAAAGCTAGGGCTGTCAAAAAAGCTCGTTGTTCGCGAACAGTTCGCGTTCGGTTCGCCAGGAAATTCGTGTTCGATCGATAAGCAAACGAATCAAACACGAACAGTGATGCATTCGAACATTTCAAACACGAACACTAGCTCTGTTCATTTGTGTTCGATTCGTTTACACCCCTAGTTGTAATACACCCTTTCATTCATAATTAAAAGTACATTTATGTAAAAGATGAAGTATAGATGTTAGATATGTAAATACATAAAAATTAAATGGCACGTATGTAAATTTTCCTATTTCTTGGTTTCATGTAGAACAAATTAAAAAAAAAAACTAAAATTTACTGGATGCATAAAATTTGATTTAAATAAATGGAAGATTCATAAAATTAAATTGATATTAAATATATAAACTTTATAATTTATAATGTTTATTCATAATCAAAATTTTGATTCGTAGATTCGATCAATTTGCAAAATTTGAACCTTCTTGCAAAAAAAAAAATGTTCATGTTATGTAAACATTTATGCTTTCAAGCGAACTGTACAAACTCAAATGAATATATTGAGAAAATATTTATTATGCCTCACAAATCATAGAGAAAATTTTTAAAGGACAATTGTTTTTTTTTTTTTTTTTTTTTTTTTTTTCTAAAATTAAATTTTTTTTTCGATCTTTATAAATAGACAAATGAAAGCTAAAAATGGTTTAATTTGTTGAAAACCCTTTAGCTTCATGAAGCTTTGGTGACCTCATGAATGGCAGTAGCCAAGTAACCCACATTGCCTGTAGTGACTCCTGCCATGCTGCATAAAAATATCACCCAATTATTTATGAGAAATGGGTAAAAATGTAGTAATCATTTTCTTTGCTTTGACTATATACCTGATTCGACCATTCCTGGTCATATAAATGTGAAAATCATTAGTCAAACGATCTACTTGTTGTGGAGTCAATCCACTGTAGCAGAACATTCCAATCTATAGAGACAGATCAGATTATAACTTTAGAGTATATATGTTAAGAACTGCTAAATAAGCTGTAAAAATAGACCACAACCAGAGGCAAGCAGGGTAGATTTGCAAAATTGTTATAGTCATCAACATTGTGAAACCATTTGGAGTGAGCTTCTAAAGTTTTTAAAGGTTAGGAGAAGAAGATTGAGCATATTATAGTTGGGTGGATAAAGGATTGATGATGTTATTCGGCGGAAGCCCGACAATAGCAAACAATGTGAAGACAGTCTTAAAATGATATGATTACTTGTGTTGGGTGTCGAGGTCGATCGTTGAGCGGAGTTCTAGAGTTTATATATCTAAGTTATATCAGTTCAAGAATATTTCATGTCAATAATGGTAGCTATTAGTTTTTTCAATGATATTTTGGTTATTTTAATTGAAGTATTTGAACACCTGATTAGAAGGAATGCGTTAATTTCTTTGATTATAGGCTCTTCTTTAGGTAATTTATTGATATAAGAATTAAGTGAGGTTGAGTTCGATGAATTTTTATCATTGAGATGCTCGTTTCAACTTTGAACAGGCAAAATTCAAAGGTCATTTTGGCTTTTACCAAAGAATGCCGTAGATTTTTTATCAAAATTGGAGATCTTCACCTAAGCAGGCCTAGCTGATTGCAAACCTACACCAAACCCCCTATCCCCACCTCCAAGCACCTTCCCACCGAACTCAATCAGCTCTACCCCAACCCATTTCTTTACCGGCAGCTCATTGGATCTCTCCAATACCTAACAATTACACGTCCCGAAATTACTTATGCTGTCAACATATTATCTCAACACCTCCAGCAGGCCCTAGGCCTTAATTTCCATCAAACTCAAGAGGCTCCTCCGCTACAACCAAGGCATCCTCAACTTAGGCTTGATAATCACACCAGGCCCCCTCACTCTTCAGACATATTCCGACTCCAGCTGGGCAAACGAATCACATGACCGACGCTCTACTACAGGTCACTGCTCATTCATAGGCAACAACCTCATCGCATAGCAAGAGCCAATTGTTGCACGTTCCTCCGTTGAAGCCGATATCGCACTCTCTCAACCGCCACCATGGATGTCATCTGACTTCGTCGACTTCTCCCTACATCTGCTCAAGCCATTACAAGTCTTTACATGCAACCCAGTATTTCGTGCATGCACCAAACATATCGAAATCCACTACCACTTTGTTTGAGAGAAACTCATGTCCAAGAAGATTAACATCCAATATATTTCAACCTCCAATCAAGTTGCAGACCTCTTCACCAAGTTACCTCCAAAATCCCTCTTCATCCTACTTCGAGACAAGTTGACACATTGACAGAACCAAGCATCCTCTTGAGGGGGGATCATAGAGAATAGCTCCCCACTTACTCGAAAAGGGACAACAAAATATGTTAACCATTTCTATTATCAACTCATCATCAAGTTTTGCCTTATCTTACCTATTTTCTAGACACTTCTTTTACTATTATAAATATACGTACCTAAAAGCTTACACTACACAGGAAATATTTGCAAGTTCAACTTTACCTTCCTGCTTCTCTATCTTCCTTCTCTGGTTTTCTTTGCTTGCAGAGCTCCACCGCGAAAACACTACAGGGAAGATCCTCAAGCATCCTTCCTCCTCATCATTTGAATATCGTGTTAAATTTGGGAGATTTCAATTCATGATCGTGTCGAGTTTCATGTTTAATCCGATGAACTTTCTAGCAACATATAAAAATTCAAGATGTATTTTAATCAAATTATTCGCATTCAAGATAATGATGATAAAGTGATTTCATACGCAACAACACTCTCGCACATAGGGCAGTAAGTTAGATCCGATAATCAATCAAAATCATCAATCTCATCCAACTTTTTGGAAGTATACTAATTTTTTACTTGTCCATTTATCGAATGAGATCAGTATCTGATATGTAATCCTTTCAAACATTCAGAATATGTGCCTCAACTTTAATAGTTTGTTGAAATTCTATCTCACCTGATTAGTTATATGCTCCCATGACAAGTTGGATCCCAAACTTTCAATGTTTTCACGCAGCGCATTTCGCATCCCGATGATACGATTAGCCATACCCTGAAGTAAGAAAACATGCAGCTCATTGAAAACATAGGTATGTAAGTAGTTAATCTTCATATTATGCATAGATACTCCTCACTAACTTATGGATTGATAAAAGTTGGAATAAAATAACATTGAACATACAATGATTACCTTAACCTCCTTAAGCCATAAGCTTTTTAGCTCGGTATCACTAAGGATGATGGAAACAACAAGTGCGCCATGAATTGGTGGATTGCTATACATAGGCCTAGCAAGCTGCTGCAATTGACTCTTAACTGCAACTGCTTCAATCTCATTTTCACAAAGAATGCTGTCAATAAGCACAAAAAAACACGAAAAAAAGAAAAAGCAAGATCAGTGAAACTACAGAACGAAAACTCAGCAGGTGATTTAAAAGTGATAAAATAGTCCCCTAATAAATTACATGAAACAAACTTAGTTACAGAGTCTATCAAAGTGTCAAATTAATCCCCGCAGTCCTTAAATTAGGGCTGAAATAATCATTTTTGAAGACGATTCCATATCATATTAGAAGAGTCTAAGCATAAATTGGCATTTTTATAGACTCTGGGACTACAGTGACACTTCCTGCAAAGATTTAGTGGCATATTTTGACACTTTTCTCTTTAAAAATATAGAGAATAAATTATGAGCTCTAACTGACACTGATAAGCATGCTTATGTATAAGTAATTGCATCAGCAAACAGAAAAACTGATCTATGTATGATATAACAAATTAAGATTTTCACAGCTCATGATGAGCTAAAAACGTACAATCCTACGTTATAAACTTAGCATGCAGAGTGACCATGAAATCATACAAACTCTTCGACCAAGCAACCAAAAAGATAAAAACTATTCAATATGAATATTCATAATCCCAAGGGTTAACTTTCATATTAAACATTAAGTTTTAGAGCCGTCCATACCTGAGGCATCCAACTCTCTGCCCATAGAGTCCCATATTTTTCGCAAAAGACTGGGCGCAACCAATCATATGCCCGTCCTCAAGGAAAATCCGAATTGCCTTGGCATCTCTCTCTGGGTCACCACTAGCAAAGCCTTGGTATGCCATGTCGAAGAATGGGAAATGATTCTTAATCTATAAACCAGAAATTGATGACAACGTAAACAATGAATGTTAATAAGAAATATAAGACTAAAATGAACAGTAATGAAAACTAACACAAGATAAAAAAATCTCTTACCTTGAACTGATGTGATATTTCTCTCCATTGATCTTCAGATGGATCAACCCCAGTAGGATTATGCGCACATGCATGAAGCAAAAAGAACGAACCATTGGGTGCATTCTGAGAACAACAAACTTAGAAGCTCAAAATAAAAAAAAAATTCAAAAATGGAAAATCTGCATACATACCACTCAATCCTTAAGAATTTACATATCGTACTCCTAAACTTACAATTTTTACATACATACCACCTTACTTATGCATGAAAGAGTGTATAAATAAGGCGAAATCAGAGAATAAATCAAAAAATAGTTCCAAGATAGATCGAGTTCAAATAATACATGTGAAATCATCATGATAAACTATATGAGATTTATTAATTCAACATCCAACAAATTGTTTCATTTACCTTAATATCATCCAGCATGGCCGCAAAATCAAGTCCCTTTGTTTCTGGGTGGTAGTAGTGATATGTCCTCTGAGAAACATGGGCATCCCTCCAAATGTTATGATGACTGTAAATAATCACATAGGATATTACAGTAATATCCTCAGATAATAGTTACTTTCACGTCTTTTTAATGACCATAAAAAATGAACCTTCCTGTAAGCCTAGCTCCTTTTTAAACATCAGGTAGATCAGAGCAGTAGAAAATATACCAGGTAAAAATATTTGGGAAATTTACATACATAGCAGACAATTCTTCTGTATTTACATATCTCACGCCTAAACTTTTATATCTACATATACACGACTTTGCCGTAAACCTACGCATGTAAATGTGTATTTCACTTTTAAAAAGTGATAATAGTGCTACTTTTTATTTGATATTAATGATTTGACTGCCATGTGTGTAAATGCAAAAAAATATTATATTGTTGAGACACAATAGCACTTACTTTGCCCAGGTAGGTATAGGTATATAAATTTGTGAATCAGGCAAGAAACGTCTCTGAAAATCTGCAAAAAGCCGACATGCACCAGTTCCTGATAGTGCTTGAACTGCTGCGATGCGTTTTTCTTTTAGTAACTCGGAATCAACCCCGTATGCTAACTTCAATGACTCTTCAATCATCTTGATGCTGCCTCCCATTGGAAGGTACTCCCTGGTAATCAAAGATCCTGCTTTATTGGTAGCGAAATGGAAAATAAACTATGTCCTGAAAATTATAAATAACATTCCATAATTACATGTTTAAGCCTCCACCAGCTTAAAGTTATTATGGCAGCTTTAGAGAGTCAATTATAAAAAGAGGTTTAAGAAGAAAAACTGTGGTGTAAAAATTATTCAAATCAAATTAAAGGCTTTTCGTGATTACTTAAAATTCAGAGGCTAAAGTGTGATAATTAGAGGTTAAATGATTAATTGACTTTGGGTAGCCTATAGTCAGCTATAATTAACATCTATAAAAGTTCATAATTGGCCACTGGCCAACCTGGTGTAGTTTACTAATCATCATGCAATCCTTCTGGTATAATTTATGGTTAATGAACATTTACTAAACACAAACTAATCATCAGTCAATTAACAAAATAAGTAATTAAAAAATTAATCGTATTGTATCAATCCGGATTCCTTCATTGCTTATTTAGTGGCTATGTGTAGTGAAGCATAATCAATTAGCATTTGGTGTCAAATAATACCAATTGCGAACAACCTATAAGTGAGCAATTTTATAACAATTTATACAAATCTTTTTCAATCACTTTCTTAATATCAGATCAATTTTTATGGATCCAAGTGAGGAATTGTATTAAGTCCGATTCAATTTAGATTTTAAGCCCTTTTGAGATCTTAAGTGGCTACCTTCTACCCTAATTAGCTAAAAATGCCATGCATATAAACATTAATAAAATCACATCTTAAAAATCGCTTTTGAGCATCCCTTATTTTGTGATATTTCCATTTCATTTATGCCATCATCTTTAGTATTAGACCACCAGAATCCCCATATAACTGTCTTGGAATTCTTGCAAACAGTCAGATTTCTATCATCACTTTCTACTTAACATCATCTTAACAAAGTATTTCCTTGAGATTCTTGCAAACAAATCAAATTGATTATGTTATTTTACAACATGATATGCTGAAAATTCCTAAACTAGAAAGAGATCAAGAAAATGAAATTTTTTGCTAATAATAGAAAAAAGGAGAAGTTGAAGGTTTCCCAGTTAGTTGCAGGGGTGGATCAACCAGCACACTTCGAAAACCAGAATTGATGCTTCTCCCAGAAAATTGCAAAATCAAAGATTTGGAGGAAAAGCAGGAATTTTGGGTTTTAACCCAAGGGTCTTGATTGATCGCCTTATGGCTTGGCCTATATAGGAATAGCAATATGTTCTTGGGTCACTCAAACTTGAAGAACCTAAAATATGATAAAGCGCCACCGTTAACTAAAAAAATTAAAAGATGCAAACTTTCTAATGTGACAAAATCAAAGAAAAGTATAAATTGCAAAACAAACTGCGAACTTAATCTTTCATTGAAACCCTTTGGTCAATCTTGCATCAACCAAAGTTGAATTATGCCTTGCGATATAACTAGAGATGACTTGGGTGGTTCTCACCCTCAAATATGGAAGTTTCACAAATTAAAGAAGCTTTTCAATTCATCGTCTCTCAATCAAAATCCTAAGCCGCTTTATTACCCCTATAGAGCATTAACATTTAGAACAAGCATAAGAAACGGGGTCATATAACAAGATTCAGTTTTCATAAGTCTAAATCACATTACAATGATTTTAAAGTCGGAAATCCGAATAATTTCAAAACTCCAACCAAATCATTTAAACTGGCCACTACGGCATCCAACAAATTCCCCACATCCAAATCCAATCCAAGTGGCGAAAAGAGAAAAACAAATAAAGCAGATTCCACGGAACCAATGAGCAATCACAGCCACAAGTAGAAAAAAGGAAGACCGTCATCTTCTCCAACCAACAGGCCAAATTAAAATTTATCATAGAAAAAGAGAAATAAGAGATGAATAAACAAAAGACATAAACTTGATACTCCACACACATATTTAGGTTTCCCGCAATCCTCTTCTCTGCTTCCCGCACACATTCCAGAACCACCGGCTTTCCATTGTCATCCCTATAAGCTCCCTAATCAAATCACCCTTATCAAATAAACAACAGGAAACAGAAGAAACGCAGCAAGAAAGAGAATAAAAAGAAAACTACTCACAACTCCGACATTAACTTTATCAGGGCTCGGGTCGGCGAGGAAAGCCTCCGTTACTCCGAGGATTGGATCCTTCCCCGCCGGCTCAACGTGACCCCACCAAGACGCTGTCGAAATACATCGCCCCAACGCCGCCGCTCGCCGACAATTCCTTATAATTCCTCGGCACATCGATGAAGCCATGAGCGACCTTAACACTTTCTCTTCTACAACATTTCTTCTCCCGCGATATGCACAGACGGGCTTTTATGGTAGAAGCCTTCGGGACAACGCAAATTTCCGAAACTACCCCTTCAATGCGGATAAGATTATATGACCCGACCCGATATCCCGACCGCTGCCGCCAAACGGCCGTCTCGAGATTCGCGGCAGCATTGGAGCAGTTGAGACCATTCAAGTGGGAAATTAAAAAAATAAAAGATTAGATGGATAAATAAATATTTACATACATTTTACATAATTCTTATTTATTCACATATATAGAACATTTCAGTTTTAAAAAACTAATAATAATGATTTTTTTTAGATAATATTAAAAATTTGAGATTCATCTTTGTAAATAGGAACATTCGATCTTTGATTCCAAATACTAAAATACATGAGAATTGTGTGATTCTGTATCTAAATGAAAAAATGATTGCGTTCGATTAAAAATAGATACGTGTTATGATGAGTCTCACTCTTTTAAGAAACAGTAAAAATCGTGTATTTCAGTAGGACTCGTATTTTCATGTGGTCAATTTACGTCTGGTATCCAGACACAATAATATCTCATCTAAATGCCTATCAAAAGTAACAACTTTCTTTTATATCTTCATATATAATCTTTAAATTTTCATGTTTATATTTCTAACATTTTAGTGCGATGAATTTATACATAAAGATACGTATTCAAACTTTTAAGAATAAGTAATAGTAATTTATTTTTATGTAATATTGAATATTTGAGTCTTACGCATGTAAATATTAAAATTTGGGTCTTACAAGTGTAAATATATAGGAATTGTGTCGTACGTATGTAAATGGCCCTTAGATAAATAAATATTCATGTATGTATAATTTTTTAGATTTTATAAATTGGGTTAAGCCATTCGGGGTCATTCTATTAATGTTGAAACGTGTTTTTTTTTCTTCTTTTTTTTTTCTTTTTTTTTATTAAAAGAGCATTATACTGCTCATCTCTTGTTAATGTAATAAAAAAAATACAAAATAAGGGATAAAAGTCCTATCTAAACCCATTACAACACTACACACACTAAAAAAGAATCTAGATGACGATTATCCCAAAAAAAAAAAAAAAAAAAAAAAAAATCAAATCCAAATGAATAAATTTGGAAATCCAAGCACTGCGTAGGTAACACCAATTTAGAAGCTAAATGAGCAACCTTATTACTATCAATTTTCGTATGCAACCATTTAATACAAAGAGTTTTAGCAATGCTAAAAAACTTCTTCAAATGAATTGATATAGACCAATGATGAATAACATGAAGCGTACAACAATTCCAAATAATAAGCAAATTCATCTCGTTTTCAACATACTTCCAACCCATCCGTTTAGCAAAATTAAGTCCAAATATCACAACATCAACCTCCGTAGTAAGTGGAGATGAAGAAACTGCTCTAGCCGTAAACTAGTAAAGCACTGTACCTGTAAAATCTCTAACAATTTCACCAATATTAGCAACTTTATTAGTCCAAGAGCCATCAACATTAATTTTAACAAAATGAATATTGAGTTTCAACTATCTAGTAATTCGACGAGCAGAATTCAAATCATGTTCAATAAAACCCAAATTAGTAAGAAGACTGTTAAATTTAACAAAGTTCTTCTTACAAGAACGAATAAAATTAAAACCTTTAAACAAGTAACCACAAATTAATCTAGCCGTGACAGTAATAGAAGGAGAAAATTTAGAAAATATAATATTATTTATGGTAATCCAAATAAACCAAGAAACAATAGAATGTAAGGATGCAAAAAAATCTGCTCTAATAGATTTCCAGCCTGCAAAAAGATCAGTCATAGAATTATAATTAAACTTCAGGTGATTCAGTTGCAAAATACTAATACATAAACGCCAAACATTAAGAGTATATCTTTATCTTGTTTATATGCACTCATGAATAATATGTGACCCTACATATAAAAATATTTAATAAGAGTAAAGATCACAGGTATCTAATCATAATTTACAAATTTGCAATTTCATTACATTTTCATTTTTAGCTGCTCATAAAACCTTAAAATAAGTGAAACTATGTGTCATTTTTCATTCTTTTTCTAAAATAAGGCCAAAATTTAAATTGTGGATGTTATCTTTCACTTATTCTTCATCATGACAACGCTACTACGATGCAAATTGCAATAAATAATATCCTCATATTTTATCCTAAAGAGTACCTATCATTTGGGAAAAATTTTGCGTACGTAATATATTAAAATAAGGTTACAGTGAGGTTATTGGGATGGTAAAGTGAAGTTATTGAGAGATTATTTTTTAATAACCTCACTGTAACCCCTGTTAACCTTCCGCGTTATATTGAGGTTATTGAAAAATAACCTCCTAATAATTTCACTGTACCCTCCCAATAACCTCACTGTAACCTCATTGTAAACTATTACGTACGCAATTCTACGTATGTCTTACATACACAAATTTTCCCCATTCTTTGAAAGCTATTATGACACGCATCCTCTACCTCTTCTCAGCAAAAAAAGTATGAAGTTAAGGACTTTTTTGGAATCATTTTTATATTTTCTTTTGTTACTAAAAATATGTTTGTTAAAAGTATTTTTTTATCTATTTTATACTTTTAAAATTTTAAAATAAATATAAATGTTTTAAAAATATTCAAAATAGCTAATACATGTTTTGAGTGTTTTTAGAAATAATTTTATTGTACAGCAAAAGAAAAACAATCCGAGCAATTGTAGACAAGGCAATCAAGATTATTGTGAATCAGACCGTTTAAAATCCATCCATCAATGAAATACTTCCCTGATCATTTAAAATAATAAGTTGGACAACCGGACCTAACTACCAGTGTCGAGAAGATTGAACAACTGAGGACAGGTCATCGAGGCCGAGCAATTGAGACCAGACAACCGAGACCAATCAACTAAGACTAGATAACTAAGATTGAGCATTTGAGGCTAAGCGACCAAAGCCAAACATGTGCAACTAAGTGTAGAAAGATGATCGCTCAAGTCCAAATATTTAACCCTTATGTCCCGACAATCCAACTATAAGTTGATTTCCCTCATGATCCCAAGTCATGAAAGATAAAAATGGTTACAAGAATATGGATTGACCCCCAATCCCAATTGTTCTCAACATTCGGGAAAAAATTTGCGTCCGTAAGACGCACATAAAATTGCGTACGTAATAGGTTACAATGAGGTTACAGTGACATTATTGAGAGGGTACAGTGAAGTTATTGAGATGTTATTTTTCAATAACCTCATCATAACGCGAAAGATTAATACGGGTTACAGTGAGGTTATTGAAAATAACCTCCCAATAACTTCACTGCAATCTCATTGTAATTTATTATATACACAATTCTACATATGTAAATTTTTCCCAACATCCGAAATGCTAAAAAATAAAAGTGCAACATGGCCACCACATTGACTCCCAAAACGCACCCTTTAAGGTTGAGAACACCTCCCTGGTCCGTGCTCCGGTTTTATGCTGCTCAACACTTAAAATGCCCCAATGCGGTCCACTCAAATTTTAAGCGAACCGAGTCGGATCACTGCCACGCATAGCTCCTCGAAGAACGGACGGCTCGATGCAGTCGACAGTCAAGCTCGGACCCGTTCCACGAGATAATCACGAAGCTCGAATCCTCAACCGTGCCACGAAACCCTAACCCTCCTTCCCAATTCCCCGGCCACCACCACTGGTCGTCAGCGATCAGAAATCTTACCGTTACTCTTCGTCTTCGGCAAAGTTCAAAGCTCTCCGGCCTTTCTACTGAAACCCTAATACCTCTCTTACAGGTAATTCTGCTCGACCAATCTCCCCTTCATTTATTTTATGCTTTTTTTGCAGTTTGATTCCTTATCTTGAAATTGGATGAATGGTTTGCGTTTGCTGTGAAAATTTTGGAACTTAGATGATGCAAATGAATATTGGGAAGTAACATTGAGCTATAAACTCTAAAATTGTGGGTGATAATTAGGAATTTTGAAGGTAAATGTGGATTGGTCTGATCCTGCTGCACTTCTTAACTTGTTTAAGTACAAACTGCAATTGAAGAAAGGGCTCTTAGATTTTTCTTGCATTTTTTTTTTCTTTTGATATAATGTTATTATTAAATTTTAACCTTTTTCTTTGGTTGACATCTTTAAATTGCATCTGGGTCTGTTGGTTCATCTTCATGTCAAACTATGTCATGTATTAACATATGTTAGCTATTTGGTCTACTGATATATCTAAGGATGATTACATACATATTACTCAATTCCTATGTATTTACATATCTGACACTCCTAAACTTCAATTTTTAGTGCTGCCTAACTGGAAGTGTGCAACATATAGATATGGCATCTCATTGTTGTCCATGCTTGTGCCTTATGTCCCCCTCTCAACCTCTTGGATTTCACCATCAAAGAACAAACCCCTTCTATTTTATTCTTTATTTTCGACTTTAGAAATGTGGAGAATAGTCCCACATCAATTATGAAGTGAGAATTTAAGCTTAAATTCTTTAGTTCGTAAGTGTCCATCCACCGGTATATTGGGCTCAATTTAGGCTCCCTCCCTTCTAAGAAGTTTAAAACTGATGTTTTAGATGTGATTGAATGGTTCATGCTATTAGTGGCTCAATGAGGATTCAGTCAAATAAATTCCATTCAACTCAAAATTGACTTGATGTGTATGTTGTGTGATCGTTTATTCACGTGTAAATTTACTTGTAGATCTATTGATAAATTCATTAACAAATATTTTTGTTGCATACCATGAACCGTGTTAGTATCCATGACTAGTTAAAGCTCATATGCAGTTTTTAAGTCATGATGAGTGTTGCGACACTTGATTTTTTACATAAAAATCCGTATAGGGAAGAATGAGGGCTCCTAAAAAAAGAAAAAAGAATGAGTGGACCTAGGCTTATTGAAGTAGTGTTCATTGGTTATGAATTTTTATTACAACGTTCTTGGGCTAAGGTTGGGCTAATGTTGAAATTGATGTAAATTCAATGTTGAAAAATGTTTATGGGAGTGTAACAAAAGAGTTTTCAACCTTGGTTGGGCTTGAATTTTGGGATTTGGGCCTATTTGGGTTCATGGTGGATTTAGGCCTATTTAGGGAATTTTGGGTTTGGGTTGAATTTAAGTAAGGTTTGGGTCCAAATTTTGGGCAAACTATATTAGTGTTTTGTTTGTGGAGATGTTAGGGAAGATTTAAAAAAGGTTTGGGGTTAATTGGAGTTGAATTGAGTTGGTTTGAGCTAAGTTTGGGTTATGGGTCTAAATTGGGCTTTAAGCTTAAAAATGAAATTGGATTCGAATGTTAATTCATTCATAATAACCTTAATTGGCCTAAACTCCCAAAATTAAATTTGAATTAATTAGGTTTAACCACACACTAAATTGACTTAAAAAAATTCTCCATTGCTCTTTAGTGTCGTATGAACCTTACATAAAATTTTGAAATCAATCGACTCGATTAACCTCACCAAACTGGATTAATTAAGCCTCATGAGCAAAATCGAACTTTAAAACTTCATAACTCTAAAAATACTTATCAAAAATTCACAAAATGGTTTTGAGATCTTCCGATATCGTGGGAGTTCGTGAAAATTAAAATTGAATTTTCTAAAAAAGTTAATTTTTCACAATATTTTAATATTTTAATATTAAAAAAAAAAAAATCACAAAAATATTTAAAATCATAAAAATTTCACATTTTGATTCCTAATCACTTAGGAACAAACCAAATATTTTTCCTAAGTCCCTAGGATAAGATATTGAATTTTAAAGGCTTAATGTAATATCTAATATTAAAAAATGAATTTTCAACCTTTTTCACTAAAATAATTCTAATAAACCAAAGAAAATAAAAAATTTATAAAATTAGTTTCTCTGGACTCCTTGAGGTTAGAGAAATTTAAGAAAAATATAAAATCTATTTTTCAATTTTTATTTTATTTTAAAATTAATTAATACTCTAAAAATCAAAATAATTATAATAAATAAAATATTATTCAACAAATCACAAAAATTGGTCCAAGTGGTCCTCCCATTATTGTGAACATCCCATAATTTTCTTAAGCGATGTAAACTTTACCTTGGTCATGTTGTTGAATTTTTCTTGAAAACCCCTATTTTCTACTAAAAATAATTATATAAATAAATTAAAGTCAGAAAAATAATACAAAGTGGGCAGAATTAGGTTGTTGGATGTACCTCCATTGATTATGGCACTTGATGATCAAGGAGCCTTTTGAGAATGACTAGGATAGTCCTTCTAAAGACAAAGATGGAAGAATAAGCAATATAAATCTTGGGGGCTGTATGGTAACATATTTAAGTAGCATTTAAATTAATTCTTGCCCGACATAAAGGAATCGCAATTTTAAATCCATGATATAGTAAATTCAATTCCTTCTCATTTTCTTTTTTAATTTTGTCTTAAATTCAGGATATACTAAATCCTGTTGTTGGCAGGATTTAGTAAAATTTGATTTACTAGATTTACTAGATTTACTGAAGCTGCTAAAGCTGTTAACATACAACCACTTAGAGAATTATTGGGGTTGATTTTCTGTTTTCTTAAGAAGAGGATTCCAGTCCTTCTTAAAAATACGCCTGAACAATCCTAATAGTTATCAGTATAATTGCTTGTTTGCTATTTCTTTGATGCTTTGCAGTGATGAAATCATTCCTTGCTCTAAGATAGTAGTTTGATTCTTCTCGGAGGTCTCCCAGTACCGCAAACATTAATTTCACTTCATTTCTTTTGCCGTTTACAGTGCTGGAATGTTTTAAGATTTCATCAAGGACTCGAGTTACTGTGTTGTAGCAATGGAGAAAGCCGCTGATAAACCACTCCATGATAGTGATAGAGAAAGTGATGAGGAGGTGGAAGTTCTCTCTTCTAACACATCTGGAGAAGAAGATAACTGTAATGTTGAGCTGTCTGAAGTTTTATCCCCTGAGCAGGCTAATAAACAACTAATGGAACAGGTTGTTTACAACGAGAAAGATGCTTACAAACTATATCGTGATTACGGGCGGAATGTTGGCTTCAACGTCCGCAAGGGGAAACAATATTATTACATTGGATCTAGGAACATTCGGAAGAAATATTACTATTGTTCCAAAGAAGGAACGAAGATGGACAAACTTAACAACAAGTCTAAGTTTCATAGAAAGGATGTTAGAACAGGATGTAAAGCATTTGTGCAATTCACAGTTGATGAGAAGGGGCAGTGGAAGGTGACTCAGTTGGGTGTAGAGCATAACCATGACTTGGTTAAGCCGAAACCAAGACGTGTGTCGAAGACTGTAAATTCGTCTAAAAGTGCCGAAGCTTGCTCATCGTATCCAACCATGGACGCTGAAATTCATACATCAAATGCCGATTCCGGTGGTGGCGTCGCAGAAAATGGCGATAGTTGCGTCAACTCGGAGCAAATTGTGACAATCAAGACACAAGAAAATCAAAATATAATTAGTTATTTTAGACAAAAGGCTGGCGAGAACGGCATTTTTTACTGGGATGTACAAGTTGATAATGAAGGTAGAATGGGAAACATATTCTGGAGAGATGGAAGATCGAGAATCGACTACAATTACTTTGGTGATGTAGTGTTTTTTGATAAAAGTTCTCACGTAAACAAATATGAAATTACATTTGTAATATTCATGGGGGTTAATCACCATTGGCAGAATATCATGTTTGGATGTGCGTTCTTATTAGATGAAACAGAAGCTTCTTTTGTTTGGCTTTTGAAGACATTTTTGGAATCGATGGGAAATCGACCTCCAAAAACTGTTATCACAAATGGTGATGAAGCGTTACAAAAAGCCATAGAGCTTGTGTTTCCTTCTACTCGGCATCGTTTTTGTTTACGGTGGTTATCGAAAACTGCTTATTTATATTTTGGCAATCTTAGTTCAAGCAAAAGGCTCCTACACTTATTTGATAAATGTTTGTATGGTTGTGAGTCAGAGATGGAATTTGAAGAAATATGGAGAAAAATGGTCTTCGAATACGGTATCGAAGATCTTGAATGGCTCAACAAGCTATATATTAACCGGCAGAAATGGTGCTCCGCTTTTTGCAAAGATTGTTTTGATGGCGGTATCGAGTCATCGCAGCGGTCTGAGAACATCGAAAATGTTCTGAGTAGCATAGTTGATCGATCAACTTCATTCAGTGAGTTCACACACGAATATGAGAAACACGTTGAAGCTTTGCGTCAAAATGAAGCTAAGGAGGACTTTCTCTGCTGGCAAAATGGTCCTCGACGTGCGATCGAGCATAGCGATATTTTGAAGCATGCGGCTAAACTTTATACACATAAGATTTATAAATTATTCGAGGAAGAATTTCTCGATGGATGTTGCGCGGCATCGTTCAAAGAGATTTCATGCGGCGGCGATTTGTATAGATTTGAGTTGACAATGCAAGGGAGAGATTCAAAGGTGTGGACTGTCCACATTGATGTTTCCAAAATGGAGCTTTCTTGTTCTTGTAACAAATTCAACTCCATGGGAGTACTTTGCTCCCATGCTCTGAAAGCTCTGAGTCTAAAAAATGTGAACAGAATTCCTGATAAATATATTATCAAAAGGTGGACTAAAGATGCAAGAAAAGGAATTTATAGGTTTGAAGACATAGAGAATGAATTTATATATCGTAACCTCGCGATTCAATACGCATACGAACTTGTAATGCGAAGTGAAGGTCATAAGCAGATGAGAAAAATCATTTGGGATGCATTTGCGTTGGGGGAAAAGGAACTTGATTCATTTTTTGAGAAGAAATGTTTGGATGAAAATTTGGGATTTAGAGATAACTCCAATGAATCTGCGGGCGAAGCTGTTGATAAAATGTTAAAAAGATTGTCACCGTCGAAATCAAATTCTAGTAAGCTGCTTTTTTTTTTTTTTCAAACTTGTATTTTTATGTAGCTTCAACTTTCAATGAACTTTGCCTTTTAAGTTAGGAAGATTTACATACACACCACTCAATTCTTATTTACTTATCTAACACCCAAACTCATACATACCACCTTAAATATATTTGGAAATGTGTATTTCATTTTTAAAATGTTAAAAATGATGTCATTTTTTATGTGATATGAAAGATTTGAGTGGCATAAATGGGAAAAGTAAAGTATAGGTGTAATTTGGTATGTATATAACTGTACCTTTCTAAGTTTATTATATTTATTTCTTCTTTTGTCAAGGAGAAACGAAGAAACGGCGGTGCGTCGATCGACATCGAGGCGATGAACATGGTGAATCGAATTGCAGCACATTTCCTCTTCCATGTAATGCAACATCTGCAGCTTCTCAGATTGGTTTTTTCCCATCTCCGTCGCCGGGTTGCTTCTCGCCTCCAATCTTTACTCCGGTATCACAAATGCCAGCACAGGTATATAAGTTTTTGTGAAAAATTATGATCAAATAATCTTTGAATGTTATCCATAACATCGAACTGAAAATTATTAGATAAATATCATTATCATATACACATTGAATTATTTTCGATAACATTGAATCAAACAAACTCTTTAGTTCATTCGCTTAACCGATTTTTCGATATGATTTGTGACAGATATCGAACATTAATTGGGTCCTCGAATCGCCTTCTGCTTATTCGTTAAATTTGCAAGGAAATCACAACGCTGCTCAGAATCTCAACCTATGATACATACGCGTTCTACTTCTGATGGCAACATGCTAACATTCAAAGTGAGATACATCTTTATTTTTTACATTTATACCGTTCAAATCTTTCATTTCATATAAAAAACATCACTTTGTTTGACTTTTCAAAAGTGAAATACACCTTTGAATGCATTTGTTAGGCGGTATATGTGTAAAAATTGAAGTTTAGGTATTGGATATGTTAATATATACCAATTTGAGTGTGGTATGTGTGTAAATCTTCCAAAAATAAGTCTAAAGTTGTGTAAATGGACACCAATATAAAGAGGCTGTGTTGAAAGTTTTTGAAGTCCTGATTAGCTTCAGCTTAAGATAACAGTCATAAATAAAGTCTCTTTTTACTGTTACAAAGCAATAACCTTTCAATAACCTCACAATACCCTGAATAACAAATAAAAAATATAAAAGTAAACCGTGGAGGTTATTGAGGCTTTAGTAGGAGGTTATTCGCTGGTTATTCAGAATAATACCGCAATACCCGTTAATAACTCCTCGATGATCTTGAAATACACGATCGCGGAAGTTATTCCCTGATTATTCTATGGTTATTTGTGGATTTTGTACGCAGCGCTGCGTACGTTGTCCGTATGTCCGTATGTAATAATTTTCGATTGGTTTGACTCAAAACCAACTAAAATCATTAATTTATTTTATTATATTTTTCCAGTGGTGGGACCGCGACGAGCATTACGTCTAAGCTGGAAACATTAATATAATTAGAGCTGACGTGGATCTGAGTCAATATACAGAATACTAAGGGATTACATATTTAAATGGGTGATTTATTTTTTTCATCAGTGAATATATATATTTTTTAAAATATGAAATAATTCCATAAAAATAAAATCTATAACTTTAAATGCAAATATGCATACTTTATGTCAATAATTAATATGCCAAATGAAATAAAATGCAATATAATAATGCTGATCTTTTTAATTTTTAATGTTATAAAGAAAAAAAGTTAAGAAGTTTATTAGTTTTAATTATTATTCTTTAACATCATTTTCAACTTAATGCTATCTCTTATTATTAAATGTTAAAGGTTACAAAAAAAATATTGAATTTAAAATTTTGGAAATTTAAAATTTATTATTGTGACATTTTCTTATTTGTTTCTAAGATATTTGTTGAATGACATGGATGTTTTTGTATGTGAACGCTTGTGTGTGGCCGGAATGATTTAGAGGGAATTTTGCGGATATTGGATGCAATAAATCAATTTTTGTGGGTCAGGCCGTGCGGCGTGCAAGCTTTGTGAGTATGATAAGATCAATTACTTGAGTCATAAATTTCATCAAAATATTTTGTTCGGGTGATCTGCCAATCTTATTCGTCAATATGTCAGTTATCTTATACTAGTTGTCAAGCTGACTTGTCGAACAGACTAGTTGGATTCTCTCGGCAAACTGATCAAGAAGAGTAGCCCGATGGACCGACCTAACATTTTAATTATTAAAACTGCTCCACTGAGCTTGTCTCACCGCTGATTCTCAAAATTGTCAGAACGTAAAAGTCAAGGCCTATATCAAGAATTGACATAGGTCACATCCTCATTTACGAGCTGTACTCTGTAGACATATTTGTTGCATCATGACTTGTATTTTTTATATTTTTCTAGGATCATGTATGAGAGGGGGCTTAGAACAGGCCTTTTTAAGGGATCTCACCTCCTAAAAGAATTCAACTTATATATATATATAAAATTATTCATTTAAAAAAAATCTTAGCTTATCTCATAAATCTATCAACATTAATCATGAATTTGGCAATAAAATAAGGAAAATTACATATAGACCGCTCGAATCTTGCTATTTACAAATCAAACCACCCTCTCTCATCCTTTTTTTTAATTCTCACTCAAATAACAAAATTCATGGTAAAACACCAACCCAAATTTTTTATTTTTCTAAATTAGCAATGGTTTGATCATGGTACATGTAAATACATCGGTTCGGCGGTTCAAAAAAAATCATTTGGGTGGAAAATTAAATAAATATCAATATTTCAGTTGATCTGTTCGTAATTATCCCAAAATTGATATCCAACAAAACTCAAAAACAACAAAATTGAGCAACCGGGAAAATTCTAAATATCGTATTAAAATACTTAAAACATTGCTATTTATAAATTGGTTATCAAAGTTTTTTTTTAATTAACAAATTCATATATTTATGCATTTTCATCATTAAATCGTCAGGAATTTGATATGTAAAAACTAAATTTTAGGAATTAAAAATGTAAATGCATAAGAATTGACTAAGGGCCTGTTTTGGATGCGTTTTTTTATCGCGCGGCGGCAATTAGACCTGAAGTTCCGCCCGCTTTTTCGTGTGGGGCGGAACTTCGTGGTGAATCGCCGCGAAGTTATGTCGGAAGCGGGCCACGTGGTTTATCGTGCGGTTCAGCTTCCATTCAGCTTTCTCATTTATTTTCACGCTCTGCCCCTCGAGCTTCCCAGCAGCCGAACTCGACGCCTAGTGTTGTGCCCTGTATCACCCTCACTTCAACTTTCCTACCAATCTAAGAGAAAAGACAGTTAATCTGTCACAGTAATTAGATGCAGGATAACTTCATACAGAAATATAGATTTTCAGCACAGTAACAGAGCGGGTTATGGAGAAGAAGACCGCCAAAATAAGATTTCTTCTTCGTCTTTCTTATGTCTTTTTTTGTGTCTGTATGCTTGATTGACATAATATTTCTATTTGCCATTTGAATTTAAGATGAATCAGTAATGTTCAAACATTTGAAAAGTTTAAAGATTAGATCGCAGAGAAAGTTGAATAAACTGTGAAGAGAACTGAAGGTTTCATTCATTTACAGTTGTTTCTGAAACCTGATCATCGTGAAAAAACCAAACAAAACAAGCGAGCAGCAAATTAGGAAGATTGAGAGAGAGAGAGAGAGAGAGAGAGAGAGAGAGAGAGAGAGAGAGGTTCTAATTAGTATTTCTACAAAATCGTCGGCTGCAATTGAAGAGATGACGAGAAGAAGAACTTAACAGCACAATTAAACAGGACACTGCAATCGGCGAATCAACGAACCGCAGATGCCACCGCGTGAGCCCACAAACGAAGATGATCCTTCATATCAATACCCTCGCTGGCAGCCGGAATTCGCCAGTTCTTCAAAAGAGCATTACAGCTTTCCTCCTCCGCATCTGCGGCTTCCCACGCCTCAGAGAGATACGGAGCCCTCGAAACCAGGCCATTCTCCGCAACATCTGATGCCGACGAGGAGGTGTCTTCCGCTGAATCCCTTCCATCCAAACCTCCCTCCCTCAGACGCTGAAGCCCCGGCACGATCGAAATCAGCCGCGGATCCGCCGCCTCAGCATCAGGGAACGTGAATCCGAGATCCATGATGCCCTTCAGCTCTTCGAACTCCAGATCCGAGAGACTTTTGCTTTCTCCCTCCTTCACCCGCGGTCTCATCCCCCGCCGAACCAGATTCCGCCTAAATCTCCGCTCTCTGCTTTCGCCGACCGGCAGAGCAATCCGATGCGGATCCCCTGCTTCGACCTTGCCAGAAAAAATGGTCCGGAGCTTGGGAGATTCTTTTTGGAGAGCTGTCAAGGGGGCGAGCCCGTCGCTTTGCGATCGGCGATGCCGGCGTAGTAGAAGGGTCGAGTGAGGCGGAGATAGCGATGGATCCGATGAGATAGATTCCGCATAGATGGGATCGATGGAGATCGTCGTATTTGAACTCGCGGGAGGCGGCAGACGAACCCGGCGGAGAATTAGGGTTTGGAACCAGTTGATATCAAAGAGGGAGAAGACGACGTCTTCAGCTTCCATTTGGGAGGAGCTGTTTTGTTCTGTAAAGAGCAAGTGGGACTCCAAGCTTTTATATGCGGATAGAATAGACGGACTAGGTGTGAATTTATTTTCGAAATTGCCACTAAAAGTTGAGATATTGTCAGCTCAGCGTTAAAACGGGAAGATAATAATGTTTTAATGATGTAATTAAAATAATGAGGTCTTCCAATTGGTTCCAATCATTAACGACAACTGGTGATGTGGGTCCCACTTATTTGGGAAATGTCGTGTGTGTTGGATGTGTCTGGAAGGTGGGTGTGGGACCATGGAATGATTCTTTCCCAGCGGGAAGGGATTCTCTATGATCAGCTGTGTTGGGTTAAACAGCAATGCCATTTTGCCAGCTCTGCAATGGATTATTTTTTATTATTATATTTCTCTAAGCATTAAGGACCCATTTTGTGAAAAATAAATTTCGTCTCAAACTGCATCCGGACGATGAATGCAATTTACGAGTGATTCTTCCTGTGATTTATGTGTAGAAGTCAATTACGGGTCTGTTTGGGGCAGCTTGTGCGTTTCATGATAAGCAGCTTATACTGAAACGTGAAAAAATCCAAACGCGGCAGGCAGCAATTTTAAAAACATGTGAACCAAATGGTTAGACGGTGTTTTCAAATACGTCACCGCACTTATAAGCTATCCCAAACGGGCCGGTAGATTATTGTACTTTTGTGCATGACTCCTCTCATTACCTTGAAAGTTCTAATAAATCTGCACTTGAAAATAATATTATTAGTTGATAATAATATTATTCTTGGAAGGAATAACAATACGAACAATTATATTCCGAGGAATCAAACAAGTAGGAATAAGTCTCCTCCTCCAACTCCTTAATAACGTAAAAAAATTGCATACGTGAAGACGGGATACATGGAGGTTATATGAAGGTCATATGGGGGGTATTTCCGTGTTTTATCCATTGCAACCTCTCTGTAACCTGCCTGTAACCTACTGTAATCTCCTTATTTTTGCAGGTCACAAGTAGGTTGCATGAAGGTTATACGTACGCGACATCCTCTTATTGGATGACGTACGCAGCACTGCATAAGCTTTAAGTACGCTATTTTTTCGCTCAATAACACATTAATCCTCAATTAATTTCTGGTACTAATGTCATTTTGTCTACTCATAATTCTAATATTACTACGAAGATTTCTTCTAGTGATTCACTTCCTTCTAGAAATATTGATAATATTCTACATGAGTTACCTATTTTAACATCTTATATTTTAGATGTTTGTGGTAGTTTTTTTGCATCTTTGGATTCCATAAATAATTGTTGTATGATTATGGATTAGACTAACACATCTTCTTTCTGATTATGATTGCTGAAACTATAGTTTCTGCTGCCCCTACCCTCCTACCTCTAAAGCCATGAAAGGCTATTCTAAAAAAAGTGATTATATTACTTAATTTTTATTTTAATGATTTTTCCTTAAGATTGTTGCCTATATTATTTGGGGGCTTAACAATGAAACTCGTATTGCATATTGCATAGCGGATATCTTTTTAAAAATCTAAAGTTTTGTTTCTTTTTGTTTATTAGAAACCAAGCTTTCTTTATCTTCCTTTAATGATCCTATTTTTTAAAAAAAATTTAATTTTTTTTCTAATGAGAAAAGCTTTCATAATTTCATTTTTTTTTTCTTTTGAAAAATAGTGTGATTTTATTAAAATTATTTTGTTTTAGATGTTAAGTATCAAATTATTAATGGTGGCTTAAATTATTCCATCTTCTTTGTCTTTCTTTATTACTCTGCAGACTGATAATAATGCCATTGTTGGAAAAGACTTATTGGATTCTTTGAATTTTATTTCAAAGAACTTAAAAAGTTCTTTAATTTTGTTGATGGGTTTAACTAATTGAGAATTTCAATTTAAATGTCTTTTTTTAATTAGGGTTTAAGATTTAGGGTTTAGGGTTTGCTGTTGGGCGGAGATTCATAACCAATGAGGAGAAATGGGAAGGTGCTATGTGATTTTCATGTAATGTAGTAATTAGATAGGGTTTGTTGTTGGGCGGAGATGCAATGAGTAAAATAAAAATTATCTTTTAAATATTTGGGAATTATATTCAGATTACATGTGTCATTGTATGAGAGGCTAATATTGTAGTGTAGTGAGGATATTAGACTATGAAATCATTAATATATATATATATATGTGTGCTACAAAATTTACGGTGGTAGAATAACTGATTATCATCTTGGTGTTGTAATAGAATTTAACAGACGTTCAGATGAAAGAGAAATAAGTAATAACGACTCCAGAGTTTTTACGAAGAAAACTCTAAAAGAAAAAAAAAATACGGAGCTTGATGCAGTTGCGAAAATTCACTATTGATTGATAATTATAAAAATTCATTATCCCGCAAACGAGAAATAATAACTATATTTTTCAGATTACAGCGTCGACTAACGACATCTGATTGGTGGTGATCGTTGGTGGTTAACGGTGGTCAACGAAGGTTGGCGAAGGTCAATGAAGGTCGACAATGGTCAATGATGGTTGGCGGTGGTTAACGGCGGTAGGCGATGGTCGACGGAGGTCGACGGTGGTCAATGACGGTCGACAGTAGTCGACAACGATAGACAGTGGTCTATCGTCGATGGAGATCAATAATGATCGACGAATGTTTGTGGAGGTCGACGACGGTAGGCAGTGATCGTTGGCAATCATTGGAGGTCAATGGCGATCGGCGGTGGTACTAAGCCGCAACTCCTCCTTAAGACCTCAAGCTCTTTCTTTCTAGGCTTAAGCCCCCCTCAAGAGAGGGGCGGGGGCCTTGTTTATAGTGTTATGAGTGCAATTAGTTCAGGAATACGTAACGTTTTAATTGAATGGTCTGGATACCTTGCCTCAATCAAACAGAGCTAAAAGGGCATTTGGATGTCTTAATGAAATCAAAATTGAGTGAGCTTGGGCTCGTTGGATTCCTCTTGTCGAGACGCTCGGTTCGACTATAAACTGGCCAGATTCAACATCCATTTGATCTTCCAAATGTGTCTGAAAATCTTTCAAGAGTGGTTTAATGACTTGATCCGGGCTTGATTTGACTTAGATTGGACTGACTCTGATATCATTAGGTTTGTCTCATCGAGTCTGTCAATTTGACTATAAGAGTGCTGAAATCAAAAATCTGAATGACTTTTTATCAAGATTTAAAAGTTTCTTGCTTACAATATCATCTCAATATTTATGTCATGCCTCAAGATTCATGTCGTACGATGAAAATTTATTGGTGGCGTATCAATATATATGTATATAAGTCCGCAAAATAAAAATTAATTTTGATGTGAATACTTAATTACATGGTTAATTGGAGCTTCAATAAATTGAGGTTTATAAATAAACAAAAAAGAAATTTGAGGTTTACAAATTTAGCACGATTTTATTTAGGTATTTAAATTAGTTATCGTGATCCACGTTGCTGCGACTGTCCATCTCTCTCCATCTCAACTGCCAAGTAATAAATAAGCCACTTTTAAACCACGTTTTCACCACATAGAAAGTACAAAAATATCTAATTTCATATTGGCGCATTTACACAAATAGCACATAGTTCTCATGTATTTATATATATGATTTAAGTGACATTTTAAAAAATATATACCAAAAAGTGATTATTTTGCAAATTCAAAGAACATATTTATAATTTAATATTCATTATTTCTTAAATAGAAATAATAATAATTATAATTAGCGATATCTGATACATATTTGTTAGATTTATTAATTTCTTATTTTAGAAGAGAACATCAAAGCGGGGATAGCTCAGTTGGGAGAGCGTCAGACTGAAGATCTGAAGGCCGCGTGTTCGATCCACGCTCACCGCATAAAACATTAAATTTTGATTTTTTGTTATAGGAGATATTTGAGAAATCTTGTCTTCGTTTTGGTAAGAGAAATATTAATGTTAATTCCATTTAAATCTGATTTAAATAAAATTAATTTGTAAATAATGGTCATTGCCTAACAACAACCTTATTAAATGACTTGAGTAAGACATTTTGATTTATTTATAAAATATATACAAAATTTATTATAATATTCCTTAAATAATTTTTTTTTTTTTTTTATTTCAAAATAGTGGTAGTGATGATAACACGTTTCAAAGTATGACACTGAATTTAATAGTTTAAGGACAAATCACATATATATATAATATATATGAGACTCGTGAATAAATGTTTGGTGGAGCAATCATGAATATCTAAGATGTTGAGGATAATCCGACTCATTGTGGTAAAGATACTGTTATTATGATTCAGTTGAGGAAATAAATTGCAATGCTTTGGTTGAGGAGTAAAATATGAATTTTTGGCTACTTTCGTTGTGCACTTTAGGGAAAAAATTTGCTTACGTAAAGCGTACGCAGCGCTGCGTACGTTTTACAGGGTACATGGAGGTTGCATTGAGGTTACATGAAGGGTATTTCCGTGTTTTATCCCTTGTAACCTCATTGTAACATGCATGTAACTTCCTGTAACTTCCATATAACCTCATTTTTTTTGCAAGTTATGAAGTAGGTTACATGGAAGTTATACGTATGTGACATCCTCCTAGTAGATGACGTACGCAGCGCTGCGTACAGTTTACGTACGCAAATTATTTCCGCACTCTAGACATTTCTATTTGAGTTTTTATCTCTATGTATTTCTTCAATGCTCAATGAATTATGTAATTTTATGTAATTCTAATATTATGTTGTAATGTTGCGTTGTGATTTGCTTTCGTGTTATTATTTTATTTATGTAGTTTCTTGAGGTATTTGATTAATCACGACTTTAAGGATTCTTTCAAATGACTTTTGTGTCGCTTTATTTTTTGATACATATTTTGATAATAAAAGCTGAAAGACAACCAAGATCTCTATTTTTACGAGTCTTCCGTCCTCATATATTGAATGATTATGTATTTTCTTATGTTTATTATGAGCCCTTATATATTTTTTTAATTACTTACTCTATCACACATATACTTCGATTTTTAAAGCAAGCATTTAACTTTGAATTATCAGGAAATATGAAGTTATGTACTGCAATTGCTGTATACAATGTTCTAAGTATAGTTCCAGATGAGATTGCTATATGAGATTGCTAGTTATGGGAGAAAATTCAATGTTCTAAGAATATAACAATTGATTAGGAGTATGGAAAGAAACTTTGAGAATAATAATAATAAAAGAACTCTAAAGAATCATTTGAACATGAAAGTCAATGTTATAATAACATTACTTGTTATTCTATTTATTATTATTGTATAATTTCGTGTTAAATGATGCATTGCACTCAATATAATTGCATGGCAAGTTTCCGACATTTTTTTTACCGGCTAAAATTTATTTCTATTATTCTATGTGAATTATTCACGAAATCTCGGACTTACAACAAACATATACAAATATAGACACTACTTTTTTTTCTCAAAAATAACTGCAGCACAACAAATCATTCAAGCAGACGCACTGCTTTACTATCAACAACTTTCTAACAATAGCATACCCCAAAAATAATTGATTCATAGCTGAGTCAATAAGCTGCAGCTGTCCAAACAGACTCTTACATATAAGCTGGATTGGTTATGTCCTTTTTTATGCAATCAATTTGTTTTAAATCGCATAACCAAACACTCTAAACAAACTTATCCAAAATATAGGCGAGAATGGTTATTTATCACTAAATCAGTTCATTTCCAAACGCAAGACCAAAGCAATAGAACGAACTTATCCGGATCAATTAACTTATCAGCAGATTATTAGAATAAACTGTTATTTGAAAAAGTTAGATAAGCCGCAGCTGCCCAAACAAACTCTAAGACAACTGGTAAAACCAGAAACAATATCCAACTGATCTGATTTAACAATTGGGTGTCTTATCTTCAACAACAAGATATGCTTGAATTAAAATAAAAGGACCAGAAGAACAATAGAAATCCACAATGGGGAGCCAATTCAACCAAACAAAATCAAACTAGAAGAATATTGTACATATGAAAAACGCCTCCCCAAAGTACAACTCCAAACAAAATAACAAGATGGCTTCCACATAAAATCATAATTTTTCTACCATATTTTCACTTCAAATCTTCCTTAAAACTACCAAATCATTCCTAAATCACACAGCCGCATCAACATCAAAGATGATGTTTTAACACTTCAAAAACACATTAGAAAATAGTTCCAAAATAGAAAAATACAAAGAAACTAAAAACAAATAAAGCTACAATAATATTACTTCCAACCACATTTTCTGTGCTCAAGCTGAGCAGCAGCCAACTTTCTTAAGAGCAGACACATCATCCTTGACATTAATCTTCTCCCCTTTGCCGGGAACAGAACTCGTGCCATCATCGCCCGAATCAATTATCTTCTTGCTCACAATGCGGTAGATCTGCGTTAAGACCTCGGCGAAAGCGTTCTCGACATTGGTGGATTCGAGAGCCGACGTCTCCATGAAATAAAGGGATTCTTTTTCCGCAAAGGCTTTGCTGTCTTCGGTGCGGACGGCAACGAGATGACGGAGGTCGGATTTGTTTCCGACTAGCATGACAATGATATTTGGATCCGTGTGATCCCTTAGTTCACGCAGCCATCGCTCCGTGTTCTCAAAGGTGGCGTGTCGAGTGACATCGTAGACAAGCAATGCGCCGACGGCTCCTCGATAGTAAGCACTGGTGATCGCACGGTACCTGCATGGATTGGGATGATATTGAGGAGAGAAAGCTTCAGCTGGAGGTTTTAAGATAGTCTAAATCTGCATCTATATAGGAACAAAAACAAATAAGAATGAAAAAAAAAAATGAATATTTACATACATGTTACTCAATTCCTATGTATTTACATATCTAAGCACCTAAACTTCAAATTTTGAATACATGCTACCTTGCTTATGGATGAAAAGGTGTATACCACATTTTGTAGGTTGAGACAGCGGTATTATTTTTTTTTTGTGAGGAAAGATTTGGGTGGTATTAATGTACAAATCAAAGTTTTGGCGTTAGATAAGTAAATACCTCAGAATTGGGTGCCATATATGTAAATGCCCAAAAAAAGGACCAATATAATCTTATTGTTATAATTTTTTCAATGATTTATTTTACAAAAGACTGTCAAACTTATGTTTGGTTGTAAGTTGTAACTTCCTTATTGTTTTTTCTACAAATAGAGATGTAAAAACTCTATTTGTAGATATGCCAATTGAAAATATTGGAGGCCAAGGAATACCTCTATATGATATCATAATATTGAAAGTCAGGCTAATATTCATAAGAGAATATATACATTTGATCTAAGTTTTCTAAGTATTATAATGGCTTGAGGCTAATAATGCACCTGGCTAATGTGTTTGTAATTTATGTCTTAGTCTATTTATTATAAATTCAGCTTAGGTAATATTTGTATTGTGTGTTGGTAGCCAGGTACTACAAATACCTGTATTTGCAACTTATGTGTAAGGAATAATACTCCTGAATTCCTCCTCTATTCTTCCTCTTTTACCGCCTCCATTATCATAGCTTGGCCTCGCAAGGCTCTTTCAAGATCCTTCTTCAACTGGGTTTTTCTTGGCAGTTCACCTAGCTGGTACTTTCTTCAACACAATTCTGAATTTCTTTAATAGTCTTCCGAAATCTTGAAGCAGATCCTCTCGCTTGCTCTTCCTGATCTTCTTCAGCAAATCTTTCCTGTTCACCTGCTGAATCTCTTCTTTGTTCGGCCCCTAATTCGTTTGGTTTTCCTGTCATGGAAAAATCGGCCACCACAAACGACCTTGGTGGACTTGAAAAACTAAGAATTTCAGCGAATCCCATCCCTCCCTCACTCAAATTCCTTATGGCCAATCTAAAGTCTATGGTACCAAACACTCTCACGGTGGAGAATTATCAGATTTGGCGCTCTCAGATTATTTAGCTGACTAAAGCCAATGGCTTCTTGGGATTTCTTGATGGCACCGTACCATTCCCACCGCCGATGATCCTTGATATTTCTGGTGTATCCTCTCCCAATCCTGTTTATACCACCTGGCACCTTATTGATCAGAACCTGGCGGCCGCGCTGTACTGAACTATCTTGCCCTATGTTTTTCATCTTGAAACCAGCCACTCCATTTGAAACGCCTTGGAAACAAGTCTTCAAGCCACTAATCGTTCTCGCATTATCTAGCTAAAAAACGAACTACACAATGTATCGATGAAAAAGCTCTCAATGTCCCAATACCTCATGCAGATTAAAGCCATTGTTGGCAACATATCAACGGCTGGGTCTCATGTTGATTTCGAAGATATAATTCTTTACACCTTGAAGGGAATTTCTGCAACTTATTCTTCTTTCAAGACCTCCATCCGCACTAGATCATCTCCTATCAGTCTTGATGAGCTATATGGCCTCCTAATTAGCGAAGAGATCAATTTTCTCACTGAGCAAGCCGCTGTCTCCACCGAACCTGATCCTCATCAAGCCATGTATTCCGCCAAAACCAAGAACAGATACTACAAGTGTAAAGGTAAAACAAGCACCTATAACCTCACAATAGCTCCTCCAAATTCCACTCAATCTCCTAGCCAAGTGATATGCCAGATATGCTCATACCGTTCCGATCAAACATTCTGGCTCTGGCATCTTACCGACCCCAACTCGTAAGCTCTCCTTATCAAGGCTATTTAATACACCTCACATCTCACAAAATCTGATTTCAATCTCTCAGTTAAGTCATGACAATAATTGTTTGATAATTTTTTATGCTCGTGGCTACCAAATCAAGGACCACATGACTAACAACTTCTTCAGCGGGGTCCATGAATTTATGACCTCTATCGCCTTTCCAATAATCATTATGCTCTAGCCGTTGTGGTATCTTTCTCCACCCAGCAGCATCAACGCTTTGGATATCCACATTAGCAAGTCCTTCAACTCATCTCTCAATGGCAACCACATTTATGAATTTCTTCTCATTTTTCTGTATGCAATTCATGTAATAGTGCTAAATGTTATCGACTTCCGTTTTCTAACTGTACTAGCAAGCAATGTAGTCCAGTAGTTTTGATACATAGTAATGTATGGGGACCATCTCCTATACCTTCAGTTCAAGGCTACAAATATTATGTGCTTTTTATTGATGATTTTTCTTGGTTTAGTTGGATATGTTTACCGAATCTGAAGTTCTTCAACACTTCGTTAAGTTCAAACATGAAGTTGAACTTCAGTTTGACCACAAAATTAAGATTCTTTGTACAGATAACAGTAGAGAATATATTAGTCATAATTTCAAGAGCTTCCTCACCAAACATGGCATTATTCAACAAATAAGTTGTCCTTACATATTGGAAACTGCTCGAACTTTAATGATCGATTCACAAGTTCCTTCATCGCTTTGGCTTGAAGCTGCCTGCCTTCCACAGTAACAAATAATGCTTCCCCCTATCAGCTTCTATATGATGTTTCCCCTTCTTACACACATGTCAAATCGTTTGGTTGCCAATACTTTCCATGGCTTTTACCAGCTCAATGACACAAACTACAACCACCATCCAATATCAGTTGAACCGCGAACCTTCAAGTAAGCGGTTAAACAACCACACTGGAAGCAGGCCATGCATGATGAACATCTTTCTTACAAAACAACAAACTTGGCAATTTGTCCCTCCTCCCGTTGGTCAACCAGTCCTCGGCAGTAAGTGGACATATAAAAATAAATGTTATCCCGACGGTTCAGTTGATCGATACAAAGCATGCTTAGCAGCTTGGGATATCAGCAGGAGTTTGGTCTCAATTGCAAAGATACTTTCAGTCCGTTGCAAAAATTCCTACTATTCGGCTTCTCCTTATCATGACTCCACCACAAATGGTCTATCTTTCAGATGGATGTCTCTAATGCCTTCTTACATGATCGACTTCATGAAACGGTCTATATGCATCAACCATCGAATTATCACGACTCTACCTATCCCAATCATGAGTGTCTATTCGAAAAATATATATATGGACTGAAACAGGCTCCACGATGGTGGAATGCTACTTTCACCACTCACTTAAATTTTGTTTCATTGTAAGTGTGGCTGACTCATCTCTTTCCAGTTGTCATCATAATTCTTATCTCTATCTCCATCTCTATGTAGATGATATACTCTTAACAGGCAATGCCATAGGAGTGATACATCAATTTCAACAAGAATTACAAAATTATTTATCTATGAAATTTTTAGATTCAATCACAACTTTCCTTGGGATCAACATCACTCGTACTTCAGATAGTTATCATCTCAATCAGATTAGCTATATTCATGAAGTTTTACGCCTTGCAATCATGGTCACATGCAAACCAGTTCACACTCCACAAACTGCCTCTACTGAAAGTATCCCCACCTCTTCTGAGCCTTTTTCTACTCCCTTATTAATATCGACAGCTTGGAGGCTCTTTACAGTACCTTACTCTCACCAAACCGAATATCATGGTAGCGGTGAAACTCTCTCTCAGCAGCTTCAGCAACCACTTCAATCTCATTTTCAAAGTCTTAAACGTCTCCTCCGTTATCTACATGGAACAACTGATTTTGGTCTCCCATTTCAATTCAAATTCATCAATCTTCACGCCTATGTTGATGCAAGTTGGGCTAGTAATTTGCATGACAGAATATCCATCACTGGATATTGTACCTTTATATGTCAAAAAGCAACCTACAGTAGCAAGGTCTTCAACTGAAGCAGAATACCGAGCCATAGCTTATGTGGTGACCAAAGTTATATGGCTAAGGACACTCCTTCTGGATTTTCAAGTCGTGAGTTCTCAAACTACTACAATTTACTGCGATAATATGTCCGCCATGGCCATTGCTCAAAATCCTATCTTCCATGCACGCACGAAGCATATCGAGATTGACTATCACTTCATTCGTGATCACATTAAGTCTAATGAAATTACTCTATAATATCTGCCCTCTGATGATCAACTTGCAGATATACTAACTAAGGCTCTTCCAATTATGTGGATTTGCACTTTAAGGGACAAACAAACGATATCTCCTAAGATATTATTAGTTTGAGGGGGACTAATAATGCACCTGGCTAACGTGTTTGTACTTTATGTCTTAGACTATTTATTATAAATTCAACCTATGTAATATTAGTATTGTGTGTTGGTAGTCGGGTACTATAAATACCCTGTATTTGCGACCTATGTGTTTGGAATAATACTCTTCCAGAATTCCTTCTCTATTCTTCCTCTTCTACCGCCTCCATTATCTCTTTTCTTCTTCCTTTTCAGAGAGGCTTGGTTACGAAATTATGTGTTCGGCAGAAAGCACACGGAGTGAATACAAAAATATGTATAATTGCTTCTATTATATTCTCGTGATTTCCTATAAGCTTCAGCTACAGTTGCATGCGTCATTAATATCAAAACACAAATTAAATACACTCAATAAATGATGCATCAAAATCTAATTATGCAAATTCAATTGTAGGTTATAATTAATCGAAATTTTATAAACTAATGACAATAAGATGACGCAGCAAAGTCTAGTAATTCTATTTGCAACTTTTATTTAACAATCTATTTGGACGTGATAACAAGATGAAATCTTTAGCTGCTTCCCAACAAATTTCATTACAATTCGAAAAGTAAAGAATCAAATCTTGCATCCCTATCCGATGCAATGGAAGTGTCAAACAATGTAAGCAAAAAATTTTAAGGCCAATAACATATAGACCACCTGCAACTTGCTATTTACAAATTAACCAACCTCTTTCATCCATTTTTCAAAGTCTCACTCAAATATCAAAATTCATGGTAAAACTCCAACCCAAACTCTTCATTTTTATCAAATTCTCAATAGTTGGATCATGTCACACATAAATATATCGGATTGGTGGTTCAAAAATCACCTGGGTGTTTAATTTGTAACTATCAATGCTTTGAGTGGTTTCTATGTAATTATCCCAAAAGTTTATTAAAAAATAACTAGATGAAATGGGAGGTATCAAAAAATTAGGGTGGGAAAAAATATGTTGTTTAAAGAAACCTACCAACTACAAGAAATAAGGAATCATGTCCATGAGCAATTCTAAAATCCATGTTCATGCCTAGCCACAACAAATTAGGCATATGTAGAGGAGTATGTTTCATAACAAAATTTTCATTTGACAAGTTCGATATTGGATTATTATTATAGCGACGTCCTTCCTAAGTAGAGAGCAATATATATATAATCTTTTTTTTTTTTTTTTTTTTTTCGTCTAATGTATTCATTGCTATTATAGATAGCAACTGGTCGTCTATTTGGGAAAAATTTAAACATCATAGAAGGGACTCTGTTTCTGTAATTAAGTATGATTAACATTCACTCAAAGGCACATGCGAATCCATGTGATCATATTTAACACTATTTGAGTAACAACAGCAAGAGACAACCCAAATTGTTTTCCGCAAACTAAAGTGGGGGCCTTGTTAAAATTTCAAAAATAGTGTTTGCAACCAAAATGTATTTCTCACTATTATGGATGGCAATTGGTACTCTTATTGTGGAACATTTAAACATCATCGAAGGGAATTTTTGTAATTAAACATGATTAACATTCACTCTTAAAGTTACATGTGAACCCATGTGACCAGATTTAACAATATTTGAGTAACATCATCAATAAACATACCCCAATTTGAATCCCACGATAAAAAATGGGGAACTTATTCAAATTTAAAGAAAAAGTGTTTGTGACCAAAATGTAGCAATTTTAAGAACATGAACCCACATGAAATACAAACCAAACCTTAAACTCAAATGTAATTTGAAATAACAAACAAGTGAAGGATCTTGTTTTAAGAATGAAAGAGTAGAACTACTTTCCTCTAATGTAATAATTGATTGCAACACAGCCTACAAGGCAAATGGCATAGAAAAGAAATTTATTTACATGAGATTATTTTACTTTGAAAAAAAGTATATACCTAAGTTGCTCAGAAGTTCATTTATAAAAAGAAAAATAGCATAAAACACTTTAGAACTCAAGTTACCTTTTAAATGTAATAGAAAACAATGATATAAAGGAATTGATGTCACATATGTTACATGTGTTACTGATTTGATTGGAATCAGGACTGGGGAGAAAATATTTCTAATTCTAAACATGCATGATGCATACATTTTACCACACCGCACTAAAAATCACAACATACTTAAAAAAAACAATTTTTTCTTCCTTTGGGAAAGTTTGAAACAAACTTTTCGTTCTTTGGGAAAGTTGAAAATTAATTCCAACTTTCAAACATGTTTCTTTCCTTAACCAACGATTCAAATCCTAACAACAAGTTTCAAATTCTGATCTTGAACTTTTCTAGATCCCAGTTCATTACAGCCAAAAAAAAAGGAAAAATTTTCAGATCTTTCTCGCCATCATAAACCAGAATCCAAGAGCCATTTCTCAAAAGAACAATAAACTATTCAGATCTACAGCCACATGCACCAAATTCAAGCTTATAGCAGTGAATCATAGCTCATCAAGTCTTAAACAGATCCATTACAGATTCAAAATCCTAAAAACCCAAATGCAAGCCCCAATAAGCCAAGATCCGCACGCGATCGCACTCAAACAGCTAACAAAACAGATGGGGGAAAATCATAAAGCCAGATCAAGCAAGCAAGATCAGAAAGCAAGTTCTCCACCTTTCCTGGCCTGCGGTGTCCCAAATCTGCGCCTTGATGACCTTTCCATCTACATTGACGCTCCTGGTAGCGAACTCCACCCCAATGGTGGACTTCGACTCTAGACTGAACTCGTTCCTCGTAAACCTCGAGAGGAGATTCGATTTCCCCACTCCCGAGTCCCCAATCAGCACCACTTTGAACAAGTAGTCGTAATCGTCCTCTGCTCTGTACGCCGCCATTGCTCCCTCTCTTTCTCCCTCTCTCTCGCCGCGGGGGGAAGCGAAGTGTTTGTGTAAATTCCTCCCGCGGCGGATCCCTTCGAAGTGAAAAAGGGAAGAGATAATGGCCCCGCATGGAGGTAGGGGACGGTGGAGAGCTGGAATTACGAAAAGGCCACTGTGATTAAGTACTAATTTATAGTTAATTAGAGGTTAATTTGGGTACTTAGGTAAATTTGGGAAGTGGGAACTCTCACTGCGCACATTTTAAATGCGAATAAATTAAATTGGAAAATCTTACCTAAATATCACATTACTTTTAATTATTTATATCATTATATGTGAACAATTTTTTTTTTTTTTTATAACACTCAATTTTAATTTTAAAAGAGAAGCATAATGTTAAGGTAAGTGTTGCCGCGATGAGAATGATTAGGTGGATGAGTGGCTTTATACTTAGAGACAAAATGTGAATTGAATATATCCGTAATAGGATTGGTGTTGCACCAATGACGGATAAAATTAAAAAGTCGTCTTAGATTGTTTGGTCACATTAATAAGTCGACCACCTGATGATCCGATTAGGAGAGTAGATATTTTAGATACAACTTATGTTAAGAAAGGCAGAAGTAGACCTAAAAAAACTTGGGCTTATTGCATAAAAAATGATCTTAATTTATTAGAATTAAACGAAAAATTTGACACTAAATAGGACGCAATGGAGAAAAAGGATTCAGCTGACCCCACTTAGTAGGATTAAGGCTTTTGTTGTTGTTGTTGTACTAATTTTTTTTAAAACGTTAGTATTAAAGATATTGTTGTGCTATGGATATAAAATTTAGGGTCTGTTTGTGAAGCATTGCGAACTTATTTAAATTTATTCGGATAAGTTCGTTGATAAACGATTGATTCGAATAAGCTGTTTGTCTGTTTGGTTTGAGCTTTTGGAAAACAGCGGATTCGCAGTTGTTTGTGAATAAATGACTATTATGCCCCTGAAATGAATAAGTTGTTAAACTGTTTGGTTTGTGCGGTTTAAGAACTTCTAGTAGAAAAAATATAACCGTTAATTAGAAATATATGCTTCTACTCAAAGAGAAGAAATGATATATGACATCTATAAATGAATTAGCACATTTCTTCAAGGTTTAAGAAAAAAAAATTGCTGCATATATCTTAAACTACTTTATGTAAATACATTAGTTGTAATATATATACCACCAATATATGTGTTGTATATATTGTTCAGTTTTGAGATATGTAAATAGATAAGAAATATGTTGCCAAAATTATCTGAGATTTGATGCCATCATAATAAGCAAGATGGAGATAGTCCAAGACAACAAACATTTATATACATACCACCGAATTCCCTTCAGTATAATGCGAGGAGAGGCGAGGCAAGGCGAGGCGAAAAATACCTAACGGGACTGGGAATCGAAGCTGCGAGGCGAAGCTCGGAGGAGATGGAGAGGAGATCGAGCGGAGGAGATGGAGCTGCTAGGCGAGGCGAGGCGAGGCGAGGCAGGCGATGCGATGCATTCGAATGAAGGATGACGAGCGATGCGATGCGGTGCGAGGCGAGGGCGAGGGGTGACGAGTGAAGGACGAGGGCTCTGATGGAATTTTTGACATAACACAGAGCATATAAGAGGAACGCGGCCTCTGAGCTGCTTCCGATATTACGAAGAAATGTGTGATACAAATAAGCCGCGACACCAATAATCCAGCCCCAACGCTTTATTCAAAAGGTAGAGGCGGCGTTATCAAAACGCCACCGCACCTATAAGCCGCCCCAAACGGGGTCTTAAGCTGTCGAGATTAGAAATGTAAATACATAAAAATTTTGCGGTACATAAATGCAAAATCCCTAAACATTAAGAAGAAAAAAAAATAAATTTATATATCTAATATTTTTTTTATTTATTTTTTATCACAAATATGTATAACTTTTAAATTATATGATATATTAATAATTGGCACGAGCAAGGATATGAAAATAGGTCCGGACATAGAATTGGAAAAAACAAAATGTTCAATGTTTCAATTGGAGTTGAATAATATGACCTAAATTGTAAATAATAAAATAAAAGTATATTAATATTATTTTATCAATTTGATAAATAAGATTTTAATGTAAGACTTATACATTTAAATATTTTGAATAATATTTAAAAAAATTTAAAATATATCTATTTTTAGTTTAAATATATTATTTATAGTCATCTAATTAAAATCTAAGCGATTAAATTGAATAATATTTGGACTGATAAGATCTTTAGAAAGAATTCATTAGTTTAACCCCGATTTTGATTGTTGTAATTCTAATTCCATGCAAAAATGATTATGAGGTTAGACTGAACTAACTGTATGACCAATTCACTGTTGAATTTGTCGAGTCGGTCAGTTCAGACCAATTTTTAAAACCACACACACGTCGATAAAATAATTTGTCAAATAAATAATTAAGCTAATATTAAATAAAAAACTTGTTGATTAGTTAGCCAATCATTTGTCTAAAATGAAAATAATTGATGAATGCTAGAAAATTCACACAGTAGAGTAATACGTTATCGTCTTAATGTGGTACAAAGATTCATTATATGCTTATAAGAGAAATAATTAGTAATGACACAAGAAGTTTTTACTTGGAAAACTTTGGGAAAAAAAAAATCACAGAGTCTGACTCGGCTGAAGAGTTTCACTATAAAATGATGATTACAACTGCAGCAATTTTCTCACAGGCAGGAAATGGTTACTGTCTCCCCAGTTACAACGTTGATGTGCGGATGAACATGTTGCAAAAAGTGAGCGGTGATTGATAGCGATCGACAGCAGCTGGTGGTGGAAAGGGGTCTGCGACGGCAGCAGGAGTTTTGTTGGACTTCAACTCATTCTTAAAGCTTCAAGCTCTTCCTCAAGCCTCAAGCCTCAAGTCCCCCCCCCCCTCCCCCCCCCCCCCCACCCACCCACCCCTCATGAAAGAGGCGGGACTCTATCTTATAGAGTTCTATGTAAAATTAATGCAGAAATACGAACCACTTTGATTGGACTGTTCAGAGAGATTCCTTTGATCATATGACTGTTAGCATCTATTTTTTATGCGACCTACATGGGACGTCCTCATCGAGTGACGCGCAATATGGTTAAGTTCTACACCATCATAGTCGGGCTCCAAGTTAAGTATTGTCAAATCGACAACGCTTATGGTATCCTCTGCATTGGCATTCGCTCCTGTGGCAGAGACTGTATCTGGTTGATACAGGTACTCCCGTGACATAGACCATTGAAGGTTGCTTCATGCATGTTCTTGCCCTAAGCTTAAGGCTCGAATAAAAGAAATTACTTGCTGGAACTGCTCTATTTGACGATACATAGATGGTTCGGCCTTCAAACTCATTTGAGACACATTGTTTTTGTTTTTTTTTTTCTCTAGGAACGAGTCACCGACTTGTCTTATCGCTGTGGTATAATTCTCATTCAAGATAAATATCTCTTTTGAGAGGAACCAGAAAGAAAGAAAATACGACAAAATTAGACAAGCAATTCAAAAAAAACGTAGTGAACTTTCATAAGGCAGCCTTCGTGCGATAGCCTAAGGATGTACGTCTGAAATGACATTGAATCAGAATCCATTGAAAGCATATTCATGAAGGAAACCCACTGAAAGCAACACACAACCTAAGGTTAAAGTTATTGTGCTAGCAAGAGCAGCTCCCAAGGAAACGTATCATTTTGGTTAATTATATCTTGGTGGATGCCCAAAAATACTTTCGATGAGAAGAATCTTACTTACATAATTTTTGATCCAACTATTTAGAAAACCAAAGTATTTTTATCGTCTCAAGCGGGAGAAGCTCTATGTTTTCGATACATACTAGGTCATAGGGCAGAGGGTGATCATTGTAACCACTATGGACGACGACACTTAAACATGCAGGGCCTATAAGACAATATTAATGAATTTTTCAAATAAATGAAATGGCTCAAAAGGAGGTGTCAACAGGAAAGAGGAGGAATCACTAAGCAGGTAGCCTAGTTAGGATATCACAGATCTGTCATCCCGAGCTATAAGGACCTTAAGTCTTCTTGATTGTGAAAATAGTCGAATCGATGCATTCATAGGCCTTCGATAGTGGGAGAATGTAGTGGCTTGACACCCTTGGTGCCGTGACATCCTTACAAAATGATAGGTTTTATAGCGGGATGCTCTACTATTGTGAGTGTTGCGCCTAGTGACTATGTAACAAGTCTTGCAAGTACTTTAGTGATGAAAATTCTCTTTTCCCATAAATGGCGACAAACAGATGAGTGCTAGAAATTCACAACAGCAGAGCAACATCTTATCGTCTTAGCGTGACACGAATGTTCAACACACACTTAGGAGAGAGAAAACAACTAGTAATGACACCAAAAATTTTTACAAGGAAAACTCATAAAAGGGAAAAACAATAGTCTGACCCTAACTGAAGAGTTTTATTTTAAAATAATGATTACAGTTGTGATCACTTGTCTCACAGGTGGGAAAGGGTTTCTAGGTCTCCCCAATTGCAATGTTGACGTATGGATTAACTAGTTACAAGAAACAGTCGACGACTGAGAGCGATCGGTGGAGGGGGCAGGTGGTGGTTGATAGTGCTCAGCGAAAGTCTGTGGTGATCAACGACAGTCGCCGGTGGTTGATGATGGTAAGCGGTGGTCGGCGACAATAGGAGTGGTGTTGAACTTCAGTTCATTTTCAAAGTTTTAAGCTCTTTCTCAAGCCTCAATCTCTCCTTACCCTTCTTATAAGAGTGGTAGGGCTCTATTTATAGAGTTTTGAGTATAATTAATGCATAAATATGAATCACTTTAATCGGACAGTTCGAAGAGATTTTGTTGATCATACGACATTTTATGAACATCTGAGTGCCTAATGTTGTCGGAATTGAGAGATCTTAGGCTTGTTGAATTCATCTCGCCAAGATGCTCACTTCGACTACAAGCTTACCAGATTCGGTAATGGTTTGGTCTTCCAAATATGCTCGGAAAGCTTCCAAGCGTAGTTTAATGATTTGATTTGAGCTTCATTTAACTCAAATTGGATCAATTTTTGTATAATTGCATTTGTTTGTCAGTTTTGCTATAAGTTCGCTCATAATGGAAATTTGAATATTTCTTACTCAAAATATTATCTTAAATTCTATAAGATACCTCAAGATTCATGCAGATGTTGAAAATTTATTTATTACATGTCAAGAATATATTATGAATATAAATCAACATCTGTGTTGATATTAAGATTTATATATTTAAATGATTACTTTTTAAAATTTTATTTCAAATTATTTAATTATATAAATAAATAAAAATAAAGGAGTCCAAGAGTATCGAATTATAAGGATCTCAGCTTACACAAGCTATAGAGTAATGAAACGTAAACGATTGCATAAAAGTTCGAGTCAAAATTATGCTTTAGATACGATCAATGGTTTAAATGACTAATTTTTTATTTTAAAATATAAAAAATAATTTTTAATTTACTGACAATAATTTTAAAATATATATATTTTTATAAGATATTAAAAAAAACAATAATATTTCGAAAATAAATTTTTTATTATGATTTAACTTAATACTTGTAGGTTTAGTTAATAAATTTATTTTATAATTTAAGGTTAAAAACAGAATTTGCCAGCTGAATATTGTATCAAAAATTACAAAACATTTTTTTTTTCCTGAGTTCCGTTTTATGAACAAAATAGTTATATTGCTATTTTTGCATGAATGCCATAAAATCTGATAAAATAATCATATATTTTACACACCTGACATGCATTGTCATCATAAATAAAAAAAAATAAAAAGAAAATCTAGGTATATAAGCCAAATATATTTAAGATCTCTTTGAGACAACTTTCTATTTATTTCACGTTTTAAAGAACTACCACAGTTCCATTTTAGAAACTATTTTCTATAAATTATTGTGATGAGAACTTTTTTTTTCAGCCTATCTATTAAAAGTGCGGTGGCTATTGAAAAGTTGTTGTCTGATTATATATATATATATATATATACATATATATATCAATGGGCAGACCCGCCGATCAACCCTTAAGTGCTAACCCCTGCTACATTTGGGAGCTGATACAGTGTGCAAATTATTCGAGTACCACCAGCATTAATGTGATGCCACTAAACCAATAGGGGATTCGAACTCGAGACATGAGGGGACTTAAAGACCGACGAAACGCTTGCTCTACCAATAGGCCACGGAACGCAGCTTTCCGATTTTTTTTTTTTTTTTTCACAACTTTATAACAACAGTTCCAAAAAAAACTGCAGCCACCCTTAAAAGTATCAGCAAATATTTTTCAAAACTATATATGAAAACAATTTATATGCACACAATCTAGGCTTCTATATACCCAAAATTTTCAAAACATTAATATACAAAAATAGTAAATATTTCTTTATTTTTTGGCTACTAATTGCTCAAACCTGATAGAAACAGCAATATAAGTCACAATAAACTTCAAACCTGAATGACCAAAAATTCAAATCGGCACAGGGCTGGGCTGCAGGGACTCCTTTCCAGTTATTCCTGTTTTTAGAGTCCTGAAATATTCATCATAGTCCTTTTCTGGGGGTGGGTTGGCTGGATCCACTGTGAATGTTTCACTAAATGGAATGGTGCTCTTTACCTGCAAAGTTCCACAAAACCACAGCTCAATATAGAGTTGGAATGTTTCAATCGGGCGCCAATTACGAATAAGAATGATATATAATCAATTACATCTAGAGTTTTATGTAGGACTTAATGAATATTTAGGGCTACATAGTAAGAACTTTAGCAGCTTCAGTAAATCCTATAACTCTGGATTTTCTAATTCCTGCCAATAACAGGATTTAGAATTGAGAAGGAACTGGATTTACTTAGTCATGGATTTAAAATTATCATTCTTTGGTCTGCAAGATTCTAAGTTAAAATCCTACTTAAATCTGTTACCATACAGCCCCCTTAGTATAGAAGGTCATGGGTTACATTCAAACCTACAACCACTAAAGCATACTATTTTAAACTAGAGATCTTTTGGTGCTTGTAACTTTTGCTTAAGAAGTTTTGCAGTGTTTGCTTCTCTTCAATATTAAGGTGAATGAATTATGCAAAATTGCTTTGGCTCAAGTGTTGTACTCTTTGGTTGCTAGAGCACAGAATTCTTTAACTAAATCCAGCTCAAATCAAGCCGAACTTAATTAGACCCAAAATAAAAGGAAGTTCAGTTGTTCAGGTTAGTGTCAACTTGAGACGAAATACATAAGAAGACCCAATCACCCAAAAAATAACCAAAAAATTTGTTATAAGCATGACCTCTTATTGGAAGGAAGAAACCATTTGTTAATTGAGTAAGAAATTTAGGTTACCGAGTTGACCCAAAAATGTTGACCATCTGATGATCCGATTAGAAGAGTAATTGTTTTAAATTCAACTTATGTTAAGAAAAGCAGAGGTAGACCTAAAATGATTGGGGTGTGTTGTATAAAAATTGACCTTAATTTATCAAAATTAAATGAAAATATGACAATCTACATAACACAATGGAGTAAAAGGATTCATATAGCCAGTCCACTTAGTGGGATAAAGGCTTCTCGTTGTTGTAAGTTGACTAAAAAATCACTCCAATTTTCCATTTTGTCTCTTAAGTGCTTATTCAACCTCAATCTTTGACCCAAACTTGAAAATTTGTGTCCAGGGTCGAATATTGACACTAATAGTTGAAACTACAATATGCTAATTACTGAGCACAAAAAATTAAGAACCTCAAAGGTCTTGTCGCATGCATAAGGGCTTTCTAGAGCTGCAATGCATATTCTCGCAACCTCCTCTCTTGAAATTTTTCCCTGCATGCATTACAAATTTCATAAATCCTTAGTATTTGTACAAATAGTAATTACATGTCCACTTAGAGAGCGTTGATGCACAGCTAGAAAAATGATAATGGACTAGTTGAAATCTAAAAGTAGAAACGATTCAAGAAATACAAAAAAAATAAAGAAGATTTGCATACACACTCGACAATTTCTATGCATTTATATATGTAGCACAAAAGCTTTTATATTTACATTTATAGCACTTAGATATGGATGAAAACGTGTATTTTACTTTTAAAGAGATGGTAACAGGGACAGTTTTGATATAATATTAAAGATTTGAGTGTTATAAATCTAAAAATTAAAGTTATATGTGTTAGATGTGTAAATATAAAGGATAGTATGGTATTAAGTAAATGCCCTAAAAGTAATTTGGGGCACTGACATACATACCACACATTCTTATGTATATATATATCTAACACATTAAGATTCATTTTTACGTGCATAGCGCTCAAATCCTTAACATTTCATAAAAATATATTATCATCGCAAATTTTTTAAAAGTTAAATATATCTTTTCATGCATAAGTTTAGTTTTAATAATTTGATGTAATATTAAAGATTTAAGTGTTATAAATGTAAAAATCAACGTTAAATATGTTAGGTGTGTAAAAATAAAGAATTGTATGGTATGTATGTAAATGCCATAAAAATGCTTTGGGCCACTCAAATCTTTAACATTCATTTTTACATCAATGTCACTCAAATCGTTAAAAACACATAAAAAATATCATCATCTTAAACTTTTTGAAAGTGAAATATACATTTTCATGCATAAGCTTATGACACCAAGCAAGGTGTTATAGGTGCAGATATGAACCTTTGGGTGTCAGAAATGTAAATGCATGAGAGTTGTGTGGAGTGTATGTACCCAAATGATTTTCAAGAAATTCTACATACCGTTATATTATCTCCCTGATCAAACATAAGATCTGCACCAGCAGGCTCTTCAGTTAAGGCGCAGGGTCTTATTATTGAATAAGGAATACCACTTTCCCGTATCAAATCCTCTCCCTGAAAAAAACTAACGATTAAGAAGGCAACTCATAAAGTAGACACCTTTTGAAGTTCCCATAGTTAATAGGAGAAACTGAAAAACCATGATATTTGGGACAGTTCTAACATTTTGATATAAATTCATCTACCTGAAGAGATGTTTAGATTTATGCAATATTAATATAAACTTAATCGAAAATATAAATGGGCAACACTGAGAAACAAAAAAATACCTTCAATTTATACGTTAGTATGAAGTCCAACTCCTTATTCAAGCGTACAGCAGGGGGTTGCTTGCTTAAATCAAGGCCGGGTCGGTCTGGTCGAGTAACCCCAGCAGAGCTTACATGTACAAACCTGCAACAAAAAATGGGAATATGATGTATAGTTTTTAAGAAATGAATTAGCTACTAAAAGGAAACCAAGGTAACATATGTAGTTGAAAATTTATTCATCAGATGATTCTGATTAATTAAGATGCTTTTAAGATGAGAAATAATCTCAAAATTATCCGGCGACTACCTGAATGTCAATTTAGTCCTGCAGTGCTGCAATTCAGTCTCCTAACTATTGAAAATGGACCCCAATTAGTCGCTTGTGTACAAATCATGACAAATAAATTGTCCCAATTTAGTTCCTCAACCATACAAAACTAATCTCAATTTAATCCAAATAATTTGGTGTCGAGGAACTCCGAAGAATCCCCTTCTAAATTTACCACGGAAAAGAATTGCGTAGATTCAAGAAAACTGGAACTATCTTAAGAACAAAAACACAACAAAAGCAAACCAGAAAAACGCACAAAAATTTAACATGAAAAAACCAAAGAACGGGAGAAAATCACGGAGCGACACCACTAGAAAAATATTACTATGAAAAACAAAGAGTTTATAGAGAACACACTCAATTTTTTCTCCTCGTGAGATCACGCTCCAAACTTTTCTTTCTCAGACCCGACGTGAGAAAAACACGTTCAAATCATCGAAATTCTCCTCTCAGACACTTCCCACATTCACCGAGATTTTTGTTGAAAAACAGCACACCAAATGAAGACAACTTAAGCTGCTCGAAATTGACCCTTAAACAAGAATCTTGCACCAACTCCTCTGGGCGCATAGGCGTCCGGACTTGGGGGCTAAACAACGTCTTAGGGGCGCATGTGCGCCTTAATTAGGCGCTTATACACCTCCTCTGTTGTGCTGCGCTTGAGCACCCACAACCCGGTCGGTCCACGGAAAGGAGGGTGCTTAAAAGCAAGCTCCATCTCTGAAAAATCTCCCACTTTGAGACTGATAGCATCCAACACCAGTCCTCTATACCAACACCTTCATCTGAATCACCTTCATAGTCATGTATCATGATGCGGCTCACCCCTGGTCTCAATCTTCATGAAACCCAACTAAAACAAAACATAACTTTAGTTTCTCAACAGTCACCACCTTCATCAACATATCCAGAGAATTATGAGCCGTGTATCTTCTTCAGAAACAACCGCCCATCTTCTAGAAGAGAGTGTATAAAATGATACCTCAGCCAATCATGTTTTGTCCTGACATGAAAAACATCATTTATCGTAAGACGAATCACACTCATACTATCACTATGAAGCTTCCTAATCTCTTGCTCCTTACGCAATTCAGCCATAAAACTATGTAGCCAAATCATCTCCTTGCTAGCCTTAGTGATAGCAATATATTTGGTTTTCGTAGTTGAAACTGCAACGATCTTCTGCAACCTAGAAACCCAACTCACATCAGTGTTCCCCGATGTAAAGATATACCCTGTTGTACTTCTCCTATTATCCATATCTCTTGCCAGATATGTATATATAAATCACTGTAGATTAATCCTTGCACTTTCATAAGAAAGTGTCATGTTGATTGATCTTCTCAAATACTTGAGAATCCACTTTACCGCTTCTCAATGATGTATGCCTGGATTGCTCATGTACCTACCGACTCTCGCACTTCATATGCAATAGCTGGTATGGTACAAGTCATCATGTGCATCAAACAACCAACTGCTGAAGTATACAAAGTTTTCTATATTTGCGCTTGCTCTGCTTCAAAGTTAGGCGATAACTCCTTAGATAGATTGAAGTTTGCCTCACCAATGTTGAACTTATGTAGGATCTTCTCAACATACTCTGCTAAGACAAATTCAGTGTTCCTGCACTCTTATCTCTATTGACTCTCATCCCGAAGATCTTTCTAATCAAACCTAAATCCTTCATCTCAAATTCACTTAAAAAATGTTCCTTTAAGTATCTAATTTTCTCTATATCTGCCCTTGTAATCAGCATGTCATCCATATGCCCAAAAAAAAAGATATAACAATTACCGAAGTATTTGATGAAACAATAATGGCCTTCCTGGAACTTCACGTATCTACTATTTGACATGAACTGTCAAACCGCATGTACCATTGTCTCGAGTGTTTCAAACTATATAGGCTTTTCTTCAATCTACAAACCAAATTCTTTGTTCGGAATTTTGTAATTTTGTGGTTGCAACATGTACAGTTGATCTCCATATAAGAGTTGTTTTTACATCCATCTACTCTAGATTTAGATCTTCCTCTGCTACCACACTCAGTATAACACTAACAATTATCATCTTCACCTCCATGGAAAAGATCTCTGTATAATTCACTCATTCCTTGTGCTGGAAATCCTTCATAACAATCTTGCCTCGTAGCACTTGCTATCATCTAACTCCTCTTTGAGCCTATAAACACATTTGTCATGTAGTTCTCTTTTATCATCCGTTAACACCGTCAAATCCTAAGCCAGATTTGACTCTTAAGATTACATTTTTTCATTCATGGCACGCTCCCACTCCCTTGAATCTTCAACTTGAGTAGCTTCCTCAAAGCATTATGGTTAACCACTATTAGTTACTTATAAATAGTGTAATAAAAGAGAATATATATGTACAGATCGTATCATTCTGTTGGATCTCCTACCTTCAGTAGCAGGCGACTAAAGCACTTCTAGTGCTCATTCTGATTGAGCACTACTTTCTCCACATTTCTGATCGCCAGTGTCTTCTAGCTCAACATATTTGGACTCTTCAGAAGTAATTGATAGGCTGCTCGAGTTTTGACCTTGTTACTGTACACCTCCATTTGATTGAAGGTGACATTCGTTCTCCTGGTGAACTTTTTATTCCGATAACCCCAACACTTGTAAACAAACTTATCTGAGTCATACCCAATGAAGGTGCACTTGACAGATTTCGAGTCAAACTTACCCCTGAAACTTGCATCAATATGCACATATGCAGAACACCCACATACACTTAAATGAGATAAATTAAAATTTTTGTCACTCCAAGCTTCTTCAGGTAAGCCTTCCTCCAAATTACTGATGGACCACGGTTAATTAGATAAACTACTATATTTACTACTTCAGCCCAAAATTGTTTTGGCAAGCCTGCATGTAGCCTTATGCTTCTAGCACACTCCGTAATTATTATATTCATGTGCTCAAACACACTAATGTGTTGCGGTGTCCTTGAGACAGCGAACTCATGCAGACCCCCTTGGTAGCACAAAAATTCCTAAACTTCTAATCACGACAATCGCCCCCCATTATCTGATCGGAGATACTCCAACTTCGAGATTATCTCATTTTCTACCATAGCCTTCAACTTCTTAAAAACTTCAGATTTTTGCTTTGATAAATAAATCCATAAATTTTTCGTGTGATCATTAATAAACGAGACAAAATAACGAGAACCTCCAATGGACAGAACTAGAGTAGGACCCTATATGTCAATATGCATTAACTTAATTTTTTTTTATTTCATCACTAACATGCTCTTAGAGAAAAAGACTTTCTTATGCTTGCCATATATAATATTCACAAAAATCCATATCAAATAATTTCAAACACTGAAGCCTATTTTTAGAAAGTATGGACTTCATATATTTCCCGCTCATATGACCAAGCCTACGGTGCCACAAACCTGCATCAACTCTGGTTCCAATCACATCAATGAAATCACTCATTTCATTAATCAAGTAAAGAGTGTCTTCAGTGTTGCCCCAAGCCATCATCAGTGCCCCTGGTCACCTTCCACGAATCACCTGTGGAAGTCGTCATAAATTCAGACTTTGTCGGCTTGCTCACAGAAATGAGCTTTCTCTTCAAACTTAGAATATCTCTAACTTCAGTAAACTTTTAGACTGTTTCATTTGACAATCTGATATCAACATCACTCTTTTCTACGATACTGCAAGCCTTGTTATCTCCCAAATAAACCTTCCCTGGATCGCTCTGAAGTGTAGTTTTAAACACCTCTTTATTTGGACACACATGAAAAGAGGCACCTGAATATACTATCCAAGATTCATTGTTGACTAGGGATAACACCAGAGAGTCATTTTGGATTTCAACGGTAAAGACATTTGTAGATAGATTCATTTCCTATCCTCCACCATCAGCTTTCCTTGGAGTTTTGAAGTTCTTCTTAAAATACTCTTTCTTATTGTAATTCCAACATTCTCCTCTGTTTGATTTGGACTTTCTTCTCTTGGATTTGGGTCTACCTATGTCTGTATTTTTGTCTAAAATTCTTCCTCTGTTATTAACATTCATTGCAAAACTTGAAAATTCATCATTCACAACTTTTCTGTGAACCTCTTCATTCAGCAACAGACCCACGATGTCATTGAAATTCAACTTCAAATTTCCTCAAGAATTACTCACTGTCGTGGCCAAACAATCTCGATTGTCTGAGAATGAAAATAGTATTACTAGTGCTTTGACCTCATCTTCAAACTTGATCCTCACAAAACACAATTGGCTCATCACAATATTGAAATTATTCAGATGTTCTGTTCCTGAATTGTCTTCCACCATCTTCATGTTGAATAGCTTCATCAGAAGAATTTTATTGGAAACAGAAGGTTTTTCATGCATCTTTGTCATTGTTGTCATAAGATCCATCATGATTTTCTCATTTACAATGTTGAACGCAACTGACGAGAAAAGTGACAGCAAAATCAAACATAATACTGTTCGATCCAACACTTCACATTCCTCTATAGACATAGACTCATGCTTCCTAGTAATTTCTTGTAATGACAAGTATAATTTTTTTCTGATACAACAAATTATCCACTTGCATCTTCCAAAATGTGAAGTTCGTCCCATTGCACTTCTTCAATTTAAACATTGCTTATTAGCCATTGCTCCCACTCCAATCGAATCCCACTCTAATAACACTGTATTAAAGAACTCGAAAAAAATCCTTCCAAATTCACCACGGAATAGGATCACGTAGATTTAAGAAAGCCAGAACAAAGTTACAAAAAAAAAACACAACAAAAGCAAGACAGAATAGCACACAAGAATTTAACGTGGAAAAACCCAAGAACAAGAAAAACGACAGAGCCACACCACCAGACAAATTCCACTATGAAAACAAAGAGTTTACTGAGAAAACACTCAATTTCCTCTCATTGCAAGGAAACTTACAAGACCTCGCTCCAGACTTTTCTTTCTCCGATCCGACATGAGAAACACAAGCCAAAATCACTGAAATCCTTCTATTTGCCACTTATCAAATTCACCGGAATTTTTGTCGAACAACAAAACACCAAAAGAAGAAAACTCACACCGTTCGAAATTGGCCCTTAAACAGAAAATTTCACACCAACTTCTCTGGAGGCATAGGCGCCCAGACATGGGCGCCATAGCGCCCTGCGTTCAGATAAACAACGCCTTAACGGCGTTGAATTGGGCAGTTGAGCTCAATGTGCCCCCTCCTCTGTTGCATTGGGTTAGAGCGCCCGACACTTAACCCAACGCAAAAGCGTCAGGCGTCGGGCGCTCGGTCAACGAAAAGGAGGGTGCTTCAAATCAGGCTCTGTCTCCTAACAATTGAGAATTATTTAGGGCTTTAGCTTTTTAAAACACAATAAAAAGAGCTTTTTAAGAGCCATCGTCCCACATCACTCCCAACAAGCAACCAACAACAACAACAACAACAACAACAAAGCCTTAATCCCACTAAGTGGGTCGGCTACATGAATCCTTTTTCTCCATTGCATCCTATTTAGTGTCAAATTTTCGTTTAATTCTAATAAATCAAGATCATTTTTTATGTAATAAGCCCAAGTTTTCCTAGGTCTACCTCTGCCTTTCCCACATCACTCCCAACAAGCAACCAAACTTAATAAATTTAATCAGCATATGGAAACATAAATCAATAATAAACCAGAACCTTGGAGTAATTGGCTCATTGATGTATGCCCTTATTCTTGAAAATGGAAGTTGAAATGCGCCTTCTATGAAATTTGGGTTGAGTTTTCCATCATATTCAAACTTACTGTACATTAGCTGCAGAAAATTCATTTACCAGCTTTCTTCAATGCAAGCAACTAATGTAAATACAGAAAGTATATCATACTTGAAGTGAAAAAATTGATTTTGGATCAAATGGCACAGCATCAACGACTGTGCGAGCACGGAACACCGGCTTTAATGAAGAGAAGGGTATTTGAATCTGAAAAGGACAAAAAAAAAGGTAATTAAAGGTGGTAATCTAAAGGAAAATTTACCATATGTAGCACACAACTATTATGTATTTACATATCTCACACTTAAACTTTCAAATTTAAATATATAGTGCTTTGGTGCTTAAAATATATGCATGAAAAATTGTGTTCCACTTATAAAAAAACGGTAATGGTGTTTTTAGCCTTGAGATATGTAACATAAGAATCGTATGCAATGTATATCAATGCCCCTAGCCTAAAATAGCACTAAGGAAAATCAAATGCTTACTGTCTGCCATTGCCCATCTAGAGTGTCAAAGCTTGCAGTATATCCCACAGTATCCCAGTCAGCACTAGTGCGAACTATAAGCTTGTAACGATGGCCATCACCTTTAACCCTAAATTCAAGTCCATCATATGCGGAAAGGTCCTCGGGAACATGAAAATTCTGAAATTTAATAGTTAGATTTTTTAGAATGATTATGAATAAAAATTAAAGATTATCAACATCAATAACCTTATGCCAGTTATTTGTGGTGGGCTTTATGAACCATCATTCTCTATGCATTCTTGTTGTATTGGTAGAGATGTTAGAAGTTTCATTGTGTAAATCAATTTTTCCACAACTTTTAGATATGTCAAGTAAAATTTGAAGATGTTAGGAGCCAATTGGGATCACTTTTATTTTTTATCTTTCATTTTTTATTTTATTTTGTTTTATTTATACTATGATTTAAATTAAAACATATTTGATTTAGCTAGTTATTTTTAAAAGTACTCAAAACATCTTTCAGGTATTTGGAATATTTTAATAATAAGTCAATTTATTTTTTTAAAACAAAAAAAAAAACCTATAAAAATTATACCAACCAAAAATATTTCAAAGAAAATTATAAAAAAAATAAAGACAAAAACATGAAACAAAAATGATATCAAATGAGCCCTTAAAGTTGAAAAATGTAACATATTTAATGCCCGCAATAATTTTTATTTTACATACATTCTAACCTAAAGAATAAAAACAAAAAAAATAAGGGGTTGTTTGGGATCACTTTTGTTCTCTTATTTTCTATTATATATTTTATTTAATTTTATTTAAGTTTTGATTTGAAATAAAATATGTTTGACTATTTGATTAAAGTATGGTTACTTTTAAACACTCAAAATATCTAAAAATGATTTTGAGTATTTTCAAAAATATATTAATTTATTTTTACAAACAAAAAATAACAACGCATAAAAATATACTACACAAATATGTTTTTAAAAACAAAATTGATTTCAAACAAATCTTAAAAGTATCATAAAAACCTTGGTCCTGATACTGGTGAAACCACCGTTATTTTTTGTCGAAACAACGCCTGGAAAAGAGACAAATAGTTAACGTGTTAATATATTATATATTCAAATAAGTTATGAAGAAGTGGGAGATGTTCTCCTCTTACCTTTAAAGATGCCGGTAGGTCCACCATCTTCACTACCAGTAGGATCAACAAAAAATGTGCTTTGACTAACACCTCCCATGACAACATCATCAAGGGCACCCCAAAGTAGCTTCCCAGATAAATTGCCTATAATAAATAATGAAGCAACAAATTCAACTTTTGCAGTCGATCAAAATAGTTAATATACGGCAGAAAAGTTTCTTTTAAATTTTTGAATTAATAAAAAGGTAATGAACGATCATTTATCATATAACTTTTAGTTTTCTAGCTCGGATGTGAAGCTAATAGCATTAAATGGTTCTCTCGGGATTTCGTCTTTGCATACAGATAGGACCATGATAAACCATAAGTAAAAGGTTTTAATAAAACAACAATAATCATATGTACACTCTAAATGCTTCAACTAACAAGTCTGAATCCTTATAACCACCACAATGACCATGATAGCAATATGTCGACAGTTGCCCCACTTGAGTTGTGAAGTCTAATTTTTTGCATTGCGAAAAACTAAAAAATAAAAAAATAAAAATAAAATAAAAAATTGTTACAAATACTCAGTCAAGAGTAATTTCATTAAGTGCAAATTTAAGAGTTTTACTTAATGTTTAGTTGCTCGAGGTTTATTTTCAAAAAAGGATGGCCTTTGTCTTATATCGGAAGAATCAAGGTTATAATTCTCAATAATCAAATCAGAGCTAAATCACTAGTAGCAACAACATGACGTAGCCACAATCGAGTTAAACTGTACAAAATTCTAGTGTGATTTTACGCATTGATTTTCTTTTTTGTTTTCTATACCCTTTTTTAGACCATGGTATTTGAACAAGGTTTTATCTATTTCCCACCAGCAAGGTAAAATATTCGTCGAAACATGAAATAGGCATATCATTTGGGCATTCAAATCACAATTTTTATTCTTTCTCAAATCAATAAAGGTACTCAACAGTTTATCACTGTTACAAATTTATTCATTAAGCTCTGGAAAGAATGGGGAAAAGACCAAAAAAGAAGAAAAAAAAAGAGAAAAAAAAATGTAAAAATGACAAGATAAATTAATGAGAGAATTATTTTTCTTACTCAATAGTCCAGTTTTTATGACCATTTTCTCTTTCTATAGAGTGAATGAGTGGTACGACTATCAATAGTGTCATAATTTTAATAGATAGCCACATTATCAACTTCAAAGCTATTTACGTAGGTATCACTAAAACCAAGAAGAAATGGTTTGACTCAAAAGGTTCTTAGACGAACCTTACAACGCACTAGAAAGCACTGCACTCTTTTGTGACATCCAAAGAATAATTCCTTTTGGCAAAGGATGTCGTTTTATACTCTTAGACAAAATACATACAACTTTAAAACTGCTGCATACGAAGTTTAGTCAAATGAGGAGCTATTCAGTTCATCGACATAAAATGAGCAAAAAATCAGGCTGATAAATTCACAAAAATTTATACTTGTCTAAAAGATAAAGTTTTGCAAACCTTTAGTTAATATCCACAAACGATGATAATTAGGTCTTGCCTAAAAAATTGTTGAGGCACATACCTCCACGCAGGTACATCAAAAATTATCTCTAAAAAAAGGCTATTGTGAATCATATGGTGCAAAAATTTCCTTCTAGATAAAATCATTTTACTAATTTTACAAATATGTTTTTGAAGGATATGAGAATATTGATAATCTTATATAAGTCTCGAAGAACTAATTTTTTAATTTTAAGGGAAGCAATGAGATCTTTATTCACTCGAGTTATTTAACCATATCTTGTTGATCTTGAAATAAATTTTATATCTCGAAATGCATTATATATCATTATAAATAAAAGCTTAGAAGGAAAGATGCATCCCACAATCATAAGCATATAGAGAGAAGAGATAACGAGTGATGAAAGAAGAAAAGTTATTCAACAGCTTGTAGTAGGGAGATCTTATACTTCTTCAACATGAAAAAGTTAATACTAGTTTCATCAAGGTAAAAGCCTTTGCTTGGACTTCTACAACAAAGAAGTGAAGAGACTAAGAGTATAGTTACAACAACAAAGTTCTCTTCTCTACGTCAAACTCTCACTCTAAAACGAGTGGTTACATACTCTCACAATAATTGACATAAAAAAAGTAGTATCTCTATTCTTATCTTCAACTTTGAAAGAAGAAAAATTAGTGTTGTAACCCTTTTTGAATCTTTGAAAAATATTCATCTACGTGCAACCATGGAGATAGGTGGATCTCATCTAAAATTGTAAACTAGTATGTCATATGCCTGTGAATATTCTCTAGTCTTAATCTGAATTTTTGCTTGAAGTTTTATAGCCATCCTAATATTTCAAATATTTCCTGATTCATTGCAATGTCACATACTTTAATAGGCATGAGTGCATGAGACAGCAGCGCACCATCACTAGTAGCCTTAATACTCAAAGCTTTTGCTATCAATGGCAAACAAAATCAACACGATAATGAATAAGCAGAAAGAGAGGAATATGATAAAGTAGATAATGTTTTTTCCTTGACTGGTTGGGATGACTGTGCATTGGCTCTTCCATTTTAAAAAAAAATAATTTTAGTATGAAAACTTCTGCTTATGGGTATATGCGCCACTTAATAATATATTTTCCTTTCCGATAATGATTTACACAATAGCTCATGCTCTAATCTTTTGGATAGAAGTTTCTCAAAAGAAAAAAACCGTTGTTTGTTTAGAGAATAGGCTATTAAAAGCTCACGTTGAACTAAACACAGCGACCAAATATCTATTTGGTCAAAAGCTTAAGCCAAAGTGCAGCCAGTTGGGAATAAAACAATCTCCTTCAACTTTATCAGGGCTTAGATTTAATTAAAAACTAAATCACACCATGAAATAGAATCGCACAGATTTGAAAACCCGGAACAAAATTACGAACAAAGGCAAGACAAAGACAATCCAGAAAAGAACACAAAAATTTAACTTGGAAAAACCCGAGATCAGAGAAAAAACACCGAGCCACACTACCAAAAAATTTTACTATGAACCAGAAAGTTTTAAAGAGATCTCACTCAGATTTCCTCTCTAAACTTACAACACTTCGCTCCAAATCCTTCCTCTAAATCCAACAAGAGAAACACGTGAAATTCTCCTCTCCGACGTTTCTCTCATTGATCAGGAACTTGTCGAAGAACTCACGCACAGGAACTATGACGATTCGTCCCTTGAATTAAATCTTAAGTTGAACATGGAAATAAATCGCATCTGGCGCATAAGCGCCTAGAATTAGCTGCTGGAGCGCCAGTCTTTCGGGAAAGAGGCACCTGGAGTGCCCTCAGAGGTGGGCGCAAGAGCACCGAGATCTAGGCATAATAAGCACCCGAAACATAGCACTTAAGCACCAAGTGCTTATGTTCATCAACGCGGTGCTCTAAATCAGGCTCCACACACAAACAATCTCACACTTGGAGACTGATTTCACCAAACAAATGTCCTCCATATTTGCACCTCCATCAGGACCACCTACATAGTCACGTATCGTGGTGTGGCCCACCCCAGGTCTCAACCTTCATAAAATCTAACTGAAACCAAGCATGACATTAGTTTCTTAATTGTCACTAGCTTCGTTAACATATCCACTGAATTCTGAGTTTTGTGTATACATATTCTCCAAGAATAAATGACCAGCTTCTAGAAGATAGCAAATAAAATGTATCTTAGCTGAATGTGTTTTGTCCTGACATGAAAAATAGCTTTCTTAGAAAGATGAATCACACTCATACTACCACTATAAAATCGTCCGCCCCTTGCCCAAATCTGTCATAAAAATCTGTAGTCAAATCATCTCCTCTCTAGCCTCGGTGATAGCAATATATTCGGCCTCCATCATTGAAAATGCAACGATATTCTGCAACCTGGAACCCAACTCAACGTTGTGTTCCCTAAAGTGAATATATACCTTGTTATAATTCTACTATTATCCACATCTCCTGCTAGATCTGAATATACAAATCCATGAAGACTGATCCCTGCACTTCCATAAAAAAGTGTCATATTAATTATTTCACTCAAGTACCTGAGAATACACTTTACCGTCTCTCAATGATGTCTACCTGAATTGTCATATACCTGCTCACTCCCTATACATAGGCAATACCTGGTCTGGTACAAATCATTGCGTACAGCATACGAAGTTCTCTCCATCTGTGATTGTCCTGCTTCAAAGTTATGCGATAACTCCTTAGATAGTTTGAAGGGACTAACTAAAGGAGTGTCTACTAGTTTTGCCTCACTCATGTTGAACCTCTGTACCATACGTTGTCTGAGACAACTTTACTGCTCCTGCACTTATGTCCTTGTTGATTCTCACCCAGAGGATCTTTCTGATTGGACCGAAATCTTTCATCTAAAACTCAATAATAATTTCTTTAAATCCCTGCTTTTCTCCATATATGTCATTGCAATCAGCATCCCATCCATATACAAAAGAAGCAAGATATAACAATTACTAAAATTTTTTACGAAGCAATAGCAGACAGCCTGACACTTCGAGCACCCACTGTCGGTCGCCAAATTAGAGATGGGTGTTCCGACACTTACTTTGAAAATATTTAATTTAATTTAATTTAATGTATATATTTAATTTGTAAAAATATCATTTTTTTATTTGATAATACGGCTCGATTAAATAAACTAATAAATTTGTGACATCAGTTCTAGTCTGCGAACTTTTTATGTTGACCGACAAGTTCTCATATTTAATACAAAGAATTAAATATGGTTTATATTAATCTGAGGTTTTTAAAGCTAATAAATTTGTGACATCGGTTAGTACTATGACTTTTTACGTTGATCAAACGAGTTCTACTATTTAATACGAAAATTAAATATGGTTTATATTAATACGAGGTCTTTAAAGCTCACTATAAATGACCGCTATAGTTAATTACGCTCAAATAATAGAAATCATTTAAGAGAAGCTCTCGATTTAGATCGAAAGTAACTATTTTCATGAATTCAAAGGTTAGGGTTTTCAATGTATTCTGTAGGAAAGTCAAGTGGGAAATGATGAAATAGGAACACTTATTTCTGGAATCAAGAGAAAAAAAAAGTAGGGGATGTCACAGAATAGAGACGAACATCAACGACTTCCCAGACTATCATATTATTGGATTTTAAATATTGAAAACAAATTTATTTAGATTTCAATCCTGCCAATTATTAATTACAGGGATTACACTTGTAAGATATCTGATTATACAAACAACCTAGAAGATTAGAGAATTTGCGTCGTATCGGACGACGATCTCGAGAATCACAGGCGAGTTAAAGGCTTATATTGTACATGCATGTATCGTGAAAAGCCTAAAAGATGAGTTGAGGATTTATATCGCGACTAGGCGAATTGCATCGAAATCACATAGTTTCGTTATTTAGACTAAAAGAAGGTTTTGCTGAAGTAGACTCGTTTTGCTGTTGTGATGTTCCTTCTCCGTCTGTTGTACCCTTGTCGCACTGCCCTCGAAATTTTGCTCCATACTTTATGTTATAGCGGTATTGAGTTGAAAGTTTGAAGTTTTAGGTGGACATGCAATTGTTGAGTCAGTGATTTATTTTGGACTTCCCTATAAAACTATACTATTGGCCTCCTACCCTACAAGGTATGGTACGAGCAAATAAAAGAAAATACAATAAAGAAAATCGGTGTATATCGCAGTAAGGAAAAACAGTGATAATTTGCAGTGAAGTATGGTAAAGGAAAACAGTAGTACATGCAAGAAAATAAAAGCAACAGTAAAATACGGTAAAGGAAAGTAGTATGTGCAGGAAAGTAAAAGCAGCAGTAAAATACGGTAAAAAAAACAGTATTATGTGCAGGAAGGTAAACTTGCTATAAACGTAAAAGAAACTTGAATGTCTTGTCAGGTTACGTTATTTCACATGAATAAGATAAAAAATCGCGAAGCACGAAGCAAACGAGTATAGTAATGGGTTTAGCGGACGTACGTCGCACATACGAGAGAATAAATAATGAGCGAAAAGAAAACTCGAGGAAAGTCGAAAAAAATCATGAGAAACACAGAAAGCCTGAAGAAAGCCCACAAATGTCTCGTGGAAGCTTAAAGAAAATTGTATGAAACACACGGAAAGCCCAAAAAAGACCATAAGCATGATGGTGAGGATGACTCAGAATCGAGGACCGCATGTCGAATCGAGCGCCTAGAACACTAACGAATCGCCGTGCATGTGTGATCCAACAGCTAAGTGAAAGGTTCTCGGTCAGCGATATTCTGAAGGAGAAACTCACAACGCTAGCTCATCTGACCTGACTTGTGAATTTTCTTTTTATAAAATGTTTAGGAAAGATTTCATTTTATTTTTTTGAAATAAATTTTGATTTGTCATTTATTTAAAGGAAATTTTTTATATTTTAAAAGTAAATGGATCAGTCATATTAGCAGGCAGGAACTTCCAACTACCTATAGAAGCGAAGGGTACCCCTTTACTAAGTGTTAGAGATGTGGTACTGTCGATCCCTCATCCTCGTGAGGTCACTGAGTCAGGATCGTGCTATGACCTCTCACACATGCTTAAGTGGTTCTTTCATCACTTGTGTCCGAACCCTGAACCATCCAACTTACAGCCTTACTTGATGGCCCATATATAGCAAAAGGCTATACGTGCACACTTATACCTCGTACATAAGTCAGAAATCAGGCCAAGAAGCAAGAAAGAAAAGAAATAAAAATGGGGAAGAGATGAGAAGATGATCCACCTAAAAGGATGAACTAAAGGAGGTGGATTGATCCTTAAAATCGTATAAAAGCGGACGCCCCCGAACTCCTGACGACCCTCACAAAGGCTAAGTCCTAGAGACTCACGCGGAAGAAACACTAAAAGACTCCTAAAATAAGCCACCTTTCATCACCTGAAATAGCAAGTCTGAACTCCCCCATTACACCCCGAAGGCAGGACTCAAATGACTATGCATGACTCAACAAGACAACTCAATGTAATCAAATAACCTCTGAAAATTTCAAAGAGTGCAACGGAGAACTTCCAAATCCGACAGCCCGAAGCTAAATCCGACAGCCCGAAGCTGCCCGACATCCAAGACTACTCCCTGCCCCGTACCAAGACAAAGCCAAATCATGCCCCCGACTAAGCTACACAAAGCCTCGAACTGAGCACCATTAAGCCACGGGACCGAGCCACACAAAGTATCCAAACCTAGCCAAGCAAACGGGCCAAAAGCAGGGACATGCAGAGCCAAAAAACTGAGCCTAGCAAGCGAGCCGAAAACACGGACTGCATAGCCAAAAATCGAGCACAGCAAGCGGGCCAAAAACAGGGACTGCAGAGCCAAAAACCGAGCCCCTCAAAAGGCAAAAGAGGAACCCACCTTATGTTAAATTCCCCCATAACTATGGCCAAACCGCAGCCTGCAAAGGCTTAAACCAAACCAATTCAGAAATATTGCAGCTATATCCTCTCAGAAATAGGAAGTAAATCGCAGCTTGCAAGGACCTAAAACCAAACCAAAACGAACCAGCAAAACTGCAGCCACGTCCATCCAACAGCAAGGTCGAACCGCAGCCTACATGTGCTCAAAACTAAGCCAAATCAATCCAATAAGCTGCAGCCATACAAGGCCAAAACCGAGACCCAACATGTTACCAAATTGAACCCAACAAGACCAAAAAAAAAAAAACCACAACCGACATGGGCCTAAAATCAAGCCAAGGCAACATCCAAAACTGCGACTATGTATGGGCTCAAAATTGAGCGAAAACAAAGCTAACAAAACTGCAACTAAAATATTTCCAACATTGCAGCCTAGGTAGTAAGCAGAAATTCACCGGAGCAGGCAACGAGAGGGTGTAAACTAAAATGTGAAGTACTCCTCTATTTCCTTCCTATCTTCCATATTTTCTAGTAATTATAAAACCTTGCAAACACATCAACCTAATAATGAAATACGGGGGAGGAGAGTTGAAATGAAAAATCCCAAAATTTTATGTTAAGCTTACCAACATGAAACTTTGTTACCAATCACCCCTTTCCCTTTTCCTCTTTTCTTCCAAGCAACAACATAAGCTTTTTAACATCAATTCCAAGGATGCAAATAATAAGTAAACAAATATAAATGTCTTCTATATGGATGTATAGTGAGTGTAGAAACATTTCTACAACTTTAACATAAACCTCATCAAAACATTCCAAAGTGTAGTACCATATAAACATTTAAAGACCACCTTCAACAGGTAACAAAGGGAGAAGCCAAGGGGGAATTTCTATGCACTTACGTTTTCACCACCTACAACTCCACCCCAAACTTCAACCCAAACCGCAAGGTAGAGAATAAGCATGGAGCCAAAAGGCTTCCTAAATAACATCTACGCCATGCTAACTCTAAAGTTTAAATCCAAGCAACATATCACACTTTCACATGCATGAAACCTTGCATTAGAATTAAGGAGAAGGAGGCACCGCACCCATGCACGTGTACCCCGTAAAGATGCAAACCTCCCCCAAGTGCAACATATCAAGCTAAAAAAAATGCTAGTAAAGGGAGGTGTAGCATACCATTTAAAGCCTCCTCTTAACATCTAAAACCTTTTCGAAGAAGCTTACAGTACTTCGCTCCAAATCCTTCCTCTAGATCCAACAAGAGAAACACATTAAATTATCCTCTCTGACACTTCTATCCTCCACCAGAAACTTTTCGAATAACTAACGCACAGGAACTGCAACGATTCATCGCTTGAAATTACCTCTTAGTCGAACAAGGGAAGAAACCTCATCTAGCACAGGAGCGCCCAGAACTAGGCGTTGAAGCCATAGTCTCTAGAGAATGAGGGCCTAGAGTGCTCCTATAGGCACAAGAGTGCCAGCCAGCTCCTATAGGCACAAAAACGCCCAACCTGCTTCTGTCGGGGGAGGAGCGCCCGAAATATGACACTTAAGCACCCGACGCTAGAGAATCAGGCTCCGCACACTAAAATAGCCTAAGTACTAACATACCAATAAAAAAAAAACATGCCTAAGCAACTCAAACAATTCTCAACATAGATAAGGGAGCCAGCGACCATTGAAGCCAAAACTGCGACATAAAATTGAAGTCAGGATTTTTTTTTTTTTTTTTTATTCCCTACATTTCAAGGTAGAGTTTAACTACTACTTCTGTGCTGGTCATTCATTTTAAGAGTTGTATCAGGTGTTGGTTTTAATTTAGATGGCCTCTGACAACTTCTAACCTTGCAGGATACATTCAAGTAACTTTCCAATCACTAATAGATTTCCTTATTTCTTCCTTTTTGCTTGTTTATTGAAGAAGATAATTGAAAAATATAATATTAAAGATTATATTTCTTAAGAACTTCTCAATCCTCAAGAGATTACATATTGCAAAATAAACCCTACAAACCCATAAACCAACTAACAGTGAGCGACAAAGTGTAGTTTATATCCTCAATATGAAAACCGAAACAAATTAGAAATCATGAGAAACATTTAGCTGACATGTAGAACGTCAATTCAAAATAAGCTAGAAAGAGTCTCCTACCTTTAAGCCCAAATAGCAATTTCCCTTCCCGAAGGCCGACATTATCCTTTACAGCCTTGATCAAGTTTTGCATTCCAGTAAACTCTACCATTTCAGGTGAATCGCCCTTTATCTACTCATAATTGAAATTGCATGATTTGTTAGCTACTATCAATTGTAATTACATGAAGATTACCAATCCCATGTTATCAACAGTGTTTAATTTATGATAAAATTTATTGACCCCAAAACTGATAAAGATGAACTCCCATACCTCAGGTTCAAAAAATTTGATTCCCTGCATCATAGTGAAAAAAGTAATTATTCCATAATATCTATGTTTCAGAGAAATCTTAGGTGCGAACAACTTACTTGGCTGTACTTAGCCCTATCAGGAGTATCACCCTCCTTAGGACCCACGATAACAGACAAAGTGTTGATTACTTTTTGAACGCCTTCGAAGTACTCAGGAGACAGTGTATTCGCTTTGGTGACATCTCCAACAACCTAAAATTACAAATTAGAATTTAGCCTGAGAACTTGTATAATGAACTGGATTGTAATTACTGTATGGTCGTTCAGTTGAATTCTTTTAATACAAGAATGAGGGCCGATAACCTACAAAACAACAAATTTACTCTTAAATAGCAAGCTTTTGCAACAGACATAATAGGGGTGTAGCTATGTGAAAGTGCTCATGAGCAGGGCCAGGCATAACTCAATATCGTGAAACTAGTTAAATGTACTAAACAGGCAAGCTTGAACAAACCTCCAATCAATTCGCTAGCACATGACTAGACTCCAATAAATTTTGTTAATATAAATACCATCAAAATACAATAGAATTCAAAGGTTTAACTATAAAAGAATTTTAAATATTTACAAGAATTCTTTTTTTTTATGCCAACTAATTTCTTATTACTACTCTAATTTGTAATTATTGTCATCATTTCCTCTTTCATAATAAATGAACTGGCTCAAATTCATAGAATTGAGCTCAAACCAAACTCAAGCTCAAACTCAACTCAAAATTGGATCAAGCTTGGCTCAGCTTGTTCATATTGAGCTCAAACCCAATTAATAAATCAAGCTCAAGCTCAACTCAAAATTAGATTGAGCTTGGCTGGGCTCGTTTATAACCTAAACAACCAACCTTCAAGATTCACTAACAATCTTCCAGTTTCAATGCAAAAAAAAATTCTCATTTGTCTTGGCAGTTTTCAGTGCAACAGTAATTTCACCCCTTGCTTGTGATAAATGCCTCAATTGGTGGCACATTTGAACTGCTAAATAGAGTATCTTCTATGTAGCACACAGCTCACCAGGTCCACATCTTGCCCTAGCATGCTTCGTCCTTTTTCCTCATTTCTGACCTGCAAAAAAATAAGATCAAAACCTCAACTAGAACAATATAAGACAGCCCGAGAGATTTCACCTATTTACAAAAAAAACAGGGTACCAGAACACGGAAGGGAATGCCTTTCTTCTGCAAAATGTTGACTACTCTTCGCCCGACACCACCAGTTGCTCCAGTTACCAAGATCAATCCTGAAGTTTTCATTTTTTGTGATGATTCCGGAGATGTTGCACTTGATAGTTTTTCAATCAAAGATGCAACAAACTTCAAAAAGAAATGTCCAGCATTATGTCTAGAATAAAAATGTCTAAATCTCAAGAGTATTGCAAAATTAATGCTTTGAGTTTAAGAAACTCAATAATTCCAAAAATAAGAAACAATTAATCAAGTTCATATAGGGTAGTCGGGGAAACCTTCAAAGGATTTGGAGGTCCATTGAAGAAGTATAATGTTTTCAAGAATCTGCTAACATCCCAAGATTGTCGACCAGACTCTGCAAAAACAGTCAACTTGGAAGACCTTGAAGATACAAAAGATAACGGCCTAGCGTTATAGTCCCTGCCTAGTTCGTGTATGATTTGACTGAATTGCTTTGAATGAAAAGACGGCACTTTGGTTTGCAAAATATCAGCAGCTCTACAACTGTGTAATGAAATTTTCCCCTGCAACAAGGCTTTAGACCAATAAACTTTCCCAGATGAAGCTACTTAAAAATAAATTTGAGAAAAAAGAAAAAACTTCATAAACGACCACAAGCATTGAAGCCTGAATGCAGGTGCACAGTTAAAGAAAATGCATGCTTCACATTTCACTCCAAAAGTAAAATAGGAAAAAACAGAAATTTAATGTATTTACATATCTAACACGTAAACTTCAAATTTTACATATATGTCAGTTTATCTATGAATGAAAGCTGTATTTTACTTTTTAAAAATAAAACAGTAGTAATTTTTATGTGATATGAAATATTTGGGTGGTACATGTGTAAAACGTGAAGTTTAGGTGCTAGACATGTAAATACATATGAATTGGGTGGGATGTATGTGAATGCCCCTAACTTATAATATGGGAATGATGTTTTATAAACCTGAGCACAAAAGACAAAAACTAACTAAAAAGTGACTTAGATTGTTGAGAAGTTGTAGTGATTAGAAATTTTGAGAAATACCTATGCTTAGTTACAGTCAATTTGTCATTTAGAAGGTAATAAATTACGAGAAATAAAAAGTTAACACAATTTAGATGTTAAAAGAAACTTCATTCTCATCATTAAATTTAGACATCTGAGACAGTTTTTGAGGTGTTTAGCAAAGTCAATGGGGAATCTCGTTTGAAAAATCAATTTTGTTTATCATGCTTTTAGAAGTCTACAAAAGACCATATAGGATAAAGTATCATCACTATCAGCTTCGTGAATTCTTATTCTTTAGTGGCTTATGATGAGTGTTGCATGAGGTACTAGCATTTAGCCTTCTCTTTTTGCTCCATGCAAACTATTAGTTTAGGGTTCTAATTGTAAAAACATCTATCAAAGTACCTTATTAGTGTGCCTTAACCAATTTATTGGTATGTTGAGTTCTAATTGTAAAAAATCACAAGAAGCCCAAACTACCAAAGATAATTTCCTAAAAGCTTTTGCATTGTCATTAGACCTCAATTGTAGGACAAAAAGCATGAAGAAAATTTGGCAAATATTGTAGTTCTTTTTACCACACCAGCTGTCGTAAACTATAATCAGGTAGCTATCAAAAGGTACCACTTCCAGTTCATTGATATGAATCGAGGCCAAAATCAGCGAATAACATATGAGGATTAGGTGGGAAGAAACTCAAATAAGGTCTAATCGATTAATATCAAAACAAATAAGCAAAATACAAAAGTGATCAACTATTCGAGAGGTAGAATGTCTCTCCACAAATTCCAGACGTTGCTAGGAACAAGACGTCAATAGAAAACTGTAGAAAATCAAACATAGCAAACCCAAACCCTAGGTGATTATCCTAATAAATCCATCCAAAGATACATTCAAAATTTACCCCCAAAACCTGCCTTAATTCCTTCTCCTTGTGTATGTAATTAGCACCTTAGTGGATCCCATATCGGAGTTGGCATCCTCCCAGGCAAAATCAGGATATTATGCCCCTTCCTGCTGACCCCATCGGCTGCATCTGGGATGGGGTGGGCTAGTCGGCTATGTCCAAACCAGCCCCTCTTGGATCGACAGCGTAACGATACTCCCTTCTCAAAGAAGCATCTTATCCTCAAGATAGAATGATGAAAACTGCTTTTATATCACTTCATAAGGCTCCCACATTGCTCCATAATCTGGTAGAGCTTTCCACTTAATCAACACCTCCTTCGCTCAACTTATTTATCGATGCACCCCTGTCTACCTCCAAAGGTTTCAAAACCACCTCCATGTTCGCTATCAGTGTCGGAGGTAGTGAAGACAAGGGTGTGTGAACACCAATAGCATGCCTTAGCTTAGATATGTGAAATACTAGATGCAGTGATGATGATGATAGTAATCTCAGGCGGCACATCACTACCCCAATGCATGCCACAATCTCATGGGGTCCAAAATAATGTGGGGACAGCTTCTCACTTCTCCCTTCTCCCGGCCAATGTATTATGCTGATAAAGTCTCAGCTTCAAATAAACCATACCACCTGGATTAAATTGTACTTCTTTTCTACGTTCATCAGCCTTCCTCTTTATGATTTGTTGGGCGGTAGATTACCCTTGAGTTCTGTCAATATTTTGTCCCCCTCTTCCAATTACTGGTTCACATTGGATATTGGTGTAGTGCTATACCCGTAGTGCATTGTGTGAAGTGGGTCCTGCTTATACAAAATCCACCGCCAGCATATGGCATGGTATGAAGTGTTGTACCAATACTCAGCCCAAGCAATCCACCTTACCCAAAGCTTTAACATATATGATACAAAACAACATATCACGACCCAGCCCAGAGTTTAGAATTAATTAAGGCGGGAATTACGGTTTAATGGTATTAACATTTTATAGTTTAGAAGTTTCTAAAAAATGTGTGGAGAGTAAGAAAGTAAGAAAAATAAAATTTAAAACCGTCATCCACAAATCCCGCCCTAGGTCGAGTCGTGACATAACGCATGTCTGTCTCCACACTCTTACTAACCACCTCTGTCTGGTCACTTGTCTAGAAATGATATGTTGTACTCCTCTTTAGGATTGTCCCTTGTAATCTGAATAGTTCCTTCCAAAAATGCTTAAGAAATACCTCCCAGGTAGAGCCAGGACATTCTACCCCTTCCTGGTGAACTGCCGGCTACCTCTGGGTTGGGGCGGGTCGATCGACAATATGCCCAGACCGGTCCCTCCATGACAGGCAGTGTAACATTCACATATAACCACCTCAATGTACTTCCGAGTAATGACAAAACAAATACGACATCAGTAATCAATTCACATCATTAACTCCTTCAAAAATCATCTGAGGAAAGCAATGTGATGAAGAGTCATCACAAGTCTTCGTTTTCAAACTAAGCTCATCAAGATCATGTTATTTTGACACTTTATGTCAAAAATAGTGCTAACCACTCCTTGGTTGATCTACATTCACAAGGTGAATAGTTTCTCTCGTGCTATGCAGGCTTAAGCATCAAACTCAAATCATTCCCCGTCAACGTTGTCATAAGACTCGAATATGTTTGGTCCACCAACTTGAATGTTTGCTCTGATTCAATTGCAACAACCACCTTCTTCCCCTCAACAAGTCTTGAACTTCTCTGGGAAAAGTTATGGATGAAGTTTCCAGCATTTTCCTCTATTTTGTCACAAGATCAGGAATGATAAAAATAGAGGTCATTTCCAGAAGAACATTATGGTGCTTTGCTTTATATGGTTAGGCAAAATAATTGCTAATATTGTTTTATATCTTATTATTAGTATTGGTTTGTTGTTTGTAACTAAAGCAATTTTAGTTTTTATAAAGTTATAGTTCAGTTATTAAGTTTTTAAATTTTTTTTGTGTAGCCTTTGTGTGAATTTGAATATGGATTCTAAATATACCAAATAAAATCATATTTGCAAACGCAGCAATATAATGAATTCCATTCCTAAAATTTTTCCTCTTTAAGTTTTCTTTCCCTCGCTCACTCTTCCTCTTATTTTGCTTGCAAGTTTTGGGGCAAGAAAAGAGCATTTTTTTGTTAAATTAGTATCGGAACTATAGAAATTGTTGTCAAGAACTATAGAAAGCATGATTTTAATGAAAGAGGAAGGAAATGGCAGATTGGATACGAAGTGTAATTCAAGAACCTGAATCTTGGGAAAGAATGTGGTGTTAATTTTAGTAGATAAAACCCGTTACAGTATTGAGAAGTATGCTTCACCATCTCTTCTCGATCTTACAATTGGTATCAGAACATCAAGACGAAGTTTGGTTGCTACCAAGATTTACGTTATATAGGATTTAGTAAATCTGATAAATCCTATGACGGAGATGAAGGTTGTCGACGGTAGAATAAATCATTTAAATATGTCTGTCATTCGGATTTATTAAATCCGGATTTACGTCATAATAAAGACAGAATGCGATGAAAAGTGACAAAACGTGAAAAGTTTCGATTTAACGGAGCCTAGGATTTGAGTTTCATTTTTTTAGTGTTTGACTGGATTTAAGTTAAATCTATCCTTGAATCCTATTAGTTGCATGTTACCAAACACCGCCCAAGAGTTAAAAATCGAAGATGGTATTGACAATATTGAAAATTAAGAAGTTCACAGGGCAAAATAATTTCAATCATTTGAGATTGAAGACGGTGTTGCTTGCACATCAAGGCTCGGATGGATTTTGGTTAAAAGAAGAATTGCAAATGGTGCATACAGACAGCTGATCAAATCTTGTTAACAACCAACAAGGCCAATAATGCAATCCTCTTCAATCATTGAAATGAAGTTGTGAGGGAGGTTATTGAGGAGTTGGCCATTGATATTTGAAGGAAGCCTGAACATGTGTACTAAAAGAGGTCCCTTGCAAACAAATAATGCCTTAAAAAAAGGTTATACACCTTGCAGGTGGATAAATCTAAGGCACCAAAGAAGAACTTTGATGACTTTAATAGCGTCATGCTGACCACAATATAAGTTTTTTAGCACAAAGTTTAACTCTGTTTTCGTTCTCCCTCTCTCTCTTCCTCTTATGTTGTCATTGAGTTTAGGAACAAGAGTAAACCATTCATCTCGTTTTCTATCAATTCGTTTCATGTTGATGCCATTTTCCTTTGCAACCATTGTTGTTGTTGCCTTGGCAAAGGCGCTTGAGATTCAATCCATTGTCTGTTTCAAATAATCTGCTGCAAAAATCTACAGGAGATTTAATCATTTAAAAAAGATGCCTGGAAACAAACTAATTGTTTCAAGAAGTAAGTGAAACTAGATTTCAGCAAAGGTGGGAAGTACTGGAAAGATTGGAAGAAGAATTTGATTCCAGAACCTGAGTCCTGGTAAATAACTAGGAATTGGAGTAAAGAACTCCTGATTTCAGTAAGGATATCAATCAAGAAGTGTTGAAAGGTATTGTTTAACCATGACTTCTTTTTCTTACAATAATACCATAGAATTAATCATAAAATCTAAAATATGAAAAATAATAAAATTACTTCTTCCAAACCTAATTTAGGCATCAAAAGACATACCTATAAACAAGTGGCAAAGAGTGGCATTTTAAGGATTCAATAAGGCGTGCATCTATATTATACTCTTTTTTCTAGAGCAGCATGGGAGCACGAAGATCATGCAGCTTTTCAATGATCAACAATAACGTGATCAAAATCACGAACGCCTAAAATACAACTCTACAGTTTATACTGAATTTGAGTGCTTTTCTATTAGTTCTATGTAGTTCTTCCGCCTGAATTGTTACAGTACTACTAATTGCATAAACTGAGTAGCCCTAAAATCACTAGCACGCAGCATACAGAAATATATAGAGGACTTTAGCTCTTTTTTAGTGATTGTTTAAGTAAAACAGTTCAAGTAAAATAGCTGAAAATAAATTCATATACGGTGCAGCCCTGCTTATCAAAATCTTCCTCGTAATTTCTAACATTCCAACTTCAAATTCTTCTATTAAATGAGAAGGATTATCTTCAGTAAATAGTTAAGAAAAAGCATCCCACGCACAATGGTTACATTTTTCAGAACTTTATTTATTCCTGATTTTAGTAGAAGCTCCTCTGAAACTCTGGGATGAATCAAGATTAAGAGGAAGGCAAAATTTCTACCTGATTATTCAGAATAGCTGAGGAAGATGACTGAGCATAAAGGCCCGCTGCACTGCAACCGCACTCCATAATATTCTTACAGCCGAAGCAAGCAATTTGAACCACAAAACCAATACATAGATGATGCGGTTGCCTGTTCCGCTGGACAGAAGCAGCACAATACTCCCATTCGGAGCGCCATTCGATTTCCTGAGCCTTGCCCAGTTGTAAATCAGTAAAGATGGGGATGCATTTAAGCAAAAGATTCGTCCGGTGCATGATAATCAAAATAAGTCAAAACTGCTCATATTTGATTTAGGCTTTGATTATGCTGAGCAAAGCAGAACATGAATAATTTTTTACGCATAATATATAAATGAGTGAAACACAAACACAAATTAGTCTGATCATGATGAGCTTGTTTTTACTTTAAATTATATATATTTTAAAATGAATGTTCGGAGGCTATTATATATGCCCCGATCACCCCTGATGTCTCTAACAATTCGAGTACCACTTTTTTAAGGCGCACGTCGACGCACGTCGCCAAAGGGAATTCGAACTCTCGACCCGAGAGAACTAAACAATTGACTCTTAGATGTCAACAAACAAATCGGGACGCTAAGCACTACATATATATATATATATATATATATATTGATATACTATTATATATATATATATATATATATATGAATACAAGGCTACAAAGATTAATAATCAGCTAAAATTATTAATTAAAATAGAATAAAAATATTCTAAATTTTATTTAAATAAATACTTTAATATAAATAATAAGCTTTAAGTGTTAGAAATTTTCTTTAGTTTTTTTTCAAATAGATTTTGATCGAATCAAAATTTCTGTAGAAATCGCTGACGAATCTTTCGTTCGCGTTCAATTTAAATTAATGAGAAAAGCCGAATCGATACGATAGCGGAAGCGTATTCGAATCCATTTGATCGATTGCAGTAACGATCTTCCAATCTGCAGATTTTCGGAGTTTTCCTTAGTTTCTCGTTGATGAGCAATGATAGCTTTAAAAGTATGCGGATCGGTGACCATTACACTCTCTATTTATTGTAACTAACTGGTTACAAAGGATTCATTAATTCGATTCCGCTCCTCATTAAATTGAAATTTGTTCTTACAGTATCCACACTTATAATTTCATGATGAAATGTCTCTAAAAGTAATAAACTTTATTATTAATTAGACCACAATAATTTTGACTTATTAAATAATGACCCAACACATTTATTAATTACATTGTAGTCCCATAATAATCTAACATTAAGGGCCCGTTTGAGGCAGCTTATAGGGTGCCGGCGTTTTTAGAAAGCCTCCTTCCGGTTTGAATATCTCCATAGGAGGTAAATATTTGGAGTCGTGGCGTTTTATTATCACCATTTACTTCATGGCTTTGCAAGCCGGACTTCTCACGCGTCCCGCGTATTTTTTCTGCTATTAGGAAAGAATTCCTGTGAATAAACCACAGAAAAAGAAAATGAAAGAGGTGCTCAACAAGTTATATAAGTGTTGAATATGAGACTATCTCATTAATCACACCCAATGAATAAAGTGTCAAACAAGAGGAAGAAAGAAGAAGAAATGGAGTGAGAAATGAGTGCGCTAATTGACAGTAATTGAGTGAATTGTGTAAAATTTATTCATGAAATGATCTCCTATTTATAAAAATAGAATGTGTAATAGTTGAAGTTACATTGATGCCCATATTTAAAGGTTATTCTAAATAGGTTATGTTAGGGATTATTCTTATGTCTGTGTGGCCTTGCTGTTTATAGGGATAGATTTGAGTTTATTGATATTACAGGCTATCACAAACCCTTAGTGTCATCCATAGAAAAGCCCCTTGAATTAAAATTGAAGCCTTATCCAAGCACATGAAGTATGCATATCTAGAGAAGCCATCCACTTTACCTGTGATAATATCCTCGTAACTCATTAAGTTGCAAGAAGATAAGTTGATGAGAGCTATAAGAACGTTTAGGAGAGCCTTTAGTTGGACATTAGCTAACATTAATGGGATTATTTCTTCACTATGCATGCATAAAATCCTTATGTAGGAGGAACAAAAACCCAAGGCTGACCTTCAAAGAAAACTCAACCCACTAATGAAATAAATAGTTAAGAAGAGATTGTTTAGTGAATCGATACAAGCATTATCTATCCCGTATTATATAATGTATCGGCTAGTTCAATATATTGTGTACCCACAAAAAGGAGTGATTTTTTTTGTGGAGAACGAGCATAACTAGCTAATACCTGCTCATATATCACTAAGTGGCATGCTTGTATTAACTATAGGAACTTAAATGCTACCACTTGGAAAGATCAATTCTCTCTTCCCTTTTTAGATCAAATGTCGGATAGGTTAGCTGGTCACCCATATTTATGTTTCTTGCATTGAGATACGATCAGATTCTTGTAGCTCTCAAAGATCATGACAAAGCTATTTTCACAATTCCTAATAAGGCTTTCACTTTTAGAAGGATGTCTTTCATACTCTACAATGCGTCTCCATGTTTCAGCATTGCATGGTGTTCGTTTTTAGTGATCACATTGAGAATGGAATTGATATATTTATAGATGAATTTTCTTTCAATGGCCTTATTTTGATACTTGAATATAAAATATGGCTATGTTCCTTTAGAGATGTGAGGAAATAAATCTATTTTTTAATTGGGAAAATGGCCAGTTTATGGCGACTCTGGGAATTAAGTTCGGGCATAAAATTTTTAAAAGTGGTATAGAAGTAGACCCAATAAAAATTCAAGTGATATAAAAACTTCCCTTACCCATTTATGTGATGGGAGTTAGGAGTTTTTTAGGCTATCTAAGGTTTTATAGGCGATACATCAATTACTTTTCTAAAATTATCAAATCAATGTATCACTTATTAAGAAAATATATCACCTTTGATTTTGACCAGGACTGTCACACTGCCTGAACATTTAAAAAAAAAAAATATTTACTGCACCTATTATTATTATGACTGATTGGGAGAAGTCTTTTGAGCTTATGTGTGACGCTAATGAATGTGAGAAATCCATGGCCTGACATGAACAATAATGATATAATTGAATGCTAACTTTTATCTTTGCTTCAAAATACACCCACAGTTATCTATTTTTAATCAATATGCAGTCGACCTCAAAGGGTATTGATTTGACTTCTTTATGCAAGCTAATATTATCGAGTAATATTTTGACAAATAATTTCGAACGGATCAAACACCAGTGGTGTATATTCTTCACACAGTTATCTATTAATGTCTGTTTCTATTAATTGGATTACCATATTTATATAGGAGATGTAAGGACCAAATCATGAGGAGATGTCTCCCTTTCAAAAAAAAAAAAAAAAAAAAAAAAAACTTATGATGTTATTAGAAAATGTCATGATTCAGAATATGGAGGGCATTTCAATGATTATAGGACATCAACTAAGATTCTTCAATCCTAATTTTATTGGTCTGCTATATTTATGGATGCTAATGATTATATTAAATCTTGTGATAAGTATCAGAGAGCATGTATTATTTAAAAAATGTTGAAATGCCTTTGAATTATACCTTGGAAGTAAACATCTTCGATGTTTAAGGATTGGATTTCATGGGATCATTTGTACTTTCGTTAGAAAATTATATATTTTAGCGACACTGAATTATGTCTCAAAGTAGAGAGAGATTCCCGCTCTCTCACAATGGAACTGCTAGGTTAATCACATTAATTCAGTGGAATAAGAATATTACAAAGCTTCTTGGAGAAATAACCAATTGAGATAAAAGTCGGATTCAGGGAACTGATCAATATTTTCTAGCCTAACTTCCTTAGACTATCAAAAAGGGGGGTTGTTCTCATTTGTCGCTTGTTTGTTGAATAATTTGTTCCGCACCCAATGTCTTGCAGAACCAGTTCACGAGAGAAGCATTTGGAAGCCCTTAACTTTCACCTGTTGCTAATATAAAGTCTATTGAACTTGATAATTTAGGAGTAGTAGTTATAGCCATTACTAAAACTTCAACATTTCAAGCCAGGACCAACAAAAATAAAATAAAGCTTTTCCTTGTGGAATTCACCTTGCTCTCTCTGAGATCATTAACTGGAATTCTATTATGAATACTATTGATATGACACATACACTTGTGTGAATCGCTAGTGCTTTGCAGCACATGATTCACATCAAGTTATTCACCAATGGCTCATTCATAATGTAGATAAATCCATTATCTATAGAATATAAAACTCTGATTTCAAAGAAAATACATTTATCAAGACAGTTGAACTGTAAATCATAATAGATCAGGTTCATAAAACAATATATATATATATATATATATATATATATATATATATATATATATATATATATATATATATATATATATATATATATTAATTTAAAAAGACTTGCATAAATGTATTTGTGATTTTAAATATATCCATATGATACCTAATTCATATTGCATTTGAGTCTCTCATCTTAAAAGGTTTGAATGTCTCACTTATTGCTTGCTTAAAAGACGTTACATGCCTTAATTAGCCTCATTTTCTCATGGTTGTAATTGGAACGAGTCAGTGCCGTGGGCCGATCTATTTTAACACATTTCTCCATTTAAGTTTATCTTTGACAATGTCGAACTCTTTGAAGCCGTCAAACTTCAACTATAATTACATGGTTATGATTCCTCCAATAATCATAAACTACAACTTTAGTATTTAGAATTAACTTTACAGTTATAAACACTTTAAAACATGATGTTAAAAAGGTGATTCAACCAACTGAACAATCCACTTTAGTTGGAATTAACCTTTTAAATTCTCATGTTACCACTAATATAATTATAAGATGGAATGAGGTAAGCTTCTCGAAGTAATGGACAATTCAATCAGCCCCGACTCCTGAGTCAATTATAAATCAAACAACGATAAAACGATCCAAACATCTGATGAAATGTTGAAGTTAGATTCAATCCAAAGAAATCGATAACTATTCCTAGAATATTGATCCCATTTGAAATTCTTGTTGACTCATCCTCGCCTCCATGAATAACACCAATAGAAGCTTTTCAAACGAGAAATTAAATTTTCCATAAAATCCTTCTCTCACTCCTACTTCCGAGATGAGTTCAAATTTATAATGAATAATGCTCCAAGATGTAATGCGACACTTATTCTCATCAGAGAAAAATCATCAACCTCGCTATACGAACTTCAAATGTTGGTATATAAAATATATAAATGAATAATTTTATATTGAAATTTGTGAGATATATATCAATGACACTCATAAAAGAAATGAGCAATGAAATTGTATCATTCCATTCATCTCTCGGTTCACTCAACATTATGCAAATCAAACTGAACTCATTATGATTACTACAATAATGATAAAACGAGCAACGATAGGTAATTTGAGTCACTAGATATTCCATTGAACGCTAGAATTAACCATTATAAATTATTCATGCCTAAAGTTTAATTAGAGTGTAAGAAAGGGGAGATAGATAGAGAGAGAATGAACAGTAATCCATCGTGCCTTATTCATAAAATAATTTCTCTATTTATAGAGGACGTGATACAATGATAATATTACTATTTTGCCCATGCTCCAAAGGGTTTCGTACTAAGGTATTTATGGTAATTTTCATGTATGAGTTTGTCGTATAGCTACCTTCTAACTCAGCTTGCTATGCTTAGTTGGCTTCGGGTCGACGAGATCAGCTCAATCATCTAAGACGATTGATAAGACGTGGTTCTCGATCCTTGATCCATGGTGAGGAGCTCTCGGGGCATCCATGAGATGATTGGAGAAGACATGGAACTGGATCTTCTCTTAGATTGACTATAATGGAGGGTAGGTTAGAACATCGGGTCGACTTTTCCGTAGTGGTTGGCTCGAATGTTCTTTCATTCTCGTTTATGGCAAAATGGTTCAGACTCGGATTATTCGGTCATCTTCTTATCCATCTCGTGGCTTAGTTGGATTTAGCCTTGCTCGCTTGGCTCGGATAGCTTCGTTTGGTCGGTCAAGTGGACCTCAAATCCTCCTAGCAGTGGTCCAACCTAATTCACGTACTCTTATCTTCTAGACCGTTAGATCCTTCGAAATTAGTGCTGACACATTTTTTACGTACAATAAACATTTTAAATATGTATTTACAATCTAATTATTTAGTCATGAATCCTCATCTTCTTTTTATTTAAAAATATCCATAAAATTTGGTATGTATTTAATATATAGCATTTAAAATTTTGTATTTATTTAAACCGCATTTCAAAGGCCCATAACACATTAAAATATAAGCATAAAATATATAGTTTATATATATAAATAAATATTTTTATATAACTCCATAATAGGATAAAAATAAATATAAAAAATATATAAGAAATTTATGGCATGTAAACAAATTCCTTTCTAGATCTTCAAAGCTACCATCTATAACCAGTCACCTTATTAATTTGTAAATTAATACTTTTAAATAAATATAAAAAAATATCTCACAAGATCTTTTAACTATTTACTACACTTTAGCCTTGTAAACTCATGATAATATCTTTCCCTATTTAAAATAAGTCTTACTAATATTGCCGCCGGCTTCCTCTCTTCCGTTCTAATTTCAAATTCGTCTTCGCACTCTTCTCCATCGCAAAGATACCATGCTGGCTATCCCATCCCTCCACTCAGCCTCCGCAGCCGCCACCGCCACCGCCACCGCCGGAGAGAAAAAGAAGGCACCTTGGCGGCCGCCGGCTCTACTTCCTCCCCCATCATCTCCATGTAGGAGAACTCTCTTCCTCAGCCTCGAACGAACCTTAATTTACAGCCGCACCCGCGTCCCCGTGTCGTGGTGGCCCTACGACTTCTCCGTCAGGCTAAAGTCGCCGGAAGGCGCAGACTTCAGTCTCTACGTGGTAAAAAGGCCCGGACTTGACGACTTCCTCCGCGCCGCGGCGGCCTACTTCGAGATCGTCCTGTTCACGACGGCGCTAGATTGGTCCGCTTCCCCAGTGATCGACAAACTAGACCCCGCCGGTGATCTGATTTCGCATCGGCTGTATCGTGATTCCTGCGTGGTGGGATCCGACGGAGAGATTATCAAGGACTTGTCAAGGACGGGAAGAGATTTGAAGCGCGCGATCATCGTAGATGATGTCGCGGAGAGATTTTCGAAGCAGAGGATGAATGGGATAAAGGTGTCGCCTTTCTACGACGGCGATCGCCGGAGGGATAGGGAGCTGTGGCGGGTGTGGAGTGTGTTGAAGATGGCGGTTCGATACGACGATACGTGGATCGCGGTGGCTATGTACCACGCTCGCCAGCGAGGGTTTCTCTCGTAATTTGCATTTTTACATATCAACCTTTTATGAGTGATGTTATGACATTATATGATTTATTTGTTGGGAGAAAGATAAATATATTGAATTTGAGGGATTAATGGTTAAAATTAGAGGTTGACTATTTATCTTTTATTTTAATTATATAATGTTTTACATTATTTTATGTATTCAGTAAAATGTTTTTGTATTATGGAAAGAAAATTAGTATCTGTTACTGTTGTTGTTTGATTTTTTGGTTTTTAATGTCTTTTTTATATATTATAGATCAATATTTTTGCAGGCTATATTTATTTATTTATTTATTTATATTTAATTTTATATATCTTATTACACACAAGACTATTGGTTTATGGTAATGTTTAGTTGCTGATAATTTACATTTATTAATTTGCTAATAATATTTAATTATTCAAAATTTGGATTGAAGACTTTGGAATATTCATGGTCTGTTAGTTGTTTGGGATCACTTTATTTTTTGATTTTTTATTTTAAATTTTTATTTGTTTTGTCTATATTTACATGCTTTATAATATTTTATTTTAAAATAATTAGGTTGTTTTAAAAATACTTAAACTATCTAAAGATTATTTTTGAATATTTTTTAAAATAACTAAACATGTTATAACAAATTATACATAATTTATTTTAAATAAAATAAAATAAAATAAACATTTAAACATAAAGTTATTCAAAATGGCATCTAGAGACCTGTTGGCCTTGTCATTTTTCTTTTTTTATTATTATTGTTTTTTTATTTTCTCAAGAAATAAATATTTTTGATAATTCAAAATAAAATAGAATTATTTTTTAAACGCTAAAAATATTTAAAACTGGTTATGAGTGTCTTAAAAAAATAGTATAATTTTTTTAAAAAATAAAAAATTATTTGATTTTTTATTAGGAGAAAAATAAATAATATGATTTAAGAGATGAATAGTTAAAATCAGAGGATTTATAACTACTGTTGTTGTTTAATTATTTGGAAGTTGATGTATTTTTTAAGAAAAAAAATTACGTGTGCGGTTTAAAAGTATTTATGTCTACGATAAAAATATTTGCAAGAAAAAAAAATGATTTATGGTAATGTTTAATTAGTGATGATTTGCTTCTATTAATTGACTAAAATTTTAAAATTTCACAATTTAATTAAAATTTATTGATATCTGATTATTCAAAATTTAGATCGAATAATTTAGAATACTAATGGCTTGTTTTGGATCACTTTTTTTTTATTTTCATTTTTCTATTTTAAAATTTCATTCGTTTAGTTTTTTTTTTGTTTTATATTTTATATGAGAAATAATTTAACTTATTTTAAAAATGCTAATGACATCTAAAAATTATTTTTAGTATTTTTAAAAACAAGCAAG